>JAHRHZ010000218.1:39239271-39284193 GCA_024137785.1 Ginglymostoma cirratum
CGGATTCTCCAGCATCTGCAGTACCTATTATCTCAGAATTTGGTCTGTGTTGCATATGAGGTCTTTAGTGTGTGTCTCTCACTGGTGCTAGAGAGACCAATACTTGTACCTCATCTCAGATACTGTCCTCAATTCTGACCATCAAGGATTGATCCTCTCAACTTCTGATCAAATTGATCACTTTGAAGGGAAAGCCAGTTCCAGTGTGTGGAGTTGTAGGTACTGTTTCTCTTCTTTGCCACACTTACCATTGTGGACAACAGGGAATAAAGACTTGGAGGAATATACTTCTTCAAAATATAGGGGAACAGAGGACGGAAACAGCAGAATGACATGTTGTAAACAAACTTACCTCACTCTGGGGTTCTGACTGTTACAATGAGTTATTTTTACTATGGTTATTGATTTTACTATGAGGATTGACACAGTGGAAAGTGGTCTTCAGCAGTGTTGTATTTATGGTTTAGGTGGTTACTGAAATTCATATTTTTGGGCATAGAGTCCTGAAAACCGAGGTCAAACACCAAAAGTTTCATTAACGTGCAGAACCGCGATAAACCAGGTCAAAATCAGACCTAGACACTCTTTATTTCTTGCCTAAATAAAAGCAGAATACTACAGACACTGGAAATATGAAATAGAAACAGAAAATGGTAGAGAAACTCAGCAGGTCTGGCAGCACCTGTAGAGAGAGAAACTGAGGGCTGAATCTTGTAGCGTCAAAGTGACGAAGACTATGGTGAGATTTGTGGCAGAATTGGACAAGAAATCTGGTGAGACTGATGTAAACATTGGCAACATTTCATTCTATCTTTTATGCTTTTGACAAATGGTGTGGCAAGTATGCTAACATGTGGCCAGAATCAGATGTCACAGACATATAGGGACTGTGTATGTAGTTAATGAGGCGAGTTTGGTGAGAAACAGTGAGAAAACTTGAAGGATCTCATGGCGGAAATCCCTCCGTTAAAATTCAACACAATTTGGAATTAGCCAAAAAATGTTACATTCAGTCCAGAGTTAACGTTTCAAGTCAGAACCTCTGAAGAAAAGTTTTATCAGACTTGATATCCTAAGTCTGTTTCCCACTCAGTTCTTAATCCATAAGTTGCCTTAATTCTGATTGAGCCATTCATCTTCATAGCATACATCTTGATTCACAAAGCTCTATCTGGAGAAAATTATGAAGTAAATTTATTTGGATGGCATGGGCTATGAATTGTCCCCTTGGCTTTGGCAGAAGAATAATTTAGGAAGGAGGAGGCAATTCAGCCTCTCAGACTTGTCTTTTTATTTAGCTAGACCATGGCTGAACTGTATCTTCAGTCCTAATACCTGACCATTTCTCTATTGATCTTAAATGGTTCAAATAAATTAGTCATAATCTTTGAACAACTCATGTAATAGGAGCAGTAGAAGAACATTCAACTGATCGAATCTGCTCTGCCATTCAATGCCATCAGGTCTGATCATCAACCAACTCTCCAACTTCCTTGATTCGCTGAAGGATCAAAAATCTGTCTGTCTCACCCTTAAATACATTTGCAAATATTTCCAGAGATTCACAACACTTTCAGTGAAGAAATTTTCCCTCCTTTCAGAGTGAAAATGTTTGGTTCCTTGTTCTGAGACTGTCCCCAATGCTTTAAATTCCCGAGCAGGAAAACAACCTGAAAACAGAGAAAATGAGAAGGTCCTCTGACAGTAAAAATCACACATCTCTAAAGCAATCTTCATGACTTTTTTTGTCCCAAAAAGTATTTTCAAAGTCCAGTTACTGATTTAGGAAATGTGGCAGCCAACCTGCACACAGAAATGTTTCACAAAGGCTGATAAAATAATAATCAAGTGATTGGTTAGCTTGATTGTGGTTGAGGAATAGATGTCAGGCAAAACATTTCTGGTCCTTTTTCAAGTCTTTTTTTAACGCAACACTAAATTAACCTCAGATATCATAAGGTGCCCCAAAATAACATCTGAGACATTGCAGTTCTCCCTCAATGTTGACCTTCCGACAGTGCGGCACTCCCTTGGCAGTGACCGTCTGACAATGCTGCACTTCCCCAGTATAGACCCTCTGATGGTACAGCACTCCATCAGCACTGACCCTCCGACAGTGCAGCACTCCCTCACTACTCACCTTCCAACAGTGCAACATTCCCTCAGTATGACCCTCCAATAGTTTAGTGCTCCTCCAGTGATGACCCTCTGACAGTGCAGCACTCCCTCACTAGGATGTTGGTTAGCTCAGTTAGCTGGCTGGCCACTTTGCAATGCAGTGTGATGCTAACTGTCCTTCTCAATCTCTCCCATTGCCTGAAGCATGGTGACTCTAGGTTAAAACACCACCAGTAATCTCTGTCTAATGAGAGAGCAGCCCTGTGGTGCAGTAACCCTATGGTGACTTTACCTTTTATGACCTTAGCGATGACCTGCTGACTGTGAGGTACTCTCTCATGTTACACCCCGACCCCAGGCAAAGTCCTCCAATTTGTTGCAGCTCCTGGGTGTGAAGGGATGACCTGTCCATCCATCCTTATTTACCAACACCCCGCCCCCTCATGTTTAGCTGTTAGCTACATGGTTAATTTGTAAACAGATCCCTTCCTTTGTGACTACATTTCTTCCAGAACCAAATGATCTTCTATTTCAAGAAGATCCAATTTAATTAGGCTACCCTGAGTTAGCACAGTGTGAGTTTATAAATTACTAAACATGTTTAGAATTAGCAATGTGAAAAAGTACACACAGATTTAAATTAAGATATGAGTCCAAAAGTATAAAAGTTAAACCAAACAGGTATACAGATCAGGCTCTGAATTGTTCTTGAAGAGCACATGGTTGAACGTTGCAGCTGTTGCAGTGCAGTTTATTGTTTGCATTAACTCTGGTAATTGAACAGTCAATTTTAGTTTTGTGTACTGGTTAAGATTCTGTAGTGCTAATTCCTTTCAAATGTGATTGAATGCCAGCAATCAGGGCGAACAAGAGAGAGAGAGAGAGGGAGACCTTTTGTTGTTATTGTTGCCTTTTTTCTGGATGCTTGCTAGCTGATTTCTGGCACACAGAGTGAGAGAGTATCTTTACCTGCAACACAGGGATAGCTAAAGGATAGTTCCTCGAAAGTGACCTTCACAGTGCACTAATGCTCAAACCCAGACTGGTACGCCTGAGAATCAATAGCACATGCCAGTAGAGTTGAACTGGCTTTCTAACCCCTGTCTTTCTGTATTCTTCAAAGACAAAAACATAAAATATGGCTGCAGTTTGGGACATTTCTGTAGGAGGGTGGCTTGCTGTTGAGCAGGGTGTCACCAGCCCCTCATTATCTTTGCAATCACAAGAAATCACAATCCAATCTGTTTTGAAGAATTGGAGTTGAAGTTCCCTTTGCATACATAGGTGAGACATTCAATTGATGTCTGTCACCAGACAGCCACTTACTTTATATCCTCAGCCATTTCGGCTATATCACCCCTCTTTTAATAAATGCATTGTGGAATTACAAATTAGAAATGTTCAGTAGTTCATGAGTATAATCCTTGATTGTGACACTCAGTACTGACCCTCTGACTGTGTAACTGCTCCCTCGGCACAGATCCACTATCAGTGTGACACTTCCTTCATAGAGACCCTTCAAAGGAGCAACATTCCCTCAGTAACATAATCCTATCTCAGTACTGATTCCCAACTGTGCACTGCTCCCTCAGTACTGATCCTTTGGTAGTACAACGCTTCCTCAGCACTGACCCTCTGACAGTGCAATACTCCCTCAGTTCTGATCCTCCCACAGTGAAGCAGCCTGTCGGTACTGACCCTCCGACAGTGCGGTGCTCCCTCAGCGCTGACCCTCCGATAGTGTGGTGCTCCCTCAGCGCTGACCCTCCGACAGTGTAGCACTCAATACTGCACTGGGAGGGTTACAATGGATAGTTCATGCTTAAAGGCTAAATTTTACATGTGTTGCTGAAGCAGAGCCAGGTGCCTAGAAATGATGAGCTTGTAACGGCCAGACAATGAGGCCCTGATGGACCAGTCAACGACACACACATCCTGTCAACCAAGAAGTGAAAAGTAGCACCTGACTCCAAGGAGAGAGTGCTACCCCGGGTCATGGCTGGGCAGTCAATGTTATATCCAGTAAGCATGCACCCTGTATCAGTTCCCTCTTCCCCCCCCCCAACCTGCTAATTGGGGAATTGAAACAGGAAGTCCCTTTGTTTCTGACCTGCTGCTGTTTAAAAAGCATAGTCCTAATTTTTAAATAATGATTGTATTATCAGTGAGTCATGGTACTGAAGGCTGAGCTCTCTCACCTTGACAAGTCATTAACATATGCTTTTTAGACTAACAAATTAGTGCAATTGTAATCCGTGTGGGATAGAAGGAAACTGTCTTAGTATTATTATCAATTAATTTATGCAAATACTGCATGAGTGACGAAAAAGAGAACAATTATCCCCTGTTGTGATCACAAAGCAGGAAATTGATTACATTGGTCTGATGACCAGGTTAAATCTGTCTGGCTATCAACTATGATATGAATAAATAAATTCAATTTATTCATAATGACTCTGATTTTATAGTCCATTATACTCAAACAACAGAGGAATTTACTCTGTTTATGGAAGTGATCTCAGAACAGAAACTGAGGGCTTTGCATTTTGTCACTCTGTTTACAGTGGATAATTAATATTACTGCTACCATTGCATAGACTTCTAGAAGAATCTTTTATAGTTAATTTGAAGGAAACATGGCAAAAGGATGGGGACATTCAGTCCCTCAACATTGTTCCACCGTTCAATTAGATCATGATTGATCTAAATCATAACTTCGTCTGGATTCTACAGTCCTTGACACTCCTTACCCAACATAATCTGTTAGTTTCAATTTAGAAGTTTCCAATTGACCCTAAATCATAACAGTGTTCTGGGAGAGAGAGTTCCTGATTTGCATTCCCTGTTGTGTGCTTCTGGTGCTACCCACCAATGGCCTGGCTCTAAATTTAATGTTCTGCCCCCTTCTTCTGGACTTCTCCACAGAGAAGTTTCTCTCTATCCACCCATCAATTCCTTCATTCATATTAAACTCTTGGATTATGCTTCAATCTTCCAACCCTGAGGGAATACAAGCCCAGTCTGAACACACTGTCCTTGTAATTTGTCCTGTTTATCCTCAGTTTGATTCTGGTGAGTTGTGCTGAAACTCCTGCAAGACCAACATTTCCTTCCTCAGGAGTAGTGCCCAGAACTGAACATTTTCCTCCTGATGGGTGCTGACCCAAATTTTATTGACTGCTGTCTAGTTTGCAAACCTTTATAATTAATGCCTATTTTGTTATAACACAAATTCTATACTCTATTACCCTGTTTGTAAAGTACGGAGCTACCATTTCATTCACTGATGTTTTTACAGACTGTAATTAATTCAAGGAATTGAGATAATGCATAAGCTGAAACGGTCAAAGAAAAAGAACAATGGTATTTATGCCAGCCCCTTTACATCCTGAGTATACGCATGATCACTTCTTCACCACTGAATTAGTTTAAAAGTGCAGTCAGGGTTGCTGTGTGCACAAGATTTAATGGTCAGTAAATGAATCAACAGCATGTGATTTTAACTGAAGAAGACATAGCAATGGGTGTTCCTTACCCATATTTAAATAAACATGAAAAAAGCCCATTTTAATCCCAGTATCAGATAAATGCATTCATTGTTTTCACTTACATATATCTGGTATTCTGTAAACACAGAAAAAGTGTTGCAGGAGCTCAGCAGGTCAGGCAGCTTATGTGGAGGGAGAAGCTGAGTTAATGTTTCAAATCTGATGGATGTCCTTCAGAACTTTGATGCTACAAGACCTGCTGAGTTTCTCTATCTCTTTGGACGCGGACATCTGAAGGAAAAGCATTGCACTTTGCACCCTGAAGAAGTGTCACTGGACTCAAAACATTAACTCTGCTTTCTCTTCACAGATGCTGCCAGAACTGGGTTCATCCAACAGTTTCTGTTATTGTTTCAGATTTCCAACATACACAATATTTTTGTTTTATTCCCGGGTACTTTACTTTTATTTGATACTACTTGTAATATTTGTGGGCTGCAGCACTAATACAAAGCTTCACTAGACATGAAACAGGAATGAGCTATGAGAAGGGGATGAGAGATACATCATAATTGCAGAGCTCATTTTGTGACCATGATCCCCCTCAGTAAGGTTGTGCATGAGCAGAGGAGCCTCGTAATTTCAGCTCCATCACAAGTTCCTTAAAATTAGTGTGTTTCCAGAAATCAGATTGATCTCTGGGCTGAATAGGCCAACTTGAGTTGCACATGAAATTGGGCCTCAGCAATCAATATGATGGAGCTGGAGAATGACAAACACGTTCTAGAAACCCTCAAGGGAAGCAAACACCAGCGTGAAGCTGCAAAGTCAGAAACTGTCCTGAGATACCCCATAAAAGGAAATTTGGAAACATAGGGGCTGGTTAGGAAGTAGGATGCTGATGAGTGAGCAGCTTGTCTTTATTGAGAAGCAAACATGTCTATTGACAGTGATCAGGAGACAGAAAGATTTGGGAGTGCATACTGATGGTCAGGGAAGGGGGTGTCTGTTTTGATTTTATGAAGGGGTGTGTTTATGGTGGATTGTAACCCATTTGGTCTTCACCCTCCTGTTGCCTCGGTCTTCGTGTCTAAGTCACAGTATTTTAAATCCTTGCAGGATATGATCTGCTTTAAGACTTGCCCAATAAGCCACCTAACAGGTCAAGTTTCCAGGCTGCCTTTGGCATAAACAAAGTTGGGCTGAAACAAACAAATTCCCCTCTCATAGACCGGTACATGGGCTGACACGCTCTCAATTAGTGATAAGCACTCGCTTTCAATCTATCATCAAATTGAAGGCTCAGGAGCCTTAAAATGGTCATGACATGCCTGTTATTCTAGGCCATACTGTTTAAATGTTGACTTTCCCTTTGCCAGCTTTGTTACAATATTGATAACATTAACATGTTGATTAACATTAACTGCAGCATCGCAAGTAGCCACTTCTCAAGAAACAGTCTGCGGTTTGGGAAATTGTCTTCCCAGTTCAACCACTCCATTTATAATTCTTAAACACTTCCACTTTCTGTGGGTGTTGCACCAATTTCCTGTAAGACGTTCCTGTCACACTTTGTTTGTAAAGTCCTCATTATTGTGAAGAATGTTTTCCGGCCTGTGGGCCATAATAACCTGTCACCAGTTTGGCACAGATACTTTTTTTCTATTTACTTGTGGGATGTGTGCATCACTAGCTGCTCAATATTTATTGAATGTCCTTAGTTGCTCTTGAGAAGGTGGTGGTGAGCTGCCTTTTTCAACCACTGCAGTCAATGTGCTACAGGTAGGAAGGGAATTCCAGGATTTTGACCCGGTGGCACTGATGGAACACCGATATATTTTCAAGTCAGGATGATTAGTGGCTTGGAGGGGAACTAGTAAGGGGTGGTGTTCCTATGTATCTGCTACCCTTGTTCTTCTAGATAGAAGTAGTCATGGGTTTGGAAGGTGATATCTAGGGATCTTTGGCATATTTCTGCAGAGCATCTTATAGATAGTACACACTGCTGCTACTGCATCTGTGGTGGAGGGAGTGGATGTTTGTGGATGTGGTGCCAATCAAGCAGGCTGCTTTGTCCTGGAAGGTGTCAAGCTTCTTGTGTTGTTGGAGCTGCCCCCATCCAGGCAAATGGGAAGTATTCCATCACACTCCTGACTTGTGCCTTATAGATGGTGGGCAGGATTTGGGGAATCAGGAGGTGAGTTGCTCACCAC
Organism: Ginglymostoma cirratum; assembly: GCA_024137785.1. Taxonomy (NCBI): domain Eukaryota; kingdom Metazoa; phylum Chordata; class Chondrichthyes; order Orectolobiformes; family Ginglymostomatidae; genus Ginglymostoma; species Ginglymostoma cirratum. Next base: position 39,247,091 of record JAHRHZ010000218.1, read on the forward strand.
AGGATTCCTAGCCTCTGATTGGTAACCAACAACCGCCTTCCTTGTGATCTTCAATTTGTTGATGTAGCCATTAGCAGTACACTTGTGATTTTCTGCTATACTTCAACAGGATGGAATGAATGCTTTCTGATCTAGATGCATCCGTTTTGAAGTTTTAAACAGTCCTCGCGGTTTACACTGCTACCAAGTTTCACATCATCCTCAAACTTTGAATTTTCTCATGCGTACCAAGATCTAGATCACTAGCATATTTTAGAAATTGCAAAGTTCTCAAAACTAACTCCTGGGAACTCCACCACAAGCCTTCCTCATCTTGAAAAATATAGATTGACCATTAATTTGTTTGCAACTCCAGAGCTTATTTTGTTAGCATTTTACTACTGTCCCATTTATTTCATGAGCTTCAATTTTTCTCACAACTCTGTGTGTCGTTATATCAAATGTCTTTTGGATGTTGATGTACAGCGCATCAACAGAATCACCGTCATCAACTGTCTACGTTATCCCTTCAAAACTCTCCATCAGTTAATAAAACATAATTTTCCCCTAAGGGATCTATGTTGGCTCTTCCTAATTAATGCACACTTTTCCATGTGAATAATAATTCAATCCCAAATAGCTTCCAAGAATTTCCCCACCGTTGAAGTTAAACTGACCGATCTGTAATTGCTAGACTTGTCCTTTACAGCCTCTTTGAAGAAAGATGTTACATTTGCAATTCTCCAGTCCTTTGGCACAACTTCTGAATTCAGGGGAGACTGAAAGATGATGGCCAGCATCTCTGCAATTTCCACTCTCACTTCCTTCAATATTCTTGTCTGTATTTCAACAGCTCCAGTGTTTTATTGATTGTAACTGCTGATAACTTATCTAAAGTACCCTCCTTTTGAATCTTTGTAGTGATTGATTTTCTTTTTCGGTCACCATGGCCTGGGTAACATCTGCCGCCTTCGTAAAACCAAATACAAATTATTAATTTCACACTTCAGCCGTGCCCCCTGCCAATATGTACAAATCCCCTTTTTGGCCCTAATCTTTCTGGTTTTTCTTTTACTACCATTTTACTACGATATGCTAAAAAAAGGTTGGAATTTCCCCTTATTTTAGCTGCTAGTTTTTTTAATCATAATCGCTCTTATGTTCTCTTACTCACTTTTTCACCTCCCATTTGAACCTTCTGTATTCAGCTTGGTCCAGCGTTATTTTTCTTCTTTAACTTAAGTTGTTACTGCTTCATCAGTCAAAAAACTCTGGATTTGATGGCCCTACCTTTCCCCTTCGAGGGAATATACTTCACTGTGCAAGAATCATTGTGTTCCCTCACTCTGGATTGTCCTTTTCTATCATCATCCTAAACCATAACATATAAAGATCATTGTTCTTTAGATACTTCTGTGCTTGTTCGACTTGGCCCACCTCATTCTCAAGAAGCAATCCTAGCAGTCTCCTTTCTTGGTGGACTGGACACGTATTTGTAGAATATTTTCCTGAACGCAAGCAAGGAATGCTTGCACAATCCCCCCACTCCATGCACCATCACCACCTGCCTCCACCCCACCTCTCCCACAGACCTTTATTGTTTTGTACTTCCACGATCCCAACCTACGTTCTACTCTATGATGATATGATGGTTATGCCTCGCTGTAATTTCCTTGCAAATCTATTCCTCTACATTCTTCCCATTTAGTTGGTGGTCTATAGACTGCACAAAGCAATATAATTGAACTCTTTTTGTTCCTTTCTTCTAACCAAATATAATAGAAACACAGAACCCCGACAGTGTGGAAAGAGGCCATTTGGCCCATTGAAAGGCTGTATAGACTAGGACTTAAAACATAGGAAGTTGAGGGGTGACCTTATAGAGGTTTATAAATCACAACAATCATAGATAAGGTGAATAGCAAAGGTCTTTTCTCTAGGGTAGGAGAGTTCAAAACCAGAGAGCATAGGTTTGAGATGAAAAGGGAAAGATTTGAAAGAGACCTGAGGGGCAATTTTTTCAGGTCAAGGGCTGTGCATAAATGGAATGGGTTGCCAGAGGAAGTGGTGGAGGTGGGTACAATTACATCATTTTGCTGTATGACTCCATGAATATGCACCAACCCTCCAAAGATCATCCCACCTAAACCTTACCCTATCCCCGTGAGCCTGCATTTACCATGGCTAATCCACATAGCCTACACATCCCTGGACACAATGGGACAATTTAGCGTGGCCAATCCACCTAACCTGCAGATCATTGAACTATGGGAAAAAAGTGGAGGACCTGGAGGAAACCCAGGCAGAAACAGGGAGAACACGTAAAGTCCATCTTCTGGGACATTCTCTTTCTGAAGCACCACAGTGCTCTTAACCAATATTGCCACCCCTGCTCCTTTTCCAAATATCTTGTAACCACAAATATTTAACACCCAATCTTGCCTTTCCTTGAGCCATATCTCTGTTACAGCCATCACGTCATAATTCTACATGGCAACTTTCATCTCTAACTCACCAACTATATATATATGTGTGTAGTTCCATTCGTTTTTTAATGCAGCAAACATTTCACAAAATATATGGGTCATTGTAAGAATATATTTTAATATTTGTTTAATGAGAGTGAAGCAAACAATACAGTGAATTATATTGCAGTTTACTAAGATTTGAGTTTCATTCCAGTCTAACTACATGGGCTAAACATATGCTAATAAAATTAGCAACGCGGCCCATTCCAAACTATTTAGGAAATTCCAGCCGAGCTCAAATTGGAAAGAGTCCTCAATCTTAAAGAATCTTAGAAGGCATCTGAAAGGGTGCATGAATAGGAAGGGTTTAGAAGGATATGGGCCAAATGCTGGCAAATGGGTCTAGATTTATATAGGATATTTGGTCTGGATAGATGAATTGGACCGAAGGGTTTGTTTCTGTGCTGTACATCCCAAAGTTTCTAAGACTCGATGATCAACCAAGTTGTAGAGTCATAGAGATGTACAGCACAGAAACAGACCCTTCAGTCCAACTCGTCCATGCTGACAAGATATCCTAAATTAATCTAGTCCCATTTGCCAGTATTTGGACCTCTATAAGGTCACCCCTCAGCCTCCGATGCTCCAGGGAAAATAGTCCCAGCCTATTCAGCCTCTCCCTATAGATCAAACCCTCCAACCCTGGCAACATCCTTGTAAATCTTTTCTGAACACATTCAAGTTTCACAACATCATTCCTGCAGCAGGGAGACCAGAATTACAAGCAGTATTCCAAAAGTGGCCTCACCATGCCCTGTACAGCCGCAACATGACCTCCCAACTCCTGTACTCAACTCACTGACCAGTAAAGGAACCATGTCCCAAAATCTAGTCTTCAATATTCAACACCTGAATGCCATTGGCCCAGTGTCCACAGTCTCCCAACATCCCTAAATCTTCAATGCACAACACCCTGTCCCCTCCAACTGTCAAATGTCCAACTCCCTTCGAATCCTCAACCTACAGCCCCTTCCATTCTCAAATGACAACATCCTTTCCTGACCAACTCTTAACTTCTCAACTCCTTGCCCAGTCCAACCATCAGCTTCTAAAAATCCTCAACCCCAAAGCACAGATCTGCTCCAATTCCAAGCCATCATGCCTCCAGCATTTACCTCCTGTATTCCAAGCCCACTATGATCACCAATGTTCCTTGTCAGCTCCACGCCCTGCCACTTAACTCCCACTCCCACCTCTTATAATGAATCAGTGTTGATTATGGAGGACATATTTGTATCAATGCCTGTTGTAGGTGAAGGGTGGCAGGCATCCTGATGAGCATCGCCATCAGTGTCAGCCTATATCAACCAAAAAAAAATCACTAATATCAGCTGTATGAAGAACAAAGAGGGTATATGAGATAACATTGGCAGATAATACAAAGAGATTCTACAAATGCATTAAGAGCAAGAGGCTATCTAGACAGAGGCTAGGGCCAATTAAAGATCAAGAAAGTCATCTTTGTGTTGAACTCCAGGAAATGGGAGAGATACTAAATGAATATTTCGAGTCAGTTTTTAATGTGGAGGAAGAAATGGAGAGTGTAGCATGCAGAAAACTACATTTTGATTTTTTTAAAAAACAGTTCACATTACAAAAGAGGACGTTTGGAGGTCTTAGGGAATATAAAGGTGGATAAATCTGTGGGACCTGACCTAATGTATTCCAGAATGTTGTTGGAAGTAAGGGAGGAAATTACGAGACTCCTTGCAGAAATATTTGCATCATCTAAAATGACGGGTGAGATGCCTGATGACTGGAGGGTGGCTAATGTTGTATCTTTGTTTAAGAAGGGTTGTAAGGAGAAAGCAGAGAATTATAGACCTGTGAGTCTGACTTTGGTTGTTGGTAAATTGTTAAAGGTGATTATAAAAACTAGGATTTATGGACATTTAGAGAAGCAAAAATTGATAGGGATTGTCAGCATGGTTTTGTGCGAGGAAAGTCATGTCTCATAAAATTGATTGAACTTTTTGAAGAAGTTACCAAAAAGATTGATGTCAGAGCAGTAGACATTGTTTATTTGGATTTTAGTGGAGCCTTTGACAAGATTCGGCATGGTAGACTCATTAATAAAGTTAAATCACATGGGAATCAGGGTGAACTTGTTTTTGGATGCATAATTGACTTAACATCAGGAGAGTGATGGTAGAAGGTTGCTTTTCAGACTGGAGGCCTGTCACCAGCAGTGTTCCCACAGGGACGTGTTCAGGGTCCTTTTTTTTTTGTTTGTCATTTATATAAATGGTTTTGATGAGAATAAAGAAAGCATGGTTAGTAAGTTTGTAGACACCACCCAAAATTTGTACCATAGTAGACAGTTTTCTAAGATTACAAAGAGATCTTGATCAAACCAGTCAATGGGCTGAAAAATGGCAGATGGAATTCAGTCTGGATAAATGCAAGGTATTGCATTTTGGTACAAAAAGCAAGGGTACGGCTAATACAATTAATGGTAGGGCCTTGGGTAGTTTTATAGAACAGAAGGACCTGGTGTGCAGGTACATAATTCTTTGACGTTTGCATCACATATAGACAGGGTGGTTTAAAAAGGCATTTGACATGCTTGTCTTCATTGCTCAGTCCTTTGAATATAGGAGTTGGGACGTCATGTTGAGGTTGTACAGGACATTAGTGAGGCCTCTTCCAGAATAATGTGTCCAGTTCTGGTCACACAGTTATAGGAAGATATTATTAAGCTGGAGAGGGTTCAGAACAGATTTACCAGGATACTGCCGGGTATGGAAGGGTTGAGCTATAAAGAAAGGCTGGATAGGCTGGGACTTTTTTCACTGGAGTGTAGGAGATTGAGAGGCAACCTGATAGAAGTTTATAAAGTAATGAGAGGTATAGACAGCGTTAATTGTAGTTGTCTTTTCTTGAGGATAGGGGATTTCAAGACCAGGGGGCACATTTTTAAGATGAGAGGAGCGGGATTTAAAAAATGCATGAAAGCAAATTTTTACACAGAAGGTGGTTGGTGTGTGAACCGACTTCCTGAGGAAGTGGTGAATGTGGGTACAATTACAACATTAAAAAGACATTTGGACAGATACATGAATAGGAAAGGTTTGGAGGGACATGGACCAGGAGCAGGCAGGTGGGACAAGTTTCATTTGGGATTATGTTTGACATGGGCTGCTTATGCCCAGGGTCTGTATCCATGCTGTATGACTGTATGACTACATAACTGTGAAAATTAAAACTGATCTTTATAGGAAAATGAGGAAATGCAAAACAATGCAAACTGTTTCGGTAGGTGTGTTTGTCTCACCAATTTAAACACACTTTAACTCGTTGCATTTTTGGAGTCACTTGCCTCCTGATTTTACATTTTGCTCCCTGCCAACCTTTGATCTTTGTGCTTCCAGCACATTATCCACCTGGAGTGAACAGCAGGTTTTGGGCACTGTGTGTGTGTCTGTACCTCTATACTGAGTGTTTTTTCAATGCACAGCTAACATTCCTGTCTCAGTTTGATGAGATATAGTTAACAGTGGGTACTGTTAGTTTAATAGGCTGATTATTGCCTGGTTGAGTGAACTCAGCCCAAAATAAGAAGCTGTAATTGACAACTTTGAAACTGACAGTAATTTGGATGGCTAATGGCTGTTGCTGTCTGGCTGCTATCAGTGACTGTATTTTTAAACATGGAGATTTGATCAGATTACGGCAAGTAATAGTCACTGGATATTTAAAGTTTTGTCAAAGATCTGTAGCTCGGGTTGTGGGTGAGGTTGCTGACTTGCTCGCTGAGCTGGGCTTGTTCTTGTTCAGACGTTTTGTCACCATGCCAGGTGACATCATCGGTGGAGTCTCCTATGAAGCGATGTTATTCTACTCTGCTTGGAATTTATTCTGTCCAGTATGGGTTTGTATATGGGGTCCACTTCTATATGTTTGTTGATTGAAGTATGGGTGGAGAACCATGCCTCTAGGAATTCCCATGCGTGTCTATGTTTGGCTTGGGCTACTATGGTTACCTTGTCCCCGTTAAATTGATGGCCTTCATTGTCTGAATGTACAGATATTAAGGAGAGAAGTGTGAAGTGATGCGTTTTGGTCAGAAGAAAGTTGAAAGACAGTACAAAATAGGGGGTACAATTCTAAAGAGGGTGCAGGAGCAGAGTGTATATGAGCACACAGATAACGGAAGGTGGCAGGACAGGTGGAAAGAACAGCTAATAAAGCAGAGGGCCTTTGGCTGTATTAAATAGGGCCATCGACGACAAGAGCATGGAGGTATTGTTGATCTCGTATTAAGACATTCATTAGAGCTCAGCTGAAGTTTGTGTACAGTTATGGGCACTACATTACAGGAAAGATGTGAATGCATTGGAGAGAGCACAGAAGTAATTTACAAGAATGGTATCAGGAATGAGAATGTAGGAAGGTAGGAACAGGAGTAGGTCATTCAGCTCCTTGAGCCTGTTCTCCCATTCACTGAGATAATGCCTGATCTGTGGCCTAACTCCAAGTATCTGCCTTTGGTCAATGTCCCTTAATACCTTTATTCAGCAAAAAATGATCTATTGCAGATGTAAATTTAACAATTGGTCTAGCATCCACTGCCATTTGTGGAAGAGATTTCCAAACCTCTACCAAGTGTATGGAAGGGCTTCCTAACATCTCTCCTGAACAGAGATAAAAGGTACTGCAGATGCTGGAGAATCCGAGATAACAAGCATGGGGCTGGATGAACTCAGCAGGTCAAGCAGCATCATAGGAGCAGGAAAACTTGATGTTCCTGATGAAGGGTTTTGGCCCGAAACATCAAGTTTTCCTGCTCCTGTGATGCTGCTTGACCTGCTGTGTTCATCCAGCCCCATGCTTGTTATCTCTCCTGAACAGTCTGGCCCTTATTCTCAGACAATTTCCCTTAGAGAGAAAAATGCTGAGAGGAGATTTGATAGAGGCTTTCAGTATCATGAGTGGGATGGATGGAGTGGAGAAGGAAAAGCTGTTACCACTTATAAAAGAGAAAATTATGAGAGGGCACAGATTTAAAGTGATGTGCAAAACAAGCAAGGGCGATGTAAGAAAAAAAACTTTTCATGCTGTGAGTGGTTCGGGTCTGGAATGCACTGCCTTGAAATGTGGTGGAGGCAGGTTCACTTGAGGTATTCAAGAGGGCATTGGGTAATTAGTTGGATAGAAACAAATGTGCAAAGGTTTTAAAAAAGAGATTGGCACTTGGCAATGATACTTGTTTGAATAGCCAGTGCATTCACAATGGGCTGTTTGTCCTCTCTACACAGTAACAATTTTGTGATTCAGTGTAGGGATGAGTGCCAATGATGAGTTCAGAGACATTTGTGAAAATATGAACATTATAGCCTTGAATGCAGCAGGTGAAAGTCTTTTCAGTAATGTACTCTGTGAAATGAATCATGCAATAATCAATTAAATACTGCATAAAATTTTAGCTCATCAACAGGCTGAATTGGCAACTGCCCTGGGTTGGGCAGTTCATGCTAAGATTTCATTTCAGATGTTTGGAGGGTAGAGTTGCTATCAGCTGGTTTATGGTAAAACCCCAAAGAATGCCTTCCACCTCCACAAAATGAAACATGGCTCAAATAGAATTAGCAGTGAGGGCTCTATACAAGTACCATATGATACAGGAAGGTCCAGCCATGTGTCATCGCTGATGTTGAACAACATCTATCCATTTAATCAATGTGTAGAAAATATATGTTTAACAGCCAATTTAAACACATCTACTGCACAAAGATTATAGAAGAGGAATTATTCCTCTGGCAACAATTAATGGGAAAGCGCATCTTAGAGAATTGAACTATTTACAATGGATATTGGCCCTGTGTTGCTAAACTATAAGGATATTGTTATAGTGCTTATTGCTTACCTAATCAACCAGGTAACAAGTTCAGTTGGAGGACTGCTTTCTGCTAATGTCTCATTATATCATAACACTAATTACCTTGTCCCACAGACACAAAAGAGATCTTTCTCTCCTCATGGTCTCTGAACTCAATAGGAATATGTGGGAAAGAGCCTACAGTATCTTGCACCTCCTTCCAGCACTACTTCCCAGCTTTCAAACTACCATCTGTTGTAGTCCATGCTATAATTGTGGCCCTGGCTCTTCAATGCTGAGCCACCAGTCTGGAACGCTTCTTCAGCTCCTGGCTGCTGTCCTGCCCTCTCTTACACACTCCATGAGACTGTTCTGCCTGGGGTGTCCTGCCTGTTATCTGACACCTGCATGACTGTGTGGCCATTAGATGCTTCCTGTTCGCAAGTGCTGGCCTTTTTTCTTTCTTCCTTGCCTGTGTCCACTCTCCCTATCTTGCTAAAGACATGTCTTCCTGCAGTATGAAGCAGCAATTTCCGAAGCAATTGCTGAATTCCCATCCAACATCACCACTTGCTGTCAGAGGCCGCACTCCATAAATGATTCTGGTGCATCACAGTTCACAAACACAACAGTGATTTAAAATTGTATCAGAGATAAAAGGTACTGCAGATGCTGGAGAATCTGAGATAACAAGCATGGGGCTGGATGAACACAGCAGGTCAAGCAGCATCATAGGAGCAGGAAAACTTGACGTTTCGGGCCTAAACCCTTCATCAGAAATGGGGGAGGGGAAGAGGGTTCTGAAATAAATAGGGAGAGAGGGGGAGGCGGATAGAGGAGAGGATAGGTGGAGAGGAGGCAGACAAGTCAAAGAGGCGGGGATGGAGCCTGTAAAGGTGAGTGTAGGTAGGGGGGTAGGGAGGAGATAGGTCAGTCCAGGGAGGACGGACAGGTCAAGGAGGCGGGATGATGTTAGTAGATAGGAGATGGGGGTGTGGCTTGAGGTGAGAGGAAAAACAGGTTAGGGAGGTGGAGATGAGCTGGGCTGGTTTTGGGATGCGGTTGGGGGAGGGGAGATTTTGAAGCTTGTGAAATCCACATTGATGCCATTGGGCTGCAGGGTTCCCAGGCTGAATATGATTTGCTGTTCCTGCAGCCTTTGGGTGGCATCACTGTGGCATTGCAGGAGGCCAAGGATGGACATGTCATCTGAGGAATGGGAGGGGGAGTTGAAATGGTTCGCGACTGGGAGGTGCACCTGCAATGCACATTTATATTTATCATTTTTTTATGTTTATAGGCCTGGGGAAGATCAGCCATGATCTTATTGAATGGTGGGCAAGCTTGAGGGCAGAATGGCCTGCTGCTCTTCCTATTTCTTATGCCCTTTTCCTTTATAGCTTAAATTACACCCCTTTTAAACTTTTCTCAAGAATGGTATCATATGAAGACAATAAACTAGTTTTTCTGTTTAAGGATCCAATGTTTGATCTTGATGCCAAGTTTTTGAATTAAAATCTAAATCAATCAGGACTTCTTTAAAAACTAAAGGCATAACAACTGTCAGAACAACCTTGAGTTTGCGATTTTTGATAAAAACTTTCTACCATCAACAAATTCCAATCCTTCTAAATCCTTGCAGAAAATGGGATATTTGTCAGTCATGTTCATGGCATAAATGTTACAAATATTTAAGGATCAAATAATTAATCAAATTTCTTTACTTTCTAAGAGAATACAGTGTAGTGGAGCTTAGGAGAGTTAAGGTGCAGAGAAGTTGAACTCTGTGTGGAGTTTGCACATTCTCCCTGTGTCCATGTGCGTTTCCATTGGGCGCTCCGGATTCCTTCCACTATCCAAAGATGTGCAGATGAGGTGGTTTGGCCATGCTAAGTTGCTGGTAGTGTTTAGGGATGTGCAGGCTAGGTGGAATAGCCATGGAAAATGCAGGATTGCAGACATGGGTAGAGGGGGTAGGTCTGGGTGGGATGCTCTTCGGAGGGTCGGTGTGGACTTGATGGGCCAAATGGCCTGCTTCCACACTGTAGAGATTCTAGGAAAAGAAAAGTAACAGCTACCAGGCTTTCTAAGGTTGTGGATGATAAAAGAAATCCACAAGGCTTGAACAGGTTTCTTTTGTTTAAAGAGAAAGGTTTCCTGTGTATGAATGAATATCAATTAAAGCTGTCTTGCCAATCAATTAGTATCCTTTTCTCCTGTAGTATAAATTATAATGATCTTTTAAAATTTGACATTCTTGCATTGGTCTGACCAGTGCGAGATGAAATGTTTTAGCTACATGATTTGCTTCTCAGCAATAGTCCAAAAATGTGTAGGTTAGGTGGGTTGGCCATGCTAAATGGCCCCATACTTTCAGAGTGAATGTAGGTAAATATGGGGTTACGGGGTCAGGGTGGGATGCTCTTTGGAGGGTTGGTACAGGTTCAATGGGCTGAATGGCTTCTATCTGCACTGTAGAGATTCTATGATTCTAATATTCTTGCAACAACTGCGGCCGTGGGCTGAGGCCACCCAATTCATAAAATCTACCCTCCTTATCTATTACATTTAAGGGGTGTTTAGGGGACTTTTATATAAACACATGAATACACAAGGGAAGGAGGGACATGGACCAACAGCAGGCAGAAGGGATTAGTTTAATTTGGTGTCATGTCTGGTAGAACATTGTGGGCCGAAGGGCCCATTTCTGTGCTGTACAAATCTAGGTTCTAAGTTCATTCACAAATGCAATATTGTAAGAAATAAGACTATCTTTTTCCCTCCAATGTCACTGTACTTTCTAACTGTCACTCGCTCTGTTTTATAACACAGAGCAAATATTTAATTCTTTGGGAATTTTTAAAAAATTATTCTTTGAACTTTATTCTGGACACACATGGGTACATATGGGAAGGCAATGGCACTACGTAATCTCACTGGACTAGTAATCCAAAAGACCAGGATAATGCACAGCAACTGGTGGAATTTAAATACAGTTAATAAATCTGGAACATGAAGCTCATCCCAGTGAAAGTGACATTGAAGTTATCATCAATTATTGTAAAATCCATCTGGTTTGCTAATGTTCTTTAGGGAGTGAAATCTGAGCCCTTACCTAGTATGACCTATGACCCAGAGCGCACAGTATTTGACTGTTAACTGCCCTCTGACATGGCCTAGCAAACCACTTAGTTCAAGGGCAATAAGGGACTGGCAACACATGCTGGCCTGGTCAGTGATGCCCACATGAAAGAAACAAATACTTCGTCACGTGCCTTCTGTAAACCACCACTATCATGTGTTTAGTTAGTAAATGTGTGAGATTAGCAAAAAAAAGTGATAAGTATTGTCTTTATTTACCCAGGGATGTTAGGTTCAATAGTAGCACGAGGCCTGTGATGTATACCCGAGAATTTATAACTAAGTGTTAAAATTGGAGTTATTCCTGACTGTGAGAATCAGTTACATAATAGGGACTGACCACGAGAGAAAGCTTCTTTAAAAAACAAACCTGTCCTTTTTTAAGATTATCTTGACCCCATTCTTATGCCATGAAAACTGTTACAAAGATGTTCCATCTTTAATATTTTTATGAAGACTTATGTTTTGAAGAATTGTGTAAAAATGGATTTATTTTATGTTTTGTGGAGTGTTCTCTATAAAACAGGGATTCAGACATTTACCATGGACACTGGAGATTTTCTTTAACAAGGCTTCCTCATAAGTACATGACTAGTGATAATTGCTGGCTTTGCTGTTGACCCTGCTGGGACTGTTTTGAACAGTGACTGGCTTGGAGAGGTTCTTGTTTTATCTTGAACAAAAACAAAGTTGCTGGAAAAGCTCAGCAGGTCTGGCAGCATCTGTGGAGGAGAAAACAGACTTAACGTTTTGGGTCCGGTGACGCTTCCTCAGAACAGGAAGCATGTGAGGAAGGGCTGCTGAGCTTACTTTTCCTATTTCTGTAAAGAAAACCCTCATGTTGAGTTCAGGGTTAAACTTATAAAGATGAAAACAATACCTCAATATTGCATTTCTTAAGCAAGCTGCATCTGCCAAGACCAGAGATAACTATGCAAACTTAGTCACTTGACCACAGGTTCCAGAAGACCAGAGTGCCAGACTTTGGAATCCCATTATTTATCCTTTTTGTCTTCAAGTATAACCCATTGACTGAAAGTGCTTTTTTTTCAAAAAGATAATCTCTGCAGAAAAACCTCTTGTTTGTTACTCTTTATATGGTGTATGAGCATTTGTATGTCTTAGGACTATTCAGAAGGATAAATATTTATACTTCCCTATTGCCAACGGCATATGTTAATCAATGATGGTTATATGTGTAATGTTATAGAATAAATTTTGACTTGATGATAAACCAATAATTTGTTTATTGAGAAACCTAGTTGATAGATCTTTTTATTTAAGACCTTATCTGAATTAGGTATTAACATCTCAGTCAATGGAAAAACTATTTTTATTTGAGATTTAATTTCAGTTCTAAGGAAGGATCACTCGACCCAAAATGTTAATTTTGATTTTTCTCCATAGGGTTTGCCAGACCTGCTGAGCTTTTCCAGCAATTTCAGTTTTTGCTTCTGATTTACAGCATATGCACACCTGTCGGTTTTTATTTTTTATTTGATCTTGCAAGCAGCAGGACTGCAGCATCAGTGCACTCCTGCTGCCTCCAGTAATACTGAAGAAATGCTACAATGTTAGAGGATCAACACAAAGGGGACACTATGGAAGGGTCAGTACTGAAGGAGAGCCACATTGTCAGAGCGTCAGTACTAGCCAAAGGTGCAATGTTGGAGTGTCAACATCTGAGGAAGGGCTGTGCTAGGGGAAGTGCTGATGGAGGTGCTAAACTGTCAGAAGGTCAGTCCAGTGACTGTACTGCACAGTTGGAAAGTCCGTACTGAGGAAATGATGTACTGTCAGTACAGAGGGAGTGCCACATTGCTGGCCTCATTTTTGAGGGAGTGCTGCACAGTCAGAGAGTAAGTACTGAGCCCATTGCCACGAGGTTAGATTTTTGACAGTATTTATAGGGTCTTACTCTAAGGTAAAAATATAGCTAGACACATGGATCTATTAAAGAACTTTTCATTTATGTAAAGATAACTGATTACATAACAACTATATAAGATCTAAGCTAGTGTTCCGTCTCTAAAGTGTTCTCATCATTATCATCGCTGCCTTCATTTGGCCATGATATCAGCAATGACAAAACTTGCTATGTACATTCTTGAGTGAAGAGTCGACCCTTTATTTTATGTTCCCCACTACCTGAAAGCCTTTGCTTATAAGGACCGTCTTTATGGTGGTTTTATCAATCATCCTGACCTGGTATGACATCCTCTTCAAGGTTATTAAGGATCTGAATGTTCTGAATTTACTCTTAGACTGAGAGTTGCTGTTACTTCTCTTGTTGAGCTGTCTTCTTCACTTTTCCTCCCCTTGAGGTGGAAAGGATGTACTTTTTGAAGTGAGTTTTCTTTCTTGTCACTTTTGTGGTGTTGTGTGGAATTACTTCAAGGTCAGGGACCTTGAAGTAAACTTCAACTTCCTCGAAAGGAAGTTTCAACTTCAACGAAATAAATTTTGGCTTCCTCACTAAATTTCATGTCGTCTTGTCTTTATAGAACAGTAGTTTAATATTTCTCCTAAATTTATTCAGTGATGGTGTAGTATTACATTAACTTTACATCTTTGCTATGTCCTTTGCATTTAACAAGGTTACAAGAGGTTTATTATTCTTTCATTAGATAGGGGCATTGCTTTCAAAGCCAGCATTTGTTACCCATCTCTAAATGTCTTTGAACAGAATGGGTTGCTAGTCACGTAAGGCTGTTGGGGGTCAACCAAATTACTGTGGATTGGACCAACATGTAGGCTAGATGAGACAAGGATGGCAGACTTCTTCCATGAAGGACACTAGCAAAACACCTGTTTCATAATACAAACACAGAGAGTGCTGGAGAAGCTCACCAGATCCAGCAGCATCCATGGAGACAGAAACCAAGTTAACATTTTGAACCTGGCATGACTCTTCTTCGGAATGGAAAGGTGTAAGAAAATAGACTTTTTTTATGGTCACTGTTTCTGAGACCAGCTTTCTGGACTTAATAAATGAATTTAAATTTCTCAAGCTGCTATGGTAGGATTTAGGTCGTGTCCCCAGCATGTTAGTTCAGGCCCCTGGAATACTAATGCAGTTACATTACCACAATGGCACTGTGTCCCTATATGATTAGTTTCAATCTTGAAATGTATCCAAAAGCATGGTCAAAAATCTTGCAAGACTATGCAGCTCCAAGGGCTTCTTTTTCAGTGACTGTTTATCTCTAATCAATTTCCGTCGGAGTTTATGTGATATGTCATAGGTAGGTAATCGGAAACCATTTTTTCATACCTGAAACAACAATGCTCCAAGTCCTGCTGCTAATGCATCTGCTGTTACAATGGTCGGAAGTTCAGGATCATACTTAGCCAAGATATCAGAAGAAATTAACTCGCTTAGATCTTGCATAGGTTGTAATGTAATCAGTTATATTTATGTAAATGAAAAATTCTTTAATAGATCCATGAGTCTAGCTATATTTTTACCTTAAAGTAAGGCCCTATAAATACTGTCAAAAATCTTTTTCTCAAAAGATTTCTGTTGGTGGCCATCCCAACACCCAGACCTGTCTTCTGAATTGCCTTGAAAAATCATTGTTCTCAGCTTGATATGGTCAGAATTTGCCAAATTATTTGACCATTCTCATGTCATTCCATCACTTTTCTTGGTGGTGGGAAGTCTTTTCTGTCTTTTGTTTTCTATGGTTCTGGCATGATGCCTATTGACTACACAATGAGCCGTATAAACAGTATTATGAGTTTTGAGAGCTTGCTATTCTCCGTGAACGTCCAGCCTGCATTTGTAAGGTTTAGAGTACCTCTCTAACTCTGATCATGCTTTGTTTTTATTGTCCAGACCCCTCCCATTTCTTCCAAAATGTTTCAACAATGAAGATTCTACTCTTCATCAAGTGGTGATGGCCAGAATCCACTGCCTGTGTTCAATTTTGTCAAGATGTACTTTTAACAAATTTTGCCAGGCTTTCATCCACATCCATAGCTATTGGATGTCCTTCACCTGCTGTGACCTTGTTCAATTTAATAAGGTCAACACAAATTTTGAGAGATCCATTTGGTTTTGGAATAGGTACCATAACAGAATTCTACTGCATAGGTCTGTTAGCTGGTAAATAACTCCTTGCTGAAGCATTGCATCAGTTTTTCTTCTGAGATTTCCAGGATTGGGTGTGGGACTTTTCTAGATGTAAACTCACAATGGATTTTGCATCTGCCCTAAGCATGCTGTTCTCAGTTTACCAATTTTGGGAGTTCACTGTTTGAGCCCCCTCAATTTCACCCACTTTGTTAATTAATTTCAGACCATACATTCCTTTCTATTTAATATTGAGCATTGTTTTGTTTTGAATTATATATGGTGTTTCAAAGATTTCCCTGTCTTTGTATTTAAGCTTTGTAGTTAGATGGCCTTTGATCAGTCATTTGTCATTTGATTTGGAGCTAGAAGAGAAATTTCTTCAGCCAGAGGGTGGTGAATCTGTGGAACTCACTACCACAGACGGCTGTGGAGGCCGAATTAATGAGTGTCTTTAAGACAGAGATAGATAGATAGGTTCTTGATTACTAAGGGGATCAAGGGTTAAAAGGAGGATGCAGGAGTATGAGGCTGAGAAACATATTATGCACAATTGAATGGTGGAGCAGACTCCATGGGCAAAATGGCCTAATTCTGCTCTTATATCGTTTGGTCTAAGACAGATCATTTGGCTCATTGAGCTTGTGGTAGCTCTTGGAAAGACCTATCCAAGTAGATTAGTCCCCTACCGGAATGTTTTTTTTTCCTTTTCAAGTTGTTATTCAATTTATTTCTGAAAGTTACTATTGCATCTGCTTCCATTGCCCTTCCAGACAGCATAATGCAGACCACGGAAATTCACTGCTGAAAAGAAACTTCTCACTGCCCAATCCTCTGTTTCTCTTTCTAGTTAATTAATTGAGTCCATCTGGTTAGTGACCCTCCTGCCAGGAAAAAACATATTTCAACATTGTCAATACCATTTATAATTTTGCACTGCCTTAGAGTTTAAGTCAATAGCATTTTGCAGTCCAGGAGTTTTTTTTAGTAATCAAGTTTGCTGTGGAATATTTATAATCCAAGTCACACAATGTGGAATTAGATCTTTCAAATCCCTGACTTTGTGGGAGGTTTTGGAGTAACATTTTGTTCAGAAGTACTTATACAGGGAGATAATGGAACCTGATGTTTGATGGTGGTTTGTTTTCTTTAAGGATGTATCTTCACTTCCTCAAGAGATTGAACTTTGAGTAAAGTCTGTGATTGCCAAGTTTATTCGCTGTCTGCTGAAATGAGTTAGTTTAATAATGGGTGTCCTACACACAAACGACACATATTGAAGCCTTAAATTAAAGATTGTAAATATACCAGCCAAATGCAGAATCAACCGTTGGAGATTTATTTTAAGAAAATCACATCGTCACAGGACTGGGTGGCATGGTGTTTGCAAATCTGCCTTTAGTGGGTTACAGTCTGTTCTATGTATTGATTGAGCCAACATTATGGGCTGGCTACAATTTGCTGTTTGTGTAGGATTTTCAGAACTATTTCAGCAGCTAACTAGGTAAAAACAAAATTTGAGAGCTGATTCTTCTCCGAGAGATAGCCAATTGCAGGTGAATGAGATTCAAAATGAACATTAAGTCCCTGTGCTTATCCACCAACAAGCCTCTCTGTGATCCAGCAAAGCTAATGAAGTCAATTATAAACTTGATGACAAGGGAATTCCAGCCAGGAAGATAACAAGTGATTGACTTGTGTCTTGGAGCTTGCCAAACATTGGTGAATGAAGCCTTCCCCATTCATTTTCCACAATGTTAGGAATTTGTATCTGGGGATCAATATCAGCTCTTGTGGGATTGGCTAGGTTAGGATATTGACCTCCTACTGCCAAGATTGGAGTCATAGGATCACATCCCTCCCAGTGCAGAACTGAGGCAGCGTGTCAATACTCAGGGAGCGCCGCGCTGTCGTAGGGTCAGTGCCGAGGGAGCACCGTGCTGTCGGAGGGTCAGTGCCGAGGGAGCGCCGCGCTGTCGGAGGGTCAGTGCTGTGTAAGAGCAGCATGGTTTCCTACATTGTTACGCTACTTCAAAGGTGCTATGCCAGCTGCCAAGAAGTTCTGGGGAGACCTGGAGTTAAGAGATGCCACATAGAAATGCAAATCTTTCTCTGACTGCTGCATGACAGCTGTTGTATTGTGTAATATGCCTGAGATTTCCTTGGAAAGGAGAGAAAAGTAGCCAAGATTACTGTTCCAGAATTTACACTGCCATTCTGATAAAGAAATAGCATGTGAAGTTGGGGGTATTGAGTGATCAATATTTGCTTCTGAAAATCAGACGCTGGGTCAGGATTATATTGTCTCATACATGAGGGGTGGACATATGGATGAGCTTTCAGATGTATTATGCCACTGCCCCTGTGAGTCACCCCTTTGGCAGCAAAGGGAAGAGGAACATTGGGGGATGGATGGAAGGTGGGGCATTGGGGTGAGGAGGTGGGCAACAGTGGGCATGGGCGTGGGGGGTCTTCTTTATGGACCAAAAAGATTATTTGGTTTAACAAAAGTTTATTCCCACAGAGAGTGCCAGTCTACTAAATATCTCCAGCATTTCTGTTCTTATTTCAAATTTCCAGCATTCACTTTTGTTTATTCTTGAAAAACCGTGTTTGCTCATTTAGAGATAACAAGGTGTAGAGCTGGATGAACACAGCAGGCCGAGCAGGAGAGCTTGACGTTTCGGGCCTAGACCCTTCATCAGATATGGGGGAGGGGAAGGGGGTTCTGAAATAAATAGGGAGAGAGGGGGAGGTGGATAGAAGATGGATAGAGGAGAGGATAGGTGGAGAGGAGACACTCAAGGCAAAGAGGCGGGGATGGAGCCAGTAAAGGTGAGTGTAGGTAGGGAGGAGATAGGTCAGTCCAGGGAGGACAGACAGGTCAAGGGGGCAGGATGAGGTTAGTAGGTAGGAAATGGGGGTGTGGCTTGAGGTGGGGGGAGGGGATAGGTGAGAGGAAGAACAGGTTAGGGAGGTGGGGATGAGCTGGGCTGGTTTTGGGATGCGGTGGGAGAGGGGAGATTTTGAAGCTTGTGAGATCAACATTGATACCATTGGGCTGCAGGGTTCCCAAGCTGAATATGAGTTGCTGTTCCTGCAGCCTTTGGGTGGCATTGTCATGGCACTGCAGGAGGCCCAGGATGGACATGTCATCTGAGGAATGGGAGGGGGAGTTGAAATGGTTCGTGACTGGGAGGTGCAGTTGTTTATTGCGAACCGAGCGCAGGTGTTCTGCAAAGCGGTCCCCAAGCCTCCGCTTGGTTTCCCCGATGTAGAGGAGGCCACAACGGGTACAGCGGATGCTGTATACCACATTAGCAGATGTGCAAGTGAACATCTGCTTGATGTGGAAAATCTTCTTGGGGCCTGGGATGGAGGTGTGGGGGGCAGGTGTAGCACTTCCTGCGGTTGCAGGGAAAAGTGCTGGGTGTGGTGGGGCTGGAGGGGAGTGTGGAGTGGACAAGGGAGTCACGGAGAGAATGGTCCCTCTGGAAAGCAGACAAGGGTGGTGAGGGAAAAATGTCTTTGGTGGTGGGGTCGGATTGCAGATGGCGGAAATGTCAGAGGATGATGCGTTGGATCCGGAGGTTGGTGGGGTGGTATGTGATGACGAAGGGGATTCTTTTTTGGTTGTTATAGCGGGGACGGGGTGTTTTTTGGTTGTTATTGCGGGGACGGGGTGCATCTCCCAGTCGCGAACCATTTCAACTCCCCCTACCATTCCTCAGACGACATGTCCATCCTTGGCCTCCTGCAATGCCACAACGATGCCACCTGAAGGCTGCAGGAACAGCAAATCATATTCAGCCTGGGAACCCTGCAGCCCAATGGTATCAATGTGGATTTCACAAGCTTCAAAATCTCCCCTCCCCCTACCGCATCCCAAAACCAGCCTAGCTCGTCCCCACCTCCCTAACCTGTTCTTCCTCTCACCTATCCCCTCCTCCCTCCTCAGGCCGCACCCCCATTTCCTACCTACTAACCTCTTCCCGCCCCCTTGACCTGTCCGTCCTCCCTGG
Source organism: Ginglymostoma cirratum (assembly GCA_024137785.1). Taxonomy (NCBI): domain Eukaryota; kingdom Metazoa; phylum Chordata; class Chondrichthyes; order Orectolobiformes; family Ginglymostomatidae; genus Ginglymostoma; species Ginglymostoma cirratum. The sequence goes on from JAHRHZ010000218.1 coordinate 39,266,654, forward strand.
ACTGACCTATCTCCTCCCTACCTCCCCACCCACACTCACCTTTACTGGCTCCATCCCCGCCTCTTTGACTTGTCGTCTCCTCTCCACCTATCTTCTCCTCTATCCATCTTCTATCCACCTCCCCCTCTCTCCCTATTTATTTCAGAACCCCCTTCCCCTCCTCCATTTCTGATGAAGGGCTTAGGCCCGAAACGTCAAGCTTTCCTGCTCCTTTGATGCTGCTTGGCCTGCTGTATTCATCCAGTTCTGCACCTTGTTATCTTGGATTCTCCAGCATCTGTGATTCCTATTATCTCTCTTGGCTCATTTAGGCTCTGTCTGTAAATATTTAGCTGTCTACTCATAATTACAACATACAGTGACCTTCTCAAGGACCAATACAACAACTCTAAAACAAAACAAAGCTCAGCAGGTCCGACTTTCGCCAGGCTACTGGACTGGAAACATTAACTCTGTTTTTCTCTCTGCAGATGTTGTCAGATTTCCTGTATTTCTCTGGCACTTTCTGTTTTTGCTTCAGACCCTCAGCATCTGCAGTTCTTGTTTTTTCAAACTCCCAGATTATACTGCTAACTGATTAACTACATATTTAATAACCTTGCTGGTTTTCCTTCCAACAGACACAGTCATAACATATGAATTTTACTTCCATGGAATTACAGAAGACTACTTTGATAATTTTAAAAGGAGGTGAAAGGAGGGTAGATTGAAAGCTTTTCCATATGCCGACATGGGGGTCTCACTCAAAGGGACATCAGATTAAAACCAGAGCCAGGTCATTCAGGATAGAAGTTGGGAAAGACTTCCTCACATAGAGAGCAGCAAGAGTCATAAAGTTAATCCAACAAAAAGTAGTAGATGATGGAATATCAGTTTAAGATCTGAGATTGATAGACTTTTACGAATGGGTTGTGTAAATAAGGAGATAGAAAGCAGATCAGCTATGATCTAAATGAATGACAGAAGAGGCTCAAGCATCTGAATTGCCTCCCCGGTTCCAGTGTTCTTATCTTCATACAACTCACCTGAATCATAACACTGTAATTCCACTTCCTTTCACACCCCAACTTTGTAGTTTTACATACTTTATCATTTCTTTCTAATGTACATCATTCAATAACTAACTTGTACTCTATTGAATATCTGGGGGTGTACAAAACTGGAGGATGACATAAGCCCAACATTTTGGACTAATTGATGTAGTGGAAAGTATGAGTTAAGTGGGATCATGATTTAAGATGGTGTCTTTAATTAACTTTGCAAAAGGGGCCTGTGTTTTCTGTGAGTGCTGTGTATGCTACCTGATTCTGACTGGTTCCTCACTTCTAGCTAATGATTTCCTATTGAGCCAGGAGCTTGAACATGGAATTGACAAACTGATATCGGACTGTGACAGGTCAAAGTGGGGCCAGTGGGCATGTGAGAATTATTGATTCCTACAGATGCTGTTCACAAGAAAGCATGAGCTTCAGGTTTGGAGTTAAAGATTTAATCCTTGTATTACAAGGAGGATCTATTGACTGGATCTCTTGAATGATGGGATTATAGATGGACTTGTAAAAAGTTACTGGTTTCCAATTGCTAACTTTGAAATATTGTGAAAGGCACTATGTAAGTGCAAATCTGTGTCTTTCCTTACTTTTATTCTCTCTCTCTATCTTTCATTCTTCTCTGATCATTATCCCTTAGATTGTTGACTGGGTTGAAACTTTGTACAGATCATGTATACCTGCCGTTGTCATGTGCCTGTGATCTTTGTCTAGTATTTGTGGTGAAATCAGAAAGCAAGGAACTGCATCCGAGCAAATAATAATTCCAATTCTAGCCTGCCTTTTTGTTTTTGCTCACACAATACTTGGATCAATAACAATCCATAGGCTTTGCCAGACTGGAAAAACAGTTAATTGAAATACAGAATTTTTTGGGTAATGTTACAGATGGAGTGTAGGAGGTTAAAACAGTCATGGAAGGCAAAATGGGGAATTAATCCAACTGAATCTTCCTAGCTCCAGAGCCAATGTTGATGGAGACATTTAGATGTAGAGTGCAACATCTGTCATCATGTCTATGTCTCTGAGGGCTTACACTGTGGTCAGGAAAAGGATTCTCTGACATAATAGCCATCTGGCCCAGATGAAAACTGATCTTAAAAACGGAAAGAACTGTGGATGCTGTAAATCAGAAACAAAAACTGAAGTTGCTGTATAGGCTCAGCAGGTCTGGCAGCATCTGTGAAGAGAAATCAGTTAACGTTTCAGATCCGCTGACCATTCTTCAGAGCTGGAGGATTCTGAGGAAGGGTCACCAGACCTGAAACGTTAACTCTGATTTCTCTTCACAGATGCTGCCAGACCTGCTGAGCTTATACAGCAACTTTTGTCTTTGAAAACAGATTTTATTTCCTCCTCTTACTTTGGAAACTGAATGGTTTCTACGAGGCAACACAAATTGCAACATATTTTCCTCTGTGCCTCAATGGCAAGAAACACCTCGCGGGAAAAATGATGCTCAGAGGAGCACAAGTATAAAATGGACCCTATCTGATTTTTCATTCATTGACTTAAACAGATGAATTAAGGTCTGCTATACTTCCCATCGTGTCCTTAATTTCATTTGTTTAATTGTTGTGGTCTTGCAACAAAAGAACAAGCTACTTTACATTGTACAAATTTGATAGAATTTTGTTGTGTAGTGGTTTAAAGGGTTACACAATTAAAGTCAGTATGTAGAGTTGGTTGTAGATCATTCACGGTCCAAGTAAATGATTTTAAAAAAGGCTCGAATGCCTGAATGGACTTCTGTTCCTGTAGACACCTTTTGTGGAACCCAGACATTGAGGATCACAAATAGTTGTAAAAAGGACTTGTTTTCATGAATATGGGCTTCATCAAATATTCATAGGCTTTTTTATATGGCTCAATAGAGCATTGTCGCAAGCATATGTACATGAATAGCTGATATATCAATAGTCTTGTCACACGCACATTAACAGGAATGAATTCAACTCAGAGAGCCTTTGTTACCACGTATTCATTAACCTGGATGCATTTCCCTTTCTACAAATATCAGTACTTCCCAGGTAAACTTGGTAGAAACAGAGACGCAGAGAAAAAGCAGCAACATGATTTGCAATTCAAATGAACAAATGTGTTTCGATTTCATAATGTAGCAGAACAGGTCTTCATAGGAAACAATGAATGTTTGAAATGGTGGATGTAAATTTTCTGAAAATGACTGTTCTCTCAGTACATGCTAAAAGTGAAGATTGAACTCAATGTAATAAATATGCAAATTGTTGACCTTGCTCATACAGCGTTTTGTTCTGAACTTGCACCAACAACAACTTGTATCTTTTTATAGCATTGTGAACCTGTAAATGTCCCAAGGTGCCTCACAGGTGAGATTGTCAAGCAGAGTTTGGCACCCAAGACACAAAAGGACATATCAGGATCTTTAATAAATTTAATAACAGAGAATGATGGAAATAACAAAGAGTCACAAGAGTAGATGCTACTGCCCACTGAGCCTGTTCCTCATTCTGTACCATCCATGGATTCAACATCACTTTCCTCTCCACTTCACATATCCCTTGGTTCTCAAGTGACCAAAGATGTGACAGCATTTGCTTAGAGACAAAGAGAACTTGCCTTTCAAGACAGTAATCTTTAATTGGAATTAGAATGGCTCGACCTGCCACTGATTTTGAGTAGGAAAGGGAGCAAAGGAAGGAATGAACTAAAAGGAAGATCTGTGATAACGTGGAGTGATAAAATGATAAAAAGGGACAAGTAAAGAAACAAAAGATGTGTTTGAAGGATGTTCGAACAGTAGGGTATTAATTAATTATTATCTGACAGCAAAGTCAGTGAAATAGGACAGGAGGAGAAAAATAAACCAAGCCAGGAAAAAGCATCAAACAACATGAACTAGAATTGTGGAACTTATATTCAATATATGGATATACCTACCAGAGAAGGAGCAAAACTTGACCTTGAGAAATAAGGCAGGCTAAGTGACTGAGGTGTCAGTGGGGGACCATCTTGGCCCCAGTGACCGTAATTCTATTTGTTTTAAAATAGTGATGGGAAAGGATAGACCATATCTAAAAGTTAAAGCTCTAAACTGGGCTAAGGCCAATTTTGACGGAATCAGGCAAGAACTTTCAAAAGTTGATTGGAAGACGCTATTCGCAGGAAAACAGACAGTTGAAAAGTGGGAGGCCTTCAAAAATGAGATAACAAGAGTACAGTCTGTGCTTGTTAGTACGATGGCAAAGGCTGGTAGGTGCAGGGAATGCTGGAAGATGAGAAGAATTGAGGTTTTTGGTCAAGAAAAAAGATGAAGGCATATGTCAGGTATAGACAGCTGGGATCAAGTGAATCCCTAGAAGAGTATAAAGGCAGTAGGAGTATACTTAAGACGGAAATCAGGAGGGCAAACAGGAGATTTGAGATAGCTTTGGCAAATAGGGTTGAGGAGAATCCAAAGAGATTCTACAAATGCATTAAGGACAAAACAGTCACTGAGGAGAAAATAGGACCACTTAAAGATCCGCAGTACCATCTATATATGGAAGGAGATGACTGAGATACTAGATGAATATTTTGCACCAATATTTACTGTGGAGGAGGACGTGGAAGGCAGAGAACTTGAGGAAATAAATAGAGACATCTTGAAAAGTGTCCATATTACAGAAGAGGAGATGCTGCACATCTTAAAATGCACAAAGGTAGATAAATCCCTGGGACCTGATCAGGTGTACTCTAGAACTCTGTGGGAAGCTAGGGAAGTGATTGCTGGGCCCCTTGCTGAGATAGTTGTATCATCAATAGCCACAGGTGAGGTGCCAGAAGACTGGAGATTAGCTAAAGTGGTGCCACTATTGAAGAGAGGTGGTAAGAAGAAACCAGGGAACTATAGATCAGTGAGTCTGACATCGGTGGTGGGCAAGTTGTTTGAGGGCATTCTGAGGGACAGGATTTACATGCATTTGGAAAGGCAAGGACTGATTAGTGTTAGTCAACATGGTTTTGTCCATGGGAAATCCTGTCTCATTAATTTGAGTGAGATTTTTGAAGAAGTGACAAAGAAGACTGATGAAGGCAGATCATTAGACGTTGTCGACATGGACCTCAGCAAGATATCTGACAAGGTTCCACAAGGTAGACTGGTTATTAAGGTTATATCACATGGAATACAGGGGAAGCTTCCAACTAGATTAAAAAATTGGCTTGAAGGTAGGAGACAAAGGATGGTGGAGGGTTGCCTTTCAGACTGGAGGCCTGTGGCCAGCGGTGTGCCATAAGGATCAGTGCTGGGTCCACTGCTTTTTGTCATTTATATAAATGACTGGGATGTGAATATAGGAGATATAGTTTGTTAGTTTGCAGATGACACAAAAATTGATGGTGTTGTAGACAGTGAAGAAGGTTATCTCAGAGTACTAGGGACCTTGATCAGATGGGCCAATGGGCTCAGATGGAGTTTAATCCAGATAACTGTGAGGTGTTGTATTTATTGAGGTTGGTTGGCTTGCCAAGCTGGTTTGTTGTTCCGCAGACGTTTCGGCTGGGTCAGGAGATGCCTGCAGGAACAGCATCAGAAAGATTCTACACTCCCTGACACACTCATCACAGTACCCTACATCAGGAACACGTCAGAACTCCCCACAAGACTTCTACAACAGCTGGGCATCAGAATGGCACACAAGCCCACATCAACCCTATAACAAGTGCTCACCCGAACTAAAGACCCACTCCCCGCCATGGACAGGACCAATGTCATCTACAAGATCCCCTGCAGAGACTGCGAGAAACACTACATCGGATAAACAGGAAGGAAACTAACAACAAGAGTACATGAACACCAACTGACTACAAAAAGACACGACCAATACTCACTCATCTCAATCCACATGGATAAGGAAAATCATGACTTCAACTGGGACAACACCAAGATCCTGGGACAGGCTAGGCAGAGACAAGCACGAGAATTCCTGGAAATATGGCACTCCACGAAGCATGCTATTAATAAACACGTTGAACTCGACCTCATATACATCCCACTATGGAGGAAACCCGGAAGTGAGGCAATTCCTTGCAACGGACCCCAGAGTTTAAAAACCAGGCGGGAAAACACACCGACGCTTCATCAGAGGCTGCACTGAGGATGTTACCAAGCACGGTAACAAAACATCTGCAGAACAACAAACCAGCTCAGCGAGCCAACCAACCTCAACACCCACAACCCGAGCTACAGATCTACTCCAAAACCTTAGTTATATTTATGTAAGGCAAATCAAGCAGGGCTTATACAGTTAATGGTAGGTCATGGCGAGTGTTGCCAAACAAAGGGACCTAGGGACGCAAGTGTGTAAATCCTTGATAGTGCAGTCACTGGTAGATGGGATTGTGAAGAAGGTGTTTTGTACGCTTGCCTGTATTGGTCAGTGTGTTGAGTATAGGAGTTGGCAGGTTATTTTGGGGCTGTACAGGGCATTGGTTTGGCCACTTTTGGAGTACAGCATGCAATTCTGGTCTCCCTGCTATAGGAAAGATGTTGTGAAACTTGAAAGGGTTTAGAAAAGATTTACAAGGATGTTGCCGGGATTGGACGGTTTGAGTTATGGGGGGAGGCTGATAGACTGGGGCTATTTTCCTGGAGTAGTGGAGGCTGAGGTGTGACTTTACAGAGATTTATTAAATCATGAGGGGCATGGATAGGGTGAGTAGTTAAGGCCTTTTTCCCAGGGTAGAGGAGTCCATAACTAGAGGGAGTAGGTTTAAGGTGAGAGGGGAAAGATTTAAAAGGGACCTATGGAACAACCTTTTTATGCAGAGAGTGGTGCATCTATGCCAGAGGAAGTGGTGGGGGCTGGTACAATTACAGGATTTAAAAGGCATTGAGATGTATATATGAATAGGGAGTGTTTAGAGGGATATGGGCCAAATGCCGGCAAATGGGATTAGATCAGTTTGGATATCTGGTCAACATGGATGAGTTGGACTGATTGGACTGTTTCCATGCTGAACAACTCTATAACTCATTGACTCCAGATGGCAGTAAAGTGTCCAGTCAAAAGATGTGCGTTATTCGAGCTCATGTTGACCAACATTGGAATAGTGAACTAGTTTGAGGATAGAGTGAGGGCATGTTGCAAAATTGAACTGACAGTGACAAGAGGATTTCCCTCCATACTGACAATCCAACAGTTAGCACTCCCTTAGTACTGCTCCAACAAATGCAGCACTCCCTTAACACTCGCATTCCAACTATGCCACATTCCCTCTCTACTGACTCTGTGATAGTGCAGTGCTCCCCCACTACTGACCCTCCGACAGTGCGGCACTCCTTCAGCATTGACCCTCCCTCCGTGTAGCATTCCCCACTGCTCACCCTCCGACAGTGCAGTACTCCCTCAGTACTGACACTCTGACAGTGCAGCACTCCTTCAGCATTCCCCCACCAATAGTGTGGCACTCCTTCAGCACTGACCTCCCCTTAGTGCAGCCCTGCCCCACTGCTGACCCTCTGACAGTGCAGTATTCCCTCAGCACTGACTCTCTGACAGTGTGGCACTCCGTCTGCACTGACCCTCTGACAGTGTGGCACTCCTTCATTACTAATCTGTCAGTGGAGCACTCCCTCAGTGCTGACACTCTGACAGTGCGGCACTACCTCAGCCCTGATCCACTTCAGAGAGTGCAGTGAACTCTCAGTACTGACAACGAGAATGTTAGGCTCTATTATGTATTGGAGACTGAGCCATGGCTGAAAGTTTGAAGCTGGAAGAGACTGTCATGAAGGAACTTGTGGTTAAGAAGCAGTCTTCAAATAGAATATTTTGAACTGTTGTCTGATCATGTGAAGCTTTTCTGCAACCTGTTGACTTTTCTATATTACTCTGTTTGCCTCTAGGATCTTGCCGACAACATGAATACCCAGCACAAGAACTGTGCTTGGAGGAGTACAATGCCCCTGAAGATACCACATCAGGTACACCCATGTGGCAGGCTGTATCTCAGTTACTGGCACTATGCTCAGGTTGTGTCAAAAATCAAAATGGGGAAACTGCGTACCCAAGAGCAAACAGCCAACATTGCTAGTCGAGTAGGACAGTGTAGGGGTGAATCTTGCTTGATTTGCAATATTATCCTACGTAGGAATTGACATAGTTAATTATTAAATTTTAATAGTCTTCCCTCATAAACTTCCCTCACTGCAAACTCTGCTGCCACTATCATGACTCGCACCAGGTCACCTCTCACTGTCTCCCCAAATAAAGGATTAATAAACAAAATTAGAGCATGTGGGATTTAGGGTAATATACCAGGCTGGAATGAGAATTCGTTCACAGACATAAGCAGCATCAGCAGCAGTAGTCCCTTACAGATGAAGATGACTCTGTCCCACTGTCAGGGTATGTCCATGGATGGCTGTACAGACCGATGTGGCTTCTGCAGACTCTGTTACACCGGGGGCAGGTGGTGGTCACAGGAAGGGGTGGGTGGGGTGTTATTGTGGCAGAGCACTCCTTTTGCTATTTTGGCCTGGCTTCCACATTTTCCTGACAGCAAACCTTGTGATGCTCAATGCCTTCCCAGATACTCCCCCTCCACTTTGGATGGTCTGGGGCCTGTGATTCCCAGGTGTCTACGAAAATGCCACACTTCACCAGTGAGACCTTAAGGGCATCACTGAAGCACTTCCTCTGTCCACTTGGGGCTCACCTGCCATTTTGAAGCTGGGAGCAGAAAATGTGGTTGGGGAGGCTCGTGCCAGCCATGTGGATGATGTGCCCAGCCCATCGTGGCTGATCATGGGTGGTCAGTGCGTCAATGCTGGGGATATTGGTCTGGTCAAGGATGCTGGTGCTGGTTCAGGGTCTTAAGCAAGCAGCTTTGGTGGTACAGTTCCAGTGCCTTGAGGTGTCTGCTGCAGACAATCCATGTCTCAGAGCCATACAGGAGGGTAGGAACCACCACAGCTCTGTAAACCATGATTCCAGCAGTTGGATGAGACCACGAGAACATGACCTGCAGTAGTGTCAACAAATCTGTTTTCACATAAAGGCCGATATGCTGGTGAAAAATGCAAAAAAGGCAATAACTTTGCTTATATTGAACATAATGTTAAGGATATCAGTGTTAGTTGGGTCTTGTGCTGCAGTGTAATTATCCCTTCACCTGGGTCGGAAAATGCAGGTTCAAGTCCTACCTACCCCAGAAAAATGTCATAGCAAGCTCAAATAGTTTGATTTAAACAACTATCAGTCCTGTAACAAAACAAAGAACTGCTGAGGTTGGTTGGCTCGCCGAGCTGGTTTGTTGTTCCGCAGACGTGTTGTTACCCCGCTGGGTGACATCATCACTGCAGCCACCGATGAAGCGTCGGTGAGTTTTCCCACCTGGTTTTTAAACTCTGGAGATGCAGATGTTGTGGATCTGAAACAAAAACTCATCAGCACTGGCAGCATTTGTAGGAAGAAAACAGAGTTAAGGTTTGGAGTCCGGTGACTCTTCATCAGATCTGTTAGCAGCTGGGAAAAAATGGTATTTATGCTGAAGACAACACTGGGGAGTTGGGGTAGTGGAAGGGGGAGAGGTGAGCAGACAGGTGGAGATGGTGCCCAGACAGAGAGTGATATGAAGGTGGCAGGTAAATAAGGAGATTAAGGGTAACAGGGCAGCACAGAAGAAAAGCTGAATAATGAACAATAATATGTAAGAGTCGGAGCAAATGGGTGAGCTGTACTGAAAGCAGCTCATGTAATATAATGTTAGGCCAGAGAGTAGATGAAAAAGGGTGACTGTGCTAAAAGCAACTCCTGTCATAACAGAGATAGCAAGAACTGCAGATGGTGGAGTCAGAGACAACACAGTATGAAGCTGGAGGAACACAGCAGGACAGGCAGCATCAGAGGAGCAGGAAAGTTGATGTTTTGGGTTGGGACCCTCCTTCAGAGAAGCAACATCAGGGTCTAAAGATATAGCACTCAATGTGGCGTCCCAGGAGCTGCAGGGCCCCCAAGTGGAAAATGAGATGTTGTTCTTTGAGCTTGTGCTGAAGCTTGCTGGAACTCTTCAGCAGGCTTGCGACAGAAATGTTGCCGTGGGAACACAGTGGTGTTTTGAAGTCCTGACTGCTTCTGAAGATTAAATCAGACAGCAAGCTCTGGCAGGTCTACAAATGAGACAGTTGCTAGCTGACATGCCCTTTGCTTATCCACAAGCTTCTCTACACTTACTTTGTTGATGGATTTGTCATTGAAATATAGAGTTTGAGATTGTGGTACCTACTCAATAGATCTCCACTAAATTTGCCAGAAGAGCTCAGGGTTTGACCATTCCAGTTTAAACAACATGAACAATCTTTATCATTGCTAAGCAATCTTGACTCTCCAGTGCATTCATCAATCTGATATATTTCAGGGATGCATCTTTTCTTGCCTTGTTCACACTGATCCCAGATTTTCACCATGGGACACTGTGCCGCTTAGAAAGGTTAGAAAACAGCAACAAACAAAAACAGAAATTGCTGGAGAAACTTGGCAACTCTGGCCACATCTGTGGAGAGAAAGCAGAGTCAATGTTTCAAGCCCTGTTCTCTTCACAGATGTTGAATTTAGCCACCAGTTTCTGTTTTTGTTTGTTTCAGATCTCCAGCATCCACTTTCTTTGTTTTAGAAATCAGCAAGTTCTGGTGCAGAAACTCTTTGAAAGTACATGGGGAGGTGTTGTGAATAGTTGGTGCTTTTCACTCATTGCCAATCGCAAAATCTGATGCATTGTTTCAAGAACTAAATTGATTGTTTTTAGAACCATTAGGATTTTGGGGAGCACGAGGCAGCGCTGATACAGTCATTAACGTACCGGAGGCAGAGGTGAGGGATAGTGCCAGTGTAACAGCAGAAAAGGGACTATACCACGTATCCTGTGAGGAGGCAGGCATGGCTTGGGCCCATGTGGGTGCCCTCCACCGACACCCTCATTCACTTAACTGAACTCATCCTTACCCTTAACAATCTCTCCTTTAACTCCTCCCACTTCCTCTAGACTAAGGGGGTGGCCGTGGGTACCCGCATGGGACTGCATCGAAACTGACAGCTATTTCAAGCCCACCGACTCCTGCAGCTACCTTGACTACACCTCCTCTCACCCACCTTCCTGCAAGAATGTGATTCCCCAATCCCTTCACCTCCGCTGCATCTGCTCCCACGATGGAGCATTCTACTTCTGCACATCCCAGATGTCCTCCTATTTCAAAGACTGCAACCTCCCCACTTCGGTGATCGAAAATGCCCTAAACTGCATCTCTTGCATTTTCAGCACTTCTGCCCTCAAACTTCCTCCCCCCAAAAAAAAGACAGAATCCCCCTTGTCCTCACATATCGCCCCACCAACCTCCGTATCCAGCGTATCATTCTCTGCCACTTCCGCCACCTACAATCCGACCCCACAACCAAAGAATTATTTCCCTCTCTGCCCCTATCTGCCTTTCCTACGGACTGCTCTCTCCACAACTCTGCCATCTGTTCCACACTCCCCACCAGCACCTTTCCCTGCAACTATACCCATCCCTACACCTCACAAGCCCCTCACCTCCATTCAAGACCCAAAGCAAACCTTTCAATGGCAGACAGATGTTCACCTGCATATCCAAAAACCTGGTCTACTGTATCTGTTGCTGCTAATATGGCCTCCTCTTACATCGGTGAGACCAAGCATAGACTCGGAGACTGTGTTTCATAGAGCTCCGTATGCTATAATCAACAACACCTTCCAGTCGCGAACCATTTTAACTCCCCCTCCGACTCCCTGGGTGACATGTCCATCCTGGGCCTCCTCCAGTGTCACAATGACACCACCCCCAAACTGGAGGAGTAACACCTCATATTCCGCCTCAGGAGCCTACAGCCCAATGGCCTAAACATGGAATTCACCAGTTTTAAAATCTCCCAACCCCCTGGCCTCATCCCATGTCCAACTCTCCCTCTCATCATCACCTCCCTGACCTGACACAACCTGTCCATCTTCTCCCACCTATCCGCCCCACCCATCCCACTGACCAATCCCCACGACTCCCTACCTGCACTCACCTGTCACCATCACACCTATCTTCCCCAGCCCCACCCCTTCTTTCTCTATTTATTTCGGAGGTCGCTTCCCGCTCCCCATTTCTGAAGAAGGGCCATGACCCAAAATGTCAACTTTCCTGTTCCTCTGATGCTGCCTGGCCTGCTATGTTCCTCCAGCTCCACACTGTGTTGTAACAGCAGCTCCTGAGCTTGTTTTAGCCTGTAGCTGATGTAGAAATTGATTTGAACAGTCTTAACCTCAGGACAAAGTGATAGGTGAAGAATGTGTCAAACTTCCTTGTACATTATCAGAGCAGGGAGTGGAATATTGCTAAGAAAATAAGAAAATAATGTTATTAGTTTGTAAATAATTGAAACAATTTTGTCTAGTGCATACATTTAGCAAGACTTACCCCAGTGACTTACTCCGTCTTAGCTGACAGGAGCATTAGTAGGAAAGCTGTAACTGGAAGTCAGAGTCTGATTCTTGGTGTTCCCAAATGATTCACATGAGTGTTCCATTCTCCACATTAGAGCCACACTTCCTTTCAGTTGAGACTTCACACCAGCAGTAGAACCTTGGTTAAGTTAGCCTCAAGTCTACAAATCTTTACTGACAGTACTCTACACTTGTTTACATTTAGATTCATTTATAGAATCTGGTGTCAATGATCGGCAGCAGTACATGGGTCCAAGAGAAGATTCACTTAGAGGGTCTGGTTCCTATAATGCCGTCACTGTGCCTGTGTTGGTGATACCAAATCGGATACAGTGCAAGGTACGTACTTTTCTCAAATATGTTTTATTCCTGATTCTAATCACTTCACCCTGTTGATCATGCCCTAAGCTCTGGAATTCCTCTCCTAAACCTCTCCCCCTCTCATTTTGCTCCTTTAAGAAGCTGCTAAAACTGACCTGTCATTCTGGGGTCCAAAGCCACATGTTTTTGTTCATGCTCCTGTGAGGTACTTTATGATGTTTTGCAATGCTAGAGGTGATGTATTAGTGCAATAAATTTTGGAAAAGTTGGTATAAACACAGAATATTAAAGGTACCGGCAAACTTTCCATCCAAATTTTCATTTTCACTCATTTAGAGTTTTTTATTTATTTGTAAATCTTTGGTTCAACACCGTGTGGTGTACTTTGTTGAATTCCAAACAGCATTGTTCAGAAAAGAGGTCATAATTTTCCTTTTGGATTGGTAGCTGTAGTAAGACAAAGGAAGGTTGATGGAGTAAAGATCCTGCTCAGCCATTTTCTAATTGAATGGTGGGATAGACCTGAGGGGCTGAAAGACCTTCTCCTGTTCACAGATTCCCAAAGGTAAAAGAAAACGCTGCTTTCACAGAAAATCTAAAACATGATCCCATTGCCAAATAGCCAATATCTCCTTTGTTTGTTCTGGGTATTTCAAACAATTCATAATATCAGAATTAATGTTAGTATCTATAAAATTTAGCCTGTGATATATAACCTGTTCACCTTCCTTATTAACACAGAGCCCAAGTGAGATATACATGCTGCTGAAAAATAGTGTGTCACTCAGTGAAAACCCAGAGATTGAATTTCTGTCAAGGACTGAGACCGTGAAGGTTCGACCAACTATTTGGAACAGTCAAACACTTTGCGTAAGAGCTCTCGGTAAGAAACACATCTCACTCCCACAGTAGTTATTGATTGACTGGGAAGAGACGTCCTGAGGATGTGGTCAATGCTGAAGTAGAATTTTGATTTGATTTATTGTCTTGTGTATTTATTATAAATACAGAGAAAAGTGATGTTTAGTGATGCCACTCTCCTGCACTATCTTAAAACACCGAAAATAAACCAAAACTTAAAACATACAGCCAGAAAAATAAAACAATAAAGTTCATCTTATAGTCTTATCTCAATAAAGCTAGGTGGTCTTTCGAACAGCTCCTGTTTCTAGCTCAGCCATGGGCCTGGATCCAGGCTCCTCCAGCCTGATGCCTCGAGTCCCTGCTGCTAAAGCAATGATACTGCCGCGACACTTTACCACATCTCCAAAACTGGAACAAAGAGTCATCACTCTCTGACCGCATCTCACCTCCACCAATGCTACCGCCGCCATGAGTTCGCACAGGACTAACCTCGCTGATGCAGCCATCTCCAGTACCGCAGGGTCCTACACTGGGACCAAAGTCATTGCCACCTCCGGCATCAGGCACCCAGGCCTAGCTGCAGACTTGGAATCTCGGCTCAGCCTACGAGTCTGGACCAGGGGATTAAGCTTGTGACCTGCTCCTCCCTCGCCAGCAGCCCTCAGGCTGGGGTGGAGCCACGTCTGCCTTGTCCTGGCATTGCTGCCATTGCCACCAGACACCTTCTCCTTTATCACCTACTTGGCCCCACTGCTCCCTAAACCCAAGCCACCAACTTCACCTGCCATTCTGCAACACTTTGTTAGATTTTATTGAATTGTAACGGTTTAGTTCCGTGACTCGAAGTTGAAATGTGCGGTCTCAATCACCCTGAAACAGTTTTAGTTTCATGGTTAATTACCAAAAACTCTGAGTATCACATTTTAGGAATGTTGCCAAGGTTTTGGAGAGGGTGTAGAGGGGATTTAGTGAGAGGGTGCCAGTGGTGAGGGACTTCACTTAAACGGAGAGACTGAATAACCTGGGATTGTTCTCCTTCAAGCATAGAGGTTTAGAGGAGAGGTGTTCAGAGTGGGGAATAGTTTGTTTTCAGAGGCAGGAACTGTTCTACAAGCAGAAGGATTGGTAACCAGTGATATTGATTGAAAATCATTGATGAAAATACAAGTGGAGATAGAAGGAAGGTTTATTTTATTTTAATCAGCGTATTGTTATGATCTGTAATGTAAAGCCAAAATAACTTAATCACTGTCTGAAGGGGAGAGGTTTACAGGATTGTGGGAAAAGTGTAGAGAGAGTGAGAATAATTTGATATGTTTTTCAAAGAGCCAGTAAAAACATGATGGATCGAGTAGCCTCCTCTGTGCTGTATTTTGATTTTACTTGGCAAACCTGGGTTGAATTCACTTGAAAACCTGGAACACAATTAAATGTACTTTTTCAGTGGACTGAATGTAGGAAAAATCCCTAGATTCCTCTCATGAAAACCAAAATGAATACTGAGAATCAGGAATAAAAAGAAAATGCTGGAAACATTCAGCAGGTCTGACAGCATCTGCCTCCCTCTTCTATATTTCCTGGAGGTCACTCATCTACCTGACTGTAACTTCAGTTTATCTCCCTCTCTGCAACTGCCATCCAGTACACCCCCTAGCTCCTGTAAATTCCTCATTGCCTCTAACTGCCTCTCCAAGCGATCCATGTGATCTAATAGAATTTGCAACCAAACACACTTCCTGCAGACATAAACATCATTAAAATGGAAACTTTCCCTAATCTCCCACGTCCAACAGGAAGAGCACATCATTCTACTAAAGGCCATCTTTGCTTCTTAACAATCTACAGACCCAGAAAGTAGCACTGTCTTACTGCTCTAAAAACACTGCTCCAGGGTTGCTTAGTACCTGTACTTATATTTTTAAAGTTTAATCAGGAGACAGATCTCAACAAAACATATAAACAAAAAAGTACCCGTCCTACTCACTATTGTAGATTTACAATAAAGAACAGAAACAATAAGGTTACGATTTGAAACTAGCAACTTAGCTGCTCCCCTGCTGTGAGCTCCACCACATAGGTTTGTCCAAGGTCAGCTGTGAATTTTGCTGTTTGTTTACTTTTCTTAGAGGAATTCCTATGTCCAGAGACACTTGAAGCCAAACAGCAAAGGCAGTAGTTGGGTCAGACAGCAGTGTAGGTTTCTTTCTCCTTTTGAATCACTTCCCATGTGGTCACTACCTTTGTCTCCCTTCCTCCTTTCTAAAGTGCCATTGGTTTGATTTTTAGTCCCCTAAAGTTCCAAAACAATGCAACAGTTTATAAAACAGTTTTTACTGCTCCCCGATTTCAAGGAAAAAAAGAACAGCTCTTACAGACACAAATTCTTTTCCCCCTCTTCCATCTTGGATCCAATGTATTAGCAGTGGGCTTAGCTTTGACATAATTGTTTGTTGAGAGGGTATTGCCAGCTGGGTCTTTGGAAGAGGTTTATGCTTTCAATTGGAAAATGCCATGGGATCTTTAACAGACAGTTGTTTACCTAAGCATTACAAAGTGACAGTTCCTCAACATTGCAATAGAGTGTCAACCCAAACTAGCCTATAGACACCACCTTCTAAATCATAATGTCATTAGATGCTCTAAGCTGATGCAAAAAAACTAGTTTCTGAGATGTTAAGATATGAAGTATGTGCTTGACTTTTCTGTCAAAATGACAGTTAAACTCACAGAGCTTGCTACATTTATGCGCAAATGCCAAAGAGCGCCTATGGACACCTACCGTGAAGAAGCATATAATCAAATACGGAAATCCAAACATTGCTGTCTAATTTGCCTTACTCTGCCAGTAGCTTTGTGAAAACACAATCTCACTGTTTGGTTCACCTTTGAAAGATGTTGAATGATGTAACGTTGCTGTACTTATGGTGTGGAAATGAACTAAACTCAATAGAGAAAATTAATTCTACAAACCTGTGGAGACGCCTTGTTAATGAGATTGGTGTTGCTTATTTTTGTTTTGATTTGATTTATTGTTGTCACATGTGCCTAGGTACAGTGAGAAGTTGTTTTTGTGTGCAATAGAAGCAGATTATTCCATACAAAATGCACAAGGGTAATAGAGCACAATGAAGAATACAATACCACAGCTTCTGGGAGGGTGCACAAACAGCAAGATCAACAATAAATGTGAAATGTGAGAGGTCCATTCAGAAGTCTAATAACAGCAGGGAAGAAACTGTTCTTCAATCTGTTGGTACATGTGGTTAAGCTTTTGTATCTTCTGCCCAACGGAAGAGGTTGGAAGAGATTATAACCAGGGTGGGAGGGGTCTTTGATGAGGTTGGCTGCTCTCCCAAGGCAGCGAGAAGTGTAGATGGAGTCAGTGGATGGAAGGTTGGCTTGCAAGATGTTCTGGGCTGTGTTCACAACTTTCGCTGGTTTCTTTCAGTCCTGGGCAGAACTGTTGCCATGCCAAGCTGTGATGCATCCAGTTAGAATGCTTTCTGTGGTGCATCTACAAAAATTGGTCAGAGTCTTTATCGACATGGCAAATTTTCTTAGGCTTCTGAGGAAGGAGAGGCGTTGTTGTGCTTTCTTGACTGTCGCATCAACGTGTCCTTCCAGTTGGAACTATTTCCAACTGTTTCCAGTTAGCCTTTCTGGCACAACAAAACCTTTCATTTATGCAGCAGGAAAAAAATGAAAGTTACAACGATGGAACCTTGTTCCTTCAGATTTTGTCAGAGGTCAGTACTGGGGGATTATGGCACTGTCAAAGGGTCAGAACTGGGGGATTGTGGGACTGTCAGAGGGTCAGAACTGGGGGATTGTGGGACTGTC
>JAHRHZ010000218.1:39285928-39324345 GCA_024137785.1 Ginglymostoma cirratum
AATGTTGGAGGGTCAGTACTGGGGGACTGCAGTAATGTTGGAGGGTCAGTGTGGACATAGTACTGCAGCAATGTTGGGTTAGTAGTGAGGGAGCGCTACCCTGTTGAATAGTTAGTGCTAAGGGAACACTGCACTTTCAAAGATTCAGTCCTGAAGATGTTCTGTAGTAATCAAGATGCTGCCTTTTCAGTGTGAGAACCTTCAATCCTTGCTAGTTGATATAAAATAATCCATAGCAATATTTGAAGACAAGCAGAGGAGTTCATTAACAAAATCAGAATTGCTGAAGGAACTCAGCAGGTCTGGAAACACCTGCAAAGAAAAAGCCGAGTTAATGTTTTGAGTCCACTGGCCAAAACATTTACTCTCATTTGTCTCTGCAGATCCTGCTAGACCTGCTGAGTTTCTCCAGTAATTTCTGTTTTTATTTCAGTATTTGCAGTTTTTGTTTTCCTGGCAGAGAAGTCTGTGCTGTGTTCTGGCCGGTATTAATTCTCAATCAAAATCATTTAAACATATTAACTGGTCATCATCACACTCTTGTTTGTGTCTGTATCCCTTGGATTTAGACTCCACAACCAGGGAAATTGTCCAGCCTGCAACACTGTTATGGAGGGAATGTTATTGATAAAGCAGTGAAAGGTAATTGGGCCTGATATACTACCCTGGTGAACTTCTGCAGTTACATCCTGGAGCTGAGTTTATTGACCCCCAAAAACCATAGTCGTATTCCTTTGTGCCAGGTATGACTCCGACCACTTAAGAATTTTCCCCAATTCCCATTGACTCCAGTTTTGGTTGTGTTTCTTGAGGCCACATTCTGTCAAATGCAGCCTTGATGCCAAGGGCCATCACATTTACCTCCCCTCTGGAATTCAGCTCACTTGTCCATGTTTGGACCAAGGCTGTAATGACGTCTGGAGCTGGGTGACCCTAGAGGAAATTGTATTTAGCATTATTGATCAGGCTATTGCAAGTTTTGCTTGATGGCTCTGTCAGTTATGCCTTCCATCACTTTGATGATTTAGAGTAGACTGATGGGATAGTAATTGGCTGGTCTGGATTTGCCTTGCTTTTTACGGACCGCTTATATAAAGTGGAAAGCAGCAGTTTAACTTGCTGATGTACTTGCAAATGGAGCTATTAAGGAAAGATAAATGCTTCAAAAATAATCCACAAAAGTTCATTCATTCCTAGATCATGAAAAGTAATTCTCACACTGAGCATTGTAACGTGTTGATTCATTTTAAACCACAATGTTCATTGCTTGGTTCATTTGGAAAGTAGCTGCTCACTTGGGCCTTTCTGTAAGATGGACTACCCATTTTCCAAACACTTCGTTACAGCTTTCCTAGGCATTTCAGAAATGTCCTTTGGAAAACTGTAATTTTCAGAGTGTTGTATACCCATTGTAAATCTCTGACTCTAACTTTCCATTCTAAAGTGCCAAAGTTGTTTCACCAGCTTGTGATGAGTTCAGTAATGGAAACTTGGATTGTAATTGATGCAATGCAAAGACTCCATTACCAGAGTGAGCGATTTATGGGAAAATACAGTTCAGAGCTACAGGAGTTTGCAATGTGTCACTCCTTATGAAAACCCTGAACAGTTTTACCTCTGAGCCCCTTAGGTGTTAACTAATGAAACTCTACAGCCTGCATCCCTTTCCACAGTGTTGGAGACAAATACCTGGATAGGTCAACTAAGTAATCAAAGGAAGTTAGCAATAGAATGATGCTATTCGGCCCATCAAGCATGTTCTGTTATTTAATTAGATCATGCATGACCAGCATCTTAACTCCGCTCATTCAGCTTTGTTCCAAAAGATGCTTGTCCAACAATGACCTATCAGCAGGTCTGGCAGCATCTGTGAAGGAAAAAACAGAGTTCACGTTTCAGTCCGGTGACCCTTCCTCAGACCCTTCCTCACCGGACCCGAAACGTTAACTCTGTTTTGTACTTCACAGATGCTGCCATACCTGCTGAACTTTTCCAGCAAACTCAGTTTTGTTTCCTGATTTACAGCATCCACAGTTCTTTTGTCTTTTTTTTTGTTTTTTTTTTATTTAATGACCTATCAATTTCAGATTTCAAATTTTCAGTTGACTCCCCCAGCCTCAGCATTTTTGAAGGAGAGAGTTCTAGATTTTCATTCCTTTTTTAATGATGTTTTGTTTCCTGATATCACCCTAGGACAGATTATCTCTGTCTCTAAAAATTAGTAAAAACTTGCCTCCATGGCCATCAGCCATAACTGATGACATACTTTTCGAAGTTTGGTCACTGTTGTAATGTGGGAAACACTGCTGCAAACTTACATTGAGTAAGGTCCCACAAACAGCAATGTGATAAGATCACATCACCTGTTTTTATTGATTTTGATTGAGCAATAAGGATTGAGCAGGGTACCTTACGGAAATCTCTCTCTCCTCCTTGAAATAATATCATTGGATCTTTCATACCTATCCGAGAGGGCAAACAGGAGTTTCCATCAAAAATATCGTACTTCTGACAGTGCAGCATTCCTTCAGTCCTGCACTGGAGTGTCAGTCTGGATTATGTGCTGGAACTTGAACCAAAGGTTCAAAGTTATCCAAAGAGCCATGGTTGCCACTGTTTAAAGGTTAGCCCTTTGAAGAAAATAAATCATACACATAAAAATATTTTTTGGTGTTTCTAATTGTAGACTGGCTAGGGTCACCACTAGAATATTGTGTTCATTTCTGGGCACACCACTATAGGAAGAAAGTCAACATTCTTAGAGAAGCACTGTTGGAGGTGCTGTATTTCAAATTAGGTATTGATATGGTGTCCCTTCTGCCCTGTCAGGTGTAGCTAAAATACCATAAATTGTAAGGCATTATCCGATAGATGGTCTAATCAATACCAATTGCTGTTTATGGGAGCTTGCTGTGTGCAGATTGGCTGCCATATTTCTTAACGGTGGTGTTAACACTTAGGAAGTACTTCATTGGCTGAAAGCATTTTGGGATGTCCTACAGCTGTGGAAAGTGCTTTAGAAATTCAGTTCTCTCTGTTTACAGCAGTTCCTGTTTTACAGATCTGCCTGCTGGCCCAGTGACAATGAGCCTTTATTGTGGAGGAATGAGAATAGCCCAGGCTGAAGTTTTGTACTACAGTCCAATGGAAGAAATTGAGCGATTGCTAATAAGAACAGCTGATCCAATAGAATTCATCTGTCAGGTATGAAAAATACTCCTGATCAAAAGATGCTCCAAGAGAAAAAATGGAACATTTTTCTCAGACTGGGCAACTGAAGAACATATGAATTAAGAGTAAGAATAAGCCACTCGGTCCCTCAATCCTGCTTTACTACTGAGTCAGATTATGGCTGTTCCATCTGATTACTCACATTCCCACGGACACTCAATAACTTTTCAGCCCCCTTCTTATGAAGAATATATCTACCTCTGCCTTAAAATATCAAGGACTCTGCATCCACTGTCATATAAGGAACAGAGTTCCAAAGACTTTGAGCCATCTGAGGAAAAAATTCTCCACACCTCTGTCTTAACTTGGCCACTCATTTTAAACAGTGACTTCTAGTTCTAGAATCTTCTATGATTCCATCTCTCCACATCCAAGATCCTACATATTTCAATCAAGTCACCTATTAGTCTTCCAAACTCCATCGTATATAAGCCCAACCTGTTCAACCTTTCTTTATTTGACTATGCACCCAGTCCAGCTAGTAGTCTAATAAATATTCCCTGAACTGTTTCCAATGCATTTTCATCCTTTGATAAATAAAGAAACCAATATCATGCAGAATACTCCACATGTGGTCTAACCAAAATTGGATCAATATAGCAAAAGAACTTTCTCACTAGAAGAAGCACAAGTATAAAGAAATTTCTGGGAATAGATGCAAATTTCCAACAAGACACTACATTTCAAATCCCTGGAGGATGTGCAGAGAAAATTTGCTAAAACGGTACCTTGGTTAAGGGACTTCATTTACATATTGAGACTGCAGAAGCTAAGATTGCTCTCCTTAGAGAAAGTTCAGTAAGGAGTTCTAAGAATAGGAACAGGAGTCTCGAGCCTGCTCCAGCATTCACTATGATCATGGCTAATATTTTACGTTCCCTGCCTGATCTCCATGCCCCTTGAATCACTTCGAGTCAAAATTTCTAACCGTCTCAGACTAAATAATTTCATAAATATTAGCATCCGCAGCTATTTAGATTAGAGAATTCCAAAACTTCATTAATTTCTTCCCTTCTGAATGAAGAAATTTCTCTTCCTCTCAGCCCTAAATAACCAACTCTGTTGATACTGTGGCCAGGATTGTTGATTCTCCAGCCAGGAGGGAAATCCCTCTCAGCATCAACCCTCTCAAACCCTCTGAAACTTTTATATATTTCATTGAGATTGCCTCTCATTCTTTCAAACTCCACAGAATCTAAATCCATTCCATTCAATCTCTCTGAATTGAACAGCCCTTTTATCCCAGTTATCAGTCTAGTGAACAGTTGTTGTAGCCCCTCTTAACCTAAGGGAAGGTGACCAGAGCAGTATTTTTACTTGAGATAAAAACTGAAAGAACTGCGGATGCTGTAAATCAGGAACAAAAACAAAGTTAGTCACTAATAGCCTCCACTAACAACTATTCACCCTCCCAGCCTGATCGTTATCAACTCCTTTTATCTGTCCAACTGTCTCTCTCTCTTTGGGCTTATCCTATCATTTACTCCCCACCCCACTCCTTCCCTATTTTCTGTATATAAACTGATGTTTCCCCAGCCACCGTCAGTTCTGAGGAAGGGTCACTGGAACGTTGACTCTGATTTTTCCTTCTCAGGTGCTGACAGACCTGCTGACCTTTTCCAGCAACTTCTGTTTTTACTTGAGGTGTTCAACTTTGAGGTTTGATTGAGTAAGTGAGGAGAAACTGTTTCCATTAGCAGAATCATGATAACTGGAGAGCGCTAATTCAAGTTAATTGACCAAAATTATAGGAAGAAGAGAGCAGTTTTTTATGTAATGAGATACTATGGTCAGGAATGGGCTGCCTGAAAGGAAGTGGATTCAATAATAACTTCTAAAAGCAGAACAGCGTAAATACTTTAAAAAGAAAAAGAAATGCGGAGCTATTGGTAAGAGCAGAGGGAGTGGAACTGTTTGTATTGATCTTATGTTTTGAGCAACTTGGTGGGTAGCTGGCACCCTTTAAGTCTGTACTGAAGGAATGCAACACTGTTTGAGGTGCTGTCACTTGGATGAGATGGTAAACCATGAACCCATCTGCTGTCTGAGGTAGACATAAAAAATTCAATGATACTATTTTAACGAACAGTCATGGATTTATCCGTGGTGTTGTGGCCAATATGTGTCACTCAATCCGCTCTGCAAAAACATGTTATCTGATCATTATCACATTGGAATTAGTGAGAGCTTGCTGTGTGCAAATTGACCACTCTTCACTTACATACTTCAACACGGAAAAACTAAATACTACATTTGCTGGCAATCTTGAATGAAATCAGCACCTTCATCAGTATGGTCATCAACCTGAAACATTCACTTTGTTTCTTGCCATGGTTGCTGCCTGACTTGCTAAGTAGTTCTCATTTTTGTTTATTTTCAAAAAATTACCTTGAGTGTAAAACACTTTCATTGTTGTGAAGTCATGTAAGGTTTACAGAAATGCGAATTTTTTTTTGTAAAATCTCAGTACAAGCAAAGCGGCCCCCCGCATTGTAAATTCCATAAACTTAACACAAAAATGTACCAAAACCGAAAGATAATTCGATATGGAAGTAAATTTTTAAGGAAGTCTATACAAATGTAGTTAAATGTGGTATAGAAATAAATAATGAACCATCTTGTTTCTGGTGTTATTCTGTTTATATAGTATTACCTATATGCATATGTGGTGATGCAACAAATAGGTAGGGTGAATGTCTAGACTGCAAATAATTGATTCAATTGTTTCTTTGTTGGGTACTTTATATTGTAGACTCGCTCACTCTAGCTTAGTTAAAGAGCTGCATTAGTGCATTTCCAAACAAAGCTATGCTGTTGAAGGGATTTTTTTCTGTGTTTGATTATGTGAGTCTATTTTATATTGATGTCCACTGTGTTTAATAATTTAAGCAAAAATGTGGATTTGAATCGAGCGGCAAGTATGTCCTGTGTCTATCTCAGCAAGAAATTAAGCTTAGAGATAAATGGATCCACTGTATATGAATTCATAGTATTGCATATGAAAGAGTGATTTTGTACCTCTATCCCTCTTTCAGACCAGCTGAGACTAGATTTATTTGTGCAAACATTTGCTCGTGCATAAGTACAGGATAGCACACAAATCAAACTTTACGACAAAAACTATGGTCTTATACTATTTCTACAGATAACAAGTTTCCAATCAAAAGGTTGCACACTTACTCACCCATATTTGTTCACATAGTCTACAGTCTTGGTTAGAACACATGACTATATTATCCAGTCATATTCAAAATAGTATGCACAATTGTTATTCAATCATAATATATTCACATCTTCTAATTGTAAGTACGTATTTGTGATTATCACAAAACACATACTGTCCTTTTCCTCCACCTTACACAATAACCTTATAAAAATTTTCCATTTCAAATATTTATTCAATTCCCTTTCAAGATCTCAAAGTACTTTCCATCCAGTGAAAAACCTTTAAAATGTGGCCACTATTGTAATGTACACAACAGCAATGAAATCCTAAAAACTGCAATGAAATCCTAACACATTTATCTTTTTCTACTTTTGGAATATTGCTTTCAATTCTGGTCTCCCTGTTATAGGAAGGATGTTGTGAAACTTGAAAGGGTTCAGAAAAGATTTACGACGATGTTGCTGGGGTTGGAGGGTTTGAGAGGCTGAATAGACTGGAGCAGTTTTCCCTGGAGCATGGGAGGCTGAGGGGTGACCTCATAGAAATTTATAAAATCATGAGGGGCATGGATAGGGTAAATAGACAAGGTCTTTTCCCCAGGATGGGGGAATCCAAAACTAGAGGGGCATAGGTTTATGGTGAGAGGGGAAAGATTTAAAAGGGATCAAAGGTGCAACTTTTTCATGCAGAAGGTAGTGCATGTATGGAATGAGCTGCCAGAGGAAGTGGTGAAGGGGATTACAGTTACAACATTTGAAAGGCATCTGGATGGGTATATGAATGGGAAGGGTTAAGAGGGATTTGGGCTAAATGCTGGCAAATGGGACTAGATTATTTTGGAATCTTCTGGTCTGTCAGCAGGGACGAGTTGGACTGAAGGGTCTATTTCCATGCTGTACAGCTCTATGACTCTACGATTTTGACTTTGGGAGAAATATTGACCTCAAGACATTGGGAGACACATGTATGCATATACATATACACAATATCCAGAAAACTAGAATATAGGGGCATAGACATTTTGCTGTTACACAAAACCCTGGTTAGATCCAATTTGGAGTACTGTGAGGAGATCTAGGCAGTACACCTTAGAAAGGATATATTTGTGTTGGAGGGAGTACGATGTAAGATTACAAGAATGATACCTGGACTTCAAGGATTACGTTATGAGGAGACAGTATACAAATTAGGCCTGTTTTCTCTAGAATTTAGAAGCTTAAGGGGTGAACTGATTGAATTCTTCAAAATATTAACGGGAAAACACGGGGTAGATAAAGAGAAACTATTTCCACTGGTTAGAGATTCTAGAACTGGGGCATAGTCTGAGAATTAGGACCAGACCGTTCAGGAAAGATGTTAGGAATCACTTAGAGTCATAGAGTCATGGAGTCATACAGCACAGAAACAGACCCTTCAGTCCACTTGTCTATGCTGACCAAGTTTCCCAAACTAAATTAGTCCCACTTCCCTGCATTTGGCCCATATCCCTCTGAACCTTTCCTATTCATGTACCTTTCCAAATGGTTTTTAACTGTTGTAACTGTACCTGCATCTACCACTTCCTCTGGCAGTACATTCCACATATGGACCACTCTCTCTGTGTGAAAAAGTTGCCGCTCAGGTCCCCTTTAAATTTTTCTCCTCTCACCTTAAAAATATGCCCCCTGGTTTTGAACTCCCATACCCTAGGGAAAATACCTTTGCTATTCACCTTACCTATGCCCCTCATGATTTTATAAAAATAAGGCCACGCTTCAACCTCCTACACTCCAGTGAAAAAGGTCCCAGGCTATTCAGCCTCTCCCTATAATTCAAACACTCCAGTCCTGGCAACGTCCTGGCAAATCTTTTCTGCACCGTCTCCAGTTTAATAATATTCTTCCTATAGCAGGGCAACCAGAGCTGCACACATTACTGCAGAAGTGGCCTCACCAGCATCCTTTACAACTCGAACATGATACCCCAACTTGAAACTCAATGGTCTGAGCAATAAAGGCAAGAGTGGTAAATGTCTTCCACACACAAAGGGAGATATATGTTTGTAATTCTCTTCCACAACAGCAGTTGATACTAGATTAGTTATTAGATTTAAATCTGAAACAGGTAATTTTTTGTTTAGCGAAGGTATTAAGGAGTATGGGCCAAAGGCAGGTATATAGGGTAAGGCCACAGATCAGCCATGATCTCATTGAATGTTGGAACAGGCTCAAGGGGCAGAATGGTCTACACCTGTTACTGTTCAGGGAAGGCATAGTTCCCCTGCTATGCTTTGAAATTGTACCAAGAAAATCTTTTAATATTCACCTGAGAAGGCAGCAGATGGAACTTTTAGCTAATGTCTCATCAGAGCATTATAATATTTATGATGACTTTGAGAAGTAATTAAAATAGGTATGAATCTACATTGAAACATTTAAAGAATGAGTAAAAGGTGTCACAAAAAATGCAAGTTTTTTTTAAAAGAGTAAATTCCGCCTGATTTTTCATCAGAATTCACTTTCTTGATTTTCTTTGAAAGCCAATGAGAAAGGAAAACAAAAACTAGGAGAAAGTAGAAAATATTAGCAGGAAAATTCAGCAGGTTCGCTCCATGAAATCTCTACCACAGCTGCAATTGAAAATCATCCCTTCAATATCTGTATAAACATGAAATTCAATATTATGTTAGGCAAATTGAATCATTTCATCTTAAATCCAATTATAGCATTTTTATATTCTACTTGATCATCTTAGAGATTGGGGGAAGGAGATTCTGCAACAGTACAATCTCAAATAGAAAATTATCCATAACACTGATCTATACATGAATATATTGTGTTGACTACAGCTTTCAATATTGGCCAGGAGTGAAATTTTATTTTAAATTAATCATGAAATTAATGCGGCGCTCAGATGGCTTCCCCTTTGGTGTATGGACATCACACGTTATTGTGAATGGCTAACCAGACTAACTTTTTGACTATTAGGACAATTCCATTAACTTTCACACACTAGAATCCCAAAGACATCAAACTGTAGATATTCCTTTTATCCATGTGTTGATACCCATTTACGGTAATAGATAAACTTGCCAGAAATAATTGAAAGATTTCTTGATGGCTGAAGGAAGTACAGCAGGACTGCTTTGTCAATGTGCGTGAACCCTCCTGTCAAGGGGGCTGTGCTTTCCAGTCTCTTGTTGATCTTTTCCATCTTCCCATATATTCTGATTTGGAGGGCACATCATCTGTTGGGAAGAGAAATACCTTGCATTTCTAAAGCAAAATATTTAACTTCCATTTGGAGTGTAACTACTGTTGACATATAGTACACACAGTGCATAGCACAGAAACAATCCATTCAGCCCAACTGGTTTGTGCCCTACACCATAAACCATAAGACCATGAGAAAAAGGAACATGCTTTCTTTTATTATGCAAATTTCCGTCCTTTTTTCCGATATGTTGTACATTTTGGCCTGGAATGCCTCTTAGCATAATGGAAAGTTTCATTGGAATATCTTCCAAGTCTTTGTCATGTCTCCTTTAGTTTTTAAAACAAGGAGTGGAAAAGTCAGAGCCATTCTGACTCAGTAATCCAAAATTGCAGACCACAGTTTTAAATCTCCCTATCTCTTACAGCTCAGAAAGTTCACTTAATCTCATCTTCACTCATCTGACATCATGCTTGAAGTAATATGTTTCATGCCTGCCACAGACTGAAATAAAAGCAAATTACAGCAAAGATAGATGTTACAAGACTAAGGCATGCCAACCATTGCACTATGCACAAATATATTTCTTCAAACATCCTTTGCCTGATTCTCCTTCACTGTCTGTGGAGATCATACCAAAGCCTCCCCCATTGTCATTGCCACACTGCACTTTCTGCATTAAAACATTACACATAATGTTACATTTGGCTTGATGTTCCTGAGAAGGGAAATGTTTCTTGACTGGGCATGATTTAGGAAAGTTACAGAATCACAGAACTGGCATTTATTTCTGAAGCACCTGTCACAAACTCCAGATCGCTCAAAGAATTTTATAGCCAATGGAGGTTTTTTTTCTTGTATTATCATTGCAAAAAAAAAAGGAAACAAAGCAATCAAATTAGTCCATTGTGAGATCCCACAAGTAGCAAATATATAAATATTCATTGGGTTTTGCATCCATCCAAAAGAGCATCCTGAACCCTGGTTTAATGTCTCATCCTAAGGATGGCATCTCTGACAGAGCAGTGCTCCCTCAAGGTTGCGTCAGAAGGTCAGCCTTGACTTTGGAGCAAAGTCTTAGGATTTGGGATTTGAATCTACAACCTCCAACTCAGAGGTGAGTGTGATATCCACTGAGCAAGGCCAATTAGGTCCTCACAAAAGCATGACAACTGAGACATCATGAGGCACCAGCTCTTTGTTTGCTGCCCATGCAAGTGAATAGATGTAAATCTGCTATCTTTAAGACAGTTTGGCTGATATACTATATTCCTTGTTATTGATGCCATTCAGAGAAGCTTACCCATTGCATAAACTGAGATTGTATCCTCTCAAGTTAAAGCAGGTTCCAATCTAATTGATAGTTTTAAAATGATTAAAAATTTAATAGGAACAACAGAGCAAAGCTATTTTCTCTCACAGGAGAATCTAGAACAAGAAAACTAAATCCTAAAATTAAATCCAGGCCATTCAGGGGTAATGTCAGGAAGCACTCCCTCACTCAGAGGAGTAGAAATCTGGAGGTATCTCCTCAAAATGGTAATGAGGTCAGGTGTCAAGCTTGAGTCTGATTGATGTTGTTGGTTATGGCCCCGCCTGAACAATTAGCTAATTAGGAATGAAAGAGTGTTCAGGGGTACACACGAAGCTAGAATGCAGATCAGCTTAGATTTAAATGAATGGTGCAACACATCAAGGGACTGAATGATCTGCTCATAGAGTCAGCATGGAAACAGATCCTTTGGTCCCACTCACCCACATTGACCAGGTATCCTAATCTAGTCCCATTTTCCAGCAGTTGCCCAATACCCCTCTAAACCCTTCCTATTCACATGCCCATCCTGATCCCTCTTAAATGTTGCAACTGTATCCATCTCCTCCATGTCCTCTGGCAGCTCATTCCATACACACACCACCCTCTGTGTGAAAAAGTTGCTCCTCAGGTCCCTTTTAAATTTTTCCCCTCACCTTAAACCTATGCCCTCTAGTTTGGACTCCCCTATCTTTGGAAAATGACCTTGGTTATTCACCCTATCCATGACTCTCATGATTTTATGAACCTATATAAGGTCCTCACCTCATGTTCTTAAATGCCATCATTCCCACCAGTGTTTCCGTAAACAATTTCCATAATGTGGTGAATTTGAGGCTAGAGTGGAATGTCAGGAAATTAGGCAAATATACCTATGCATCTTCCACAATTTACCTGGGAAATGGCTGTGTAAAATCCTTACTCTGAATTATTTTCACATTGCTGAGCTGTATATATGTTTGGTTTTCTAGGCATTCCAGATTAACTCCAAGGATCAATTGGATCAGCTCCTCACTCAATCTCTTCGTAACTCACTACCACCCAGTGGACTTGGTGTTTTCCAAACTCTTGGACCTAATGAAAGAACTGAACACAGTGGTAAGTTTACTGAGCCAAACCTTATATTCTGTGACTACTGAAACACCTAATGCAATTACTGTGAACCAATGCTCAAAATTCATTTTAAAACAGTCTGAGCAAGATGGCCCTAATCCATACATTTATAGTCAGTTGTAAATGTAAAATACTGTGAATGCTGGAGGTCTGAAATTAAAATGGAAAATGCAGAAAAACTCAGTAGGTCTGGCAAATCTGTGGAGAGAAAAGCAGGGTTAGTGTTTCAAATTTTATGCGTTCTTCTTCTGAATTAAAGAGAAGCCATGTGGTTTTATGCTGCTGAAAGAGGGAAGAGGAGCAGGTGGAACAGTGGGGAGCATCAAGTTAGAGGGCATTATCAAAGGCATCATTGAACAAAAAGCAATGGGAGTGATAATTGTCAAGAAAACACAAAGTAAAAATCCAGAATAGGTGCGAGCAGCAGAATGAAGGTCAGTCTGAATAAAAGTGAAAACATGAAAACACACTTCAGATGCTCAGGGTAGAAGCAGGATATCAAAATGGAAGGTAGAGTTCGTGGTCCAGAGTTGCTCCAGAATTAACTGACAAGTTAATTATTCAACCCATTCATGTAAAGACCAAAACCAATGTGCCACTAGTTCAAAATCCAAACTCTAAATAAATGATATGAATATATACAAACCACACATCTTCTATTGCAGTGAGTGAAGAGGTTTAATCAGGTTTATCTGTTATGCCTGTGCCTGTTCCTGTTCAATATTTTGTTTATATTCTACTTCTGTCTAAATGTGTTGGAATATTGTATTGGAAAACGACTATCAACGGTGCTTCAACAACATGAATTAGTGTCACAGCAGGAGATCAGTAAGGGACAAAAAATAAACAGTAATGGAAATCTTATTTCCATAGCAATGCACAATGGTCAATTTTAGAAAACTGAATTACAAACCAGGATTAAAATATTTTTCTTTCAAGGGCTCATTGTGAAGACATTCTCGAAGGCTGCTTTTTGATTTTCTGAGGCTCTTTATTTATTCTCACTAACTCTGCAATCAGGTGTTGCAGTGAAGTAGGAAGATTATCTCCTGTATCAGTGTTAAATCTTTCAGCAATTTCAGTTTTTGAAAGACAGGAGAGCACAAATAC
Organism: Ginglymostoma cirratum; assembly: GCA_024137785.1. Lineage (NCBI taxonomy): Eukaryota > Metazoa > Chordata > Chondrichthyes > Orectolobiformes > Ginglymostomatidae > Ginglymostoma > Ginglymostoma cirratum. The sequence continues at coordinate 39,299,053 of JAHRHZ010000218.1, forward strand.
CAAAGATTGTGTATATATACATGTGTTTAAATATTTTAACTTGGAACCTATAAATCAAATGTTTTCATTAGTTCATAATAAATACATTTTCGTTGCTCTATTGATCCATTGCCAAAATGGATCATATACACATTTCAATCAGCCTCTCTTCACTGACCATAGACTGTTTCCACTTGTCATTCCGGGACAACCAGTTAATCTTTTCTAGAAACACCATCAATATTCAGAAGATCCCTTAGTTTGGGATCAGCAATATTTTTCTGGAACTGCTTGATGTTATTCAATAACGAGCACCTTTAGAGCATTTTGTGAAGTTTATTTCTGTGCGGTTGTGACTTGACAAAGTGGCTATGAATCACCTTGTTTATTGCTGTACATCCATCTTTCGGAGGGAATTTGAAGTTGAACTAAGGATTCCTTAGAAAGCAAAAGACAAGGAATTTTTGATTCTTTATATGTGGATGAATATCAAAAACATGTCTAAGGTCTCTTCTGTTTTTTGAAAATTTTATGCCTCCTAATAATGTAGTACCCACATGAAATAAGCCCATCTTCCCCTCTCCCATCCCAGGAACTTGGGTCCTGCGTGCTTGTCAATTGAGGCCTGCTTTCCCCCACCCACTGACATTTGGAGTACAGTACTGAAGGAGTGCTACACTATCAGAGGGTCATGCTGAACCAGTACACCAACATAAATCCACAAGAAATTGGAACAGGAGTAGGCCATTCGTCCCCGCAAGCCTGCTCTGCCATCGAGTAAGATAATGGCTGATCTGACATCCTTCATGTCTACTTTCCTGCCTTTTTCCTTGTTACCCTTGATTCCCTAGCTGATCAAGAATCTATCTTAGCATTAAATATACACAAGGACTCTGGCCCTACAGCACCCTGGAGCAAGGAGCTCTAAAGACTCGGAGAAGAAATTCCTCCTTATTTCAGTTTTAAATTGGTGCTCCTTTATTCTGAGACTATGTCCTCTCATCCTAGACTCTCCCATGAGGGGAAACATCCTCTCAGTATTTACTCTGTTGAGCCACTTAACACTCCTTTCAATGAAATCATCTCTCATCCTTCTAAACTGCAGTGACTGGTGCCCCAGCCTGTTTAATCTTTCCTCATAAAATAATCCCACCATATGAAGGACCATCCTATTGAAACTTCTCTGAGCTGCCTCCAATGAAACAATATTTTTCCTTCAATAATGGAACCAAAGCTGGATGCAGTATTCCAAATGTAGACTCAATGGCACCTTGTATGGTTGCAGTGAGAGTCCCCACGTCTTATACTGTAACCCCTTTGAAATACGGGCCAACATTCAATTAGCCTTCCTGATTACATGCTGCACCTGTGTGCTAGGTTTCTGTTTTGTTCACAACTTCCCCCAAGTCCCTTTGTGTTGCAGCTTTCTGCAGCTTTTCTCCATTTAAATAATACCCTGTTCTTTTGTTCTTCCTTTCAAAACAGACACTTCACATTTTCCCACATTATATTCTATTTACCAACTCTTTGCCCATTTACCTAACAACAGTTCTTCGTAAATGTTTGCATCCCTTTCGCAACTTGCCTTTCTACCTGTTATTTTCCACCGCACTACTGGAGAAACAGTGCTGAGACTGTGCTAGGCTCCTGGAGGATGAAAGTCAGTACTATTGAAAGAGTGATCTCTGTATGAGACATTAAACAAAGGCCTGTCTTCATTCTCAGGTGAATGCAAAAAATCCTGAGGCATTAATCAAAGAATCTGTGCCTTGCCAATGTTTATCCCTCATTAATCATCACTAAAGCAAATGATCTGGTTATTGTTACAATGCTGTCTGTGGGATCTTGCTTTGTACAAATTTGGTGCTGCATTTTCTATATATTAACAGTAACTTCAAAGTATTTCTGTGGCTTTCAAAGTGTCTTAACATTGGTGTAAATGACGCTATTGAAATACAAATCTTTCCTTACCTCCTGGAGAGTTGGCAACCCAGATTCCCACGTCTGAACAGAATCTTCAATTGCCTCACTGAATGTCATCTTCCCCATCCCACAAAAGCCATCCTGACTGAATGGAACTATCGTTTTATGATTATCTCTTTTCCAGTCATCTTCATTCACATTTCTGTTGATACCTCATCATTACAATGATTACCATGATGTACAATTATATTACCATGATATACAATTATCTCAATAGGGAAACAGAAGATTATCACGGGTTTTACATGTGACAATGTATCTGTTTGTTGTAACACTCAGGCTACCTTATAAATACAATTAGGTTGTCTATACATTCTTGTTGTTTATAGTCCAACATCGTTATAATTTTGTGTTGCTTTGGCAGATTAAATTGGCAATCATTGCATGCCGCAAATGCTGATTCGCAAATTTACTCGACATGAAGCAGGTGGAATTCTCTCATTTTATTAATCAAGTTTATAAGGTTTCATGATCAGATACAATTCTGCAGCCTTATGACATAAGTTCAGAAAGTTTATTGAACTGCTCCATTGCCAGCTCTGAAGCAACCACCTCATTCCAAAGCATGCCTTGTCCTCGCTGTGTAAATCCTCTGTAGTGTACAGTCATCCTGGGGAAAAGGTGTGATGCGCAATTAGTTAGCTGTTTCAAAAAGTTGGCGCAAAGGACCGGATAGTCTTGTATATTTTAGGATTGTTTTCTTTCACCAGAAACATACACATCCTTTAATGCCTCTTGCCTATCCTCTCACCTTGATCAACAAATACCAAGAGTTTGTAGGTTTCTTTCTCACTGACTCAAAAGCTCCTTTATTCTTAACCCTGCCATAAGACAAAAAGACATAGGAGCAGAAATTAAACCATTCAGCCCATCGAGTCTGCTCCGCCATTCAATCATGGCTGATAAATTCCTCAACCTCATTCTCTTGCTTTCTCCCCGTAACCCTTGATCCCCTTGGTAATCAAGAACCTATCTATCTCAGTCTCAAGTGTACTCAATGACCCAGCCTCCACAGTCTTCTGTGGCAGTGAATTCCATAGATTCACCACTCTCTGGCTGAAGAAGTTTCTCCTTATCTCTATTCTAAAAGGTCTTCCTTTTACTCTAAGGCTGTGCCCTCAGGTCCTAGGCTCTCCTACCAATGGAAACATCTTCCCAACATCCACTCTGTCCAGGCCATTTAGTATTCTGAAAGTTTCAATTAGATCCCCCCTCATCCTTCTAAACTCCAATGAGTATAGTCCTAGAGTCTTCAAACATTCCTCATATGTTAAGCTTTCCATTCCTGGAACCATTCTCGTGAGCCTCCTCTGAACCCGCTCCAGGGTCAGTATATCCTTCCTGAGAAATGGGGCCCAAAACTGCACACAATACTCCAAATGTGGCCTGACCAGAGCCTTTTAAAGCCTCAATAGTACATCCCTGCTTTTATATTCAAGTCCTTTTAAAATAAATGCCAACATTACATTTGCCTTCCTGACTACTGACTCAGCCTGCAAGTTTACCTTGTGAGAATCCTGGACTAGAACTCTCAAGTCGCTTTGCACTTCAGACTTCTGAATTTTGTCCCCATTTAAAAAATACACCATGCTTTTATTCTTCCTACCAAAGTGCATGACCTCACACTTTCCCACGTTTTACTCCAGCCGCCACTGCTTTGCCCACTCTCCCAACCTGTCCAAATCCTTCTGCAGTCTCCCCACCTCCTCAATACTACCTGTCCCTCCACCTATCTGCCCATGGCCCTCTACCTCCCAAGCTGCCCATAGTTTCACATTTCCTCCAGTTTACCTCCTAGTCGAGCTGAGAACCCCTTCTTTTTGACAGCACTGCCATCTCTCAAGTTCTATCTTTACTTTGGAGCACCTCCTGTTCCCTTGGTTCAATTTCAACTAAGTACTTGACACCCCTACTCCTAATCTACCTTAAAAGGCAAAAGACGCTCTGTCTGTAGGCATTGCCTTTTTTCCTTTCAATCTGCCATCATCACCTCCCTCCTCTCCAAACTTGACCCTCTGCAAATTACTTCTTCCATCCCCAATACATCCCCATCCACTCCAAGGTCTGTGGATGTGTGGTCATCTTCCAGGTAGATACTCACCTCTCCTGCAAAAGATAAGCAATGAGGAGAAACTATTTTGTGTGATCTACAATGGATCTGCAGGCGTTGGCTGAGAAGGGATTATTATATATGTATATACATGTACTCTGGGAGAATTCCTTGTTCCTCACAGATTAATGCCATCTTTTAAAACCATTCCTTTAACTGTGGTATAAGGCGCTAATACTTTGATAGTTGTTGGAAAGGACATGGAGCAGCATGATGGCTCAGTGGTTAGCCCTGCTGCCTCCCAGCACCAGAGACCTAGGTTCAGTTCCAACCTCGGGTAACTATTGTGCGGAGTTTCCATGTTCTCCCTATGTTTATGTGGATTTCCTCCCACAGTCCAAAGACTTGCAGGTTAGGTGGATTGGCCATGTTAAATATGGGGTTACAGGGATAGGGTGGGGGTGCTGGTTCTGGGTGGGATGCTCTTCAGAGGGTTGGTGCAGACTCAGTGGACTGAATGGCCTCTGCTAGTGCTGAATGAATGATGTCAGATGACACGTAGCTGCAACCTGAGAGAAAAAGATTACAGCGATGTGCTACTACAGGTCTACCCTTTTTCGTGTAAAATGCCAATAAATGTTCATTAGAATATATGAATGATAATTTATTATCATTTGTCCTCTCCAATGAACAACACAGTGAAATGCAATGAAAAGCTTCAACCGTCACCACAATTTGGCCCCATTTGAATATTTTAAGAATAAAAAAATAAAGCTGGAAGAGCCCATTTTCATTCCATTGCTTCTACCATGGGCCCAGAGGTGGCTCACCAATGACACCTGTGCTGTCAACTCTCCACCACTTGCACCAGACCCACCAATGTTGGAGTTGCTACTCTTCAGGTGCCATCTCTTAGTTGCCGGCCTCGACCATGGGCCACTGATGCCAGGTCCCATGCTGGAGTCTCACTTGCCCCCAGCTCCGCTGCCACTGCCTCGCCAATAACCAGGAGACCCCAGGTCTGCTGCCACTGCCTCGCCAATAACCAGGAGCCCCCAGCTTCACTGCCACTGCCTCGCCAATAACCAGGAGACCCCAGTTCCAGTTCCACTGCCACTGCCTCGCCAATAACCAGGAGACCCCAGGTCCGCTGCCACTGCCTCACCAATAACCAGGAGCCCCCAGCTCTGCTGCCACTGCCTTGCCAATAACCAGGAGACCCCAGCTCTGGGTAAACTGCAACCAGGACTTCTTGGCTGCACTTCCACTGCCACGTCAATGATGCCTGGAATCTCCTCTCTGGGTATACCACAACCAGGAGAAGGTAGCTCCGCTGCCAGGTCAGGCTGCCACCTCACCAAGAGTCCTGCTCTAGCCACTCTCTTCTGCAATGTCACTTTCTTCACTGCCACCAACAGCAAGAAGGTGAAGAAAAAGAAACAAAAAGGAAGACAGAAAGGGTAAGGAGAGACAGGACGAAACAGCCATTTGGAACTGATGGGCCTGGGAGCCTGAACGCTGCTTACCTTGTTGGCATCACCACCTTGTATAACAGCATGGTTTCCAAGTCCCTTCAATCAGAGATGTACGTCCCCAGTTATGGTATTAACACACGGTGACAGCAGTCCCCGAGAAAGGTGGGAAAGCTGGAAAGTGTTACTCCAGCACAGCTCACTGGAGTAACACTTGTACCAGCAATCGGAGTCTCACGTTGTTAGTGTAGACTGGCAATTTCAGAAATAAGCGTGTGCAGAGATTTGGAGAAATGATCACCCCACCCTGAACCACCGGACCATGTAGATACCTCAGCCAGTTAGCATGCTGGGTTAAATAGTTGTCCATGATTTGGACACTTCAACCAGTTTATTTTTTAAAAACATTTTACCCAAATGCTCTTTCAGTAAGGCAGTCAAAGGGACAATGAATTTGGTTTGTGGTTTAGCTCAATTTTATTAACAAAATATTCCTTCTTAAAAAAAATCATGTGAGCATTTTCCAAATTCCCACAATATTTACTCTGTATCTACTTCTATCCCTCTGAGAAGTGATATTACCCACAATGATCCACATGTTGGAGCTGGGCAGTTACAGCCTCCTTGCTCTCTGAAGTAGGGCTGGCTCTCTTCCACACAGGTGAGTCTGTCTCAGAGCCAATCTTCTCCTGTGTCTTCTTGGCTTACAGCACGGTTTTCTGCCTCGAGTTTTGCTGCGAGTCTTCACCGACAGTGTGGCTTCCAGGTGTATGTTTGTATTGCCTCTCACCCCTTCCAGAATGTTCTGTGGCCTTTGAACGCCTTTCATAATCCCATTAGTCAATGTATCCTTCATGGTTGCACCAACAGCCTTCACTGTTGCTAAGCCAGGAGATGTAAAATACACATCCTCAGACACTATCTGGAAGTCAAGGTGCCGAAAAGTCTGATCGATACTCCTCCAATCCACAACCCTTGGGCTGATTGTAACAGATTCCCTCTGGATCTTTTAGACATCTTTAACCATAGTTTCTGCTGTTCTCTGTAGCTGCTGGCTGCTGTTTAATTTAGTTTGGCCAATTTTCTGTGAGGCTGGATCTCTCCAGTAAATTTAACGTGTCCAGTTTTGGGCACCATGCTCACTTAACCACATAGTTTTACTGCTTCAACCACCAGCACACAGCCTCTTGACTCTCAGAGAATCAAGACAGGAATCAGTAGATATGCTACAGTATACAACTGGCACCAGTGTCAAAACCATTCCGTTTAGACAAAGTACCAATGAAGAAACCACTAAATATGAAGCAACTCTCAATATACACAAGGGTGGTGGGCAAATTTTCCCCAAAATTGCTGAGGAAAATACCATCATAAAGTTGACCAACCAGTCAGAGAAAAGTCACCCCACACAAGGAAGAGACAAAATCTGCTGCTCCAATCATAGGTTTTCTCTGTTTGGCACTTGCTGTTCCTTCAGAGGCAGAGCCTGTGACTCAATGAGGTGGAGGAGTTATTCTGACTGATCCTGATGATAACAAGCAGAAAGGTTTCAGGAGACAGGAGCAGTGGTTATTCAGAGCAGCGAGTACATACCAGGGCTGTACCCAAGTGTCAGCCAGGCAAGGAGCGAGGCCTGAGTGTCAGGTGTGGGGGGAAAACAGTGCTGAGTGTTAGAATGGGGGTAAGATTGGATGATTTCAATTGGCTACTACTTTGCTGCTCATAAAACTACCATAAAGTTTTTGAAAAGTAGTAAGTGACCTTAGGCATGCTTTTCATATTCATCCATATATAAAATGCTTTTAATTCATAGTCATCTACTGTAATCTCAGTTGAAACATTCTGATTTCACTCTAATCTCTTCACTTCCTCAGTTCCAGATGTATCATTTCATGTTCCCTCTAATCAATCCCTCTCTTCATTGAATCATTTATTGAATCATTTATTGTCATGTGTATTCAATATAAAACCACTATGAAAAGTGTGTACCTTTGCCGTACATACATGGCACCATTCACATTAATTTAGAATAAAATACAAAAAGAAAAGATAACTGAAGACAGTCTAACTTTCCTTCCCACTGCTGCAATCCCACTCCTGGTTTTCCAGCCCTCACCATGCCTCTGTCACAGTCCCACTTTGGGCTGTGGTGGATTGAGAAGCAAGGATCTGTCACCTCCTCCTGAAGAAACCTGACTAGATGTTGGTCCAGGCGCATATCAGTTCGTCCTCTGGTCACCAATAAGGAGAAGGCTTTGCCTACATTCAAATAGATGTCTCAGAAATGAAGCAACAAGGTGTTTAATGCTCATAATTCTCAACACTGCTGCTTCAACTGGACATGCTGACCTCAAAGTGGTGCGGGTGGAATTACATAGTTCCGCAGGTTCCAGCTGTCTTTCAGCATTAACTCAAGTTTAATTCTTCACTGGGTGAAGTTGATTACATTGTCACATGCAATCGTTTTTCCTACATGACCATTGAGCTTTCAAAATTAGATTGAGTCGAGAAGAAATCCTGCTGAAACAATGATGCAAGCACCAATATTACAGCAATCAAGTGACTGGGCTCTCAGCAGGTGTTTTCTCACTAAATATTCCTCATTAGCTCATTAAATAGAGCCCAATGTGACTGTTCCTTCAATTTTCTTTCCTTTTGGGCTCTGCGTCTTGGCTTTACTTTTGGAACTTGAAATGTTGAGTTTGACAGTGGTTCTTCATACTGTGAATAACTGACATTCTGCATGTGTTGGCTTCGCCCTGTTCCACACTGAGATGCTGGAGAAGCCAAACTGGTTCCATCGGTGTTGGAGCTAAAGTCTGGAATGCATCAATGCTGCTGATGAAGCAGAGCAAGGCCCAAGTTCACCTGAAGCCCAAGAGACCACCTTCTCGAACTACATAGAATCATAAAATCCCTACGGTGTGGAAACAGGCCGTTCACACCGACCCTCAAAGAGCATCCCCTAGCCTAGGTAGGATCCCCTATCCTATCCCTGAATTTCCCACCCTACACACTATGGGCAATTTAGCGTAGTCAATCCACCCAACCTGCACATTTTTGGACTGTGGAGGAAACTGGAGCACCCAGAGGAAACCCACACAGATGCAGGGAGAACATGCAAACTCCACACAGGCAGTTACCCAAGGCTGGATTTGAACCCCGAAGTGTGGATTCAGGCCATTTGGCCCATCAAGTCCACAATGACCCTCCAAAGAGCATCCCACCCAGACCCATCCCCCTGTCCCCATAACCATGCATTTCCCAAGGCTAACCCAACTAGCCTGCACATTCTTCCGCACTACGGGCAATTTAGCACAGCCAATCCATCTAACCTGCACATCTTTGGATTGTGAGAGGAAACTTAAGCACCCAGAGGAAACCCAAGCAGACAGGGAGAACATGCAAACTCCACACAGATAGTCGCCCAAGGCTGGATTTGAACCCCAGTCCCTGGTGCTGTGAGCAATCGACATGGATGCAATCAACTGAAAGATTTACACTTCTTTAGGTCCTTTCACACTCTTACAGTTTCCAAAGCACTGCATAACCAATGAAGTATTTTTTGAATCATAATCACTCTTGTAGTGTAGGAAACATGGCAGCCAAATTTGCACACAGCAAGATCCCACAAGGAGCCATGTGGTAATCTAGATATAATCTTTTCTTTAGTAATTGAGGGGTAAATACTGGTCACAGGGCAATGGGGAAAGTTCCTGCTCTTCTCCAAAAGTGTACTGTGAGATATTTTATGTTTACCTCAGAAGGTTGGCATGGACTGGTTGGCCCAAAGCATCTGTTTCCGTGCTGTGTGACTCTATAAGTGCAGGTAAAGTGCTGCTTCACCTGGAAGGTGTGTTTCGGCCCTTGGATACTGGGAGGAGAGGAAGTAAATGAGAAGGTGTTACACCTTCGGCAGTTTCAGTGGAAGGTACCATGGGGCTGTGGGTGTGTTTTGGGAGTGAAGGAAGAGTGGACCAGGGTGTCCTGGAGGGAACAGTCCCAGCGGAAGGTGGTAAAGGGGGGCACAGGAACATGTGTCTGGTGATGGTGGAAATGGCGGCTGATGATCTTCCGGATGTGGATGCTGGTGGGATGGTAGATAAGGACAAGGGGAACCCTATTGCTGTTGTGTGAGGGAAGAGAGGGGCTGAGCATGGACTTCTTTGTCTGTCCAACTATTCTTCTCTCTCTTTGGGCTCTATCCCCACTTATCATTTACTCCTTATCCCCTCCCCCCACCCTATCTTCTGCATATAAACTAATTTTTTTTTAGCTACCGTCAGTTCTGAGGAAGGGTCACCGGACCCGAAACATTAACTCTAAGTTCTCTTCACGGATGCTGCCAGACCTGTCGAGCTTTTCCAGCATTCTCTATTTTTGTTTCTGATTTACAGAATTAGCAGTTCTTTCAGTTTTCCCTTTTGAAGTCTCTCAGAGTCATCCTCACAATTCACTATTTTTCCTAACAAAGTCTCTTCTGCAAATTTAGAAACTTTTCCCTCAACACCCATCTCCAAATTGTTCATATAAATCAGGAAAAAAAGGGTCCCAACACTGATCCCAGGGGAACACACTCTCAACTCATCTCCAATCTGAGAAATGAGTACTCATACTTTCATTCCTGCAGCCCAAGTATCATTCTCTGTCTAGGTTTTTTTTTAACAACTTTTCATCTGTACATCCTTGCTTACTGTGATCTGCCTGTAATGCTCGTAAACAAAGCTTTTCACTGTTCTCCAGAGCACATGGCAATAAATAAATCAATCAATCTTGTAAATCTATGTAGTACTCCCTGCAAGGCAAATCTATCCTTCCTAAAATGTGATGCCCACATCTGCTAACAGTACATCAAGTGCCATCTAACTAGAACTGGAAAAGGTTTTAGATTTGACAAGTTTTAAGTAAATGACAGCAGAGGTGGGAGTTCAAGGACATGTGGAAAAAGAGGAAAAGGGAGTGACAACATCAGAAACAGGCCTGTTACCATTGCAATGTCCTCCTTATGAACATCTGTAGGCTAGTGCCAAAATTGGGAAAGCTGTCTCACTGACTCATCAAGCACTAGTCACAGTCATACATGCTGAGTCATACCTTACAAATAATGTCCAAGACACCACCATCACCATCCCTAGATACATCCTGTCCCACCACCATTAATGCCACAGTGATATGCAGTCAGGAAGGAGTTGCCCTGGGAATCCCGAACATTGACTCTGGAACTTATGAAGTTTTGTGGCTTCAGTTTAAACATGAGCAAGAAAACCTCCTGCTGATTACTACGTACTGTCCTCTCTCGGCTGATGAATCAGTACTCCTCCATGTTTGACCACACTTGGAGGGGGTACTGAGAGTGGCAAGGGCACAAAATGTACTCTGGGTGATGGATTTCAATATCCCACCACCAAGAGTGACTCAGCAGTAGCACTACTGAACAAGCTGGTTGGATGCTAAAGGACATAGCTGCTAGACTGGGTCTACAGCAGGCGGTGCTGGAATCCACAAGAGGCAAAAACATACCTGACCTCATCCTTACCAATCTCCCGGCTGCAGTTGCATCTGTCGATGACAGTATCTGTAAGAGTGACTATTGTACAGTCCTTGTGGAGACAAGGTCTTGCCTTCATATTGAGAATAACCTCCATTGTGTTGTGTGGCACTATCACCATACTAAATGAGACAAACTTTAAACAGACTTAACAACTCAAGACTGGGGCATCCATGAGGCGCTGTGGGCAATCAATAGCAGCAGAACTGTACTCCAGTTCAATCTGTAACCTCATGGCCTGGCATGTCCCCCACTCAACCATTACCATCAAGCCAGGGGATCAACCCTGTTTTAATGGAGAATGCAGGAGAGCATGCCAGGAGCAGCACCAGGCAAACCTGAAAATGAGGTGCGAAACTGGTGAAGTCACCAAACAGGACTACGTACACGCCAAACAGCATAAGCAGCAATTGATAGACAGAGCTAAGTGATCCCACAACCGATAGATCAGACCCAAGCTCTGCAGTCCTGCTCTGTCCAGTCATGAACGATGGTGGACAATTAAACAAGACACTGGAGGAGAAACATCTCCATCCTCAAAGATGGAAGAACCCAGCACATCAATGCAAAGGATAAGGCTGAAGCTTTTGCAAATGGATGATCCATCACTGCCTCCTCCAGATGTCCCCTGCATCACAGATGCCAGTCCTCAGTCGATTCGATTCACTCTACGTGATATCAAGAAACGGGTGGAGGCATTGGATATTGCAAAGGAGGATATTCCAGCAATAGTAATGAAGATTTGCGCTCCACAACTTGCCAATCCCCTAACCAAGCTCTTTCAGTACATTTACAACACTGGCACCTTTCTAACAGTGTGGAAAGTTGCCCAAGTATGTCCTGTATACAAAAAGCAGGACGAATCCAACCCGGCCAATTACCGCCCCATCAGTCTCCTCTCGATCATCAGTAAAGTGATGGAAGGTGTCACTAACAGTGCTATCCAGCAGCACCTGCTCAGCAATAACCTGCTCAGTGATGCCCAGTTTGGGTTCTGCCAGGGCCACTCAGCTCCTGACCTCATTACAGCCTTGGTTCAAACATGGACAAAATTCTCAATTCCAGAGATGAGGTGAGAGTGACAGCCCTTCTCAGCAATGCCACATTTGACTGAGTGTGGCATCAAGGAGCCTGAGCAAAACTGGAAACAGTGGGTAACAGGGGCAAACACTCAGCTAGTTAGAGACTTACGCGACACAGTGGGAGATGGTTGTGGTTGTTGGAGGTCAATTATCTCAGCTCCAGAACATCTCTGCAGGAGTTCCTCAGGGTAGTATCCTAGGCCCAACCATCTTCAGCTGCTTCATCAATGACCTTCCCCCCATCATAAGGTCAGAAGTGGGGATGTTCACAATGATTGCACAACATTCAACACCATTCACAACTCCTCAGATACCCAAAGCAGTCCATGTTCTAATGCAACAAGGTCTGGGCAGTATCCAGGCTCGGGCTGACAAGTGGCAAGTAACATGTGCACCACACAAATGCCACGCTATGACCATCACCAATAAGCGACAGTCTAACCAATGCCCCTTGACAGTTAATGGTGTTACCATCACTGAATCCCCCACTATCAAAATCCTAGGGGTTACCATTGACCAGAAACTCAACTGGATTTGTCACATAAACAGTGGCTACAAGAGCAGGTCAGAAGCTGGGAATCCTGTGGTGAGTAACTCACCTCCTGACTCCCTAAAACCTGTCCACCATCTACAAGGCACAAGTCAGGAGTGTGATGGAATACTCCCCACTTGCCTGGAAGGGAGCAGTTCAAATAACACTCAAGGAGCTTGACACCATCCAGGACAAGCCCGTTTATTGGCACCACATCCACAAGCGTCCATTCCCTCCACCACCGACGCTCAGTAACAATGATATGTACTATCTGCAAGATGCACTGAAGAAATTCACCAAATATCCTTAGACAACACCTTCCAAACCCATGATCACTTCCATCTCGAAGGACAAGGGTAGCAGATACATGGGAACACCACCCCCTGCAAGGTCCCCTCCAAGCCACTCACCATCTTGACTGGAAAAGTGAAATTGATTGATTATGAAGCACTTTGGGACATCATGTATTTATTTTTGCAACTCTTCCAAATTGTTTCCACTGTGATACTCTTTTGGTAGCATCTCATCATATTTACCACTTCATTAGCAGGTTTTGCTGCTGTCTCTCCCAAACACACCTTTTTCCAGTATTCCGGTGATCAGGATGAATAGGATCGGATTCCCCACGTCTGTAAAGATGGCCTTATCATGTTCTTTCTAATTGTAAAGTCCACTTTAGCGCGCTTAAGCTCAGATGGTAAGGAAGCAGGAGAAACCTGTTGTTTGTTGCAGAATGGTTACATCCATGTGAAACGTGTGATGGAGCTTTGCCAGGAGGGTCCCTGCATTCCTGTTACTATCAAACCTTAAACTTGACTGCAGCAACTCAGGAATTCTTACAAACTTCCAGCCAGGAAAACACTCACTGTATTGATAGTTTTCTGTTCCTTCGTGTTTGCCTGGGACACCAGATACACTTGGGAAATGTAGTTCTCCGCAGTTCTTTTGTTTTTTTTACACTTGAGAAGTGTGCCAACATCTGCTGAAGAGGAAGGTTGGTGAAACCACAAGATAAGTAAATATTACTGCTTGACCTGCTGTGTTCATCCAGCCCCATGCTTGTTATCTCGGATTCTCCAGCATCTGCAGTACCTTTTATCTCTGATTTCTATTGTGATGATGATTTATAAATAAATTATTATCAACATTTAGGAAATTGAGTTCTAAAGCAGAGATAGATAGGTTTTTGGTTTTTAGTTCTGTAGATATGACTTTTGTTTTAAAGGCTCGGAAACCCCTTTTTTAACAGTTGGTCAAACAGCAGTCTAAAGAAATCATGTGACATAAACTAAGTGACCTGGTGAGATAATTGCTAAAGTCTTTACCAAACTGAGCTTTTACAGCCCAGAGAAAGAGATGCCTGAGGCCAGAAAACGAGTTCAGTTCAGAAGAAAAGACCCATACCAGTAGATCCCAGACCATCCATAACCTTATCACCTCAGGTGACCTCCCACCCACAGGCTCCAACCTCATCATTCCGCAACTCCGCACCGCCCATTTCTATCTCCTTTCCAAAGTCCACAAACCCAATTGCTCTGGTCGATCCATTGCCTCCACCAGCTCCTGCCCCACCGAACTTGTCTCCACCTATATCGACTCCATTTTCTCCCCGCTGGTCCAGCAACTCCCTATCTACGCCTGTGACACCACCCGTGCCCTCCACCTCCTCTAAAACTTCCGATTCCCCGGTCCCCAACACCTTATCTTCACCATGAATGTCCAGTCCCTATATACTTGCATTCCCCATGCAGATGGCCTAAAAGCCTTCCACTTCTTCCTGTCCTGCAGGCCCCACCAGTCCCCCTCCACTGACAACCTTATCCGCTTATCTAGCCAAACTCATCCTCACCCTTAACAACTTCTCCTTTAACTCCTCCCACTTCCTATAGACGAAGGGGGTGGCCATGGGTACCCGCATGGGCCCAAGCTATGCCTGCCTCTTTGTAGGTTACATGGAACAATTCCTCTTCCGCAGCTACACTGGCCCCATCCCCCACCTCTTCCTCCATTATGTTGATGACTGTATCGGCGCCGCCTCGTGCTCCCACGAGGAGCTCGAACAGTTCATCCACTTTACTAACATCTTCCACCCCAACCTCAAGTTCACCTGGACCATTTCCGATACCTCTGTCTCCTTCCTGGACCCCTCGGTTTCCATCTCTGATGACCATCTCAAAACTGAAATCTATTTCAAGCCCACAGACTCCCACAGCTACCTAGAGTACACCTCCTCCCACCCACCTTCCTGCAAGACCTCACAATTCCTCTGCCTCCGCCATATCTGCTCCCAAGATGAGGCGTTCCATTCTCGAACATCCCAGATGTCCTTGTATTCAAGGACAGCAACTTCCCCTGCACAGTGATCAAAAATGCTCTCGACCACATTTCTTGCATTTGCCGCACCTCAGCCCTCACCCCCCCTCCCCACAATAAAAACAAAGACAGAATTCTCCTCGTCCTCACGTACCACCCCATCAACCTCCAGATCCAAAGCATCATTCTCTGCCACTTCCGCCACCTGCAATCTGAACCCACTACGAAGGATATATTTCCCTCCCCACCCTTATCTGCCTTCTGGAGGGACCGCTTTCTCCACGACTGTCTCATGCAATCCATGCTCCCCACTGGCCCCACCACCCCCGGCACCTTTCCCTGCAACCGCAGGAAGTGCTACACCTGCCCCTATACCTCCCCACTCACCTCCATCCCAGGCCCCAAGAAAACCTTCCACATTAAACAGATGTTCATCTGCACATCCGTCAATGTGGTCTATTGTATCCGCTGTTCCTGATATGGCCTCCTCTACATCAAAGCGAAGGCTCGGAGACCGCTTTGCGGAGCATCTACATTCAGTTTGTGACAAACAACAACACCTCCCAATCTTGAACCATTTCAACTCCCCCTCTCACTCCCTGGATGACATGTCCATCCTGGGCCTCCTCCAGTGCCATAATGACGCCACCCAAATGCTGGAGGAACAGCACCTCATATTCCGCCTTGGAAGCCTACAGCCCAATGGTCTCAATGTGGACTTTACGAGCTTCAAAATCTCCCCACCCCCGATCTCATCCCAAGGCCAGCACCCTCCCCCATCCCCGCCTCCTTGACCTGTCCGTCTTCCTTCCAACCTATCCACTCCTCCCACCTCACTGACCAACCCCCACCCCTACATACCTACACTCACCTTTATTAGCTTCATCCCCGCCTCCTTGACCTGTCCGTCTTCTCTCCACCTATCCACTCCACTATCTACCTGCTATCACCATTCCCCCCCTCTCTATTTATTTCAGAGCCCCCTTCCCCTCCCCCATTTCTGAAGAAGGGTCCCGACCCAAAACGTCAGCTTTCCTGCTCCTCTGATGCTGCCTGGCCTGCTGTGTTCATCCAGCTCCACACTATGTTATCTCTGGCTCCAGCACTGGCAGTTCTTACTATCTCCCAGTAGATGTACTGTTTAGCATCCTCAAAGTAACCAAAGTAACTGAAGAAGGGTCCAAGGTTTCTCCTTAGAATTGAGTGAGAATCATTAGTAAGTTAGCTTGTGCTTGTGTGTTTTGTTGAGAGACAAAGAGAATCACATCTGCTGAATGTGCAGAATGTTGCTGAAAGGAAATGTTTGCAACCTCATCAGTTGAGTAAGAAATTAAGGAATGAAGATGGAAGCAATACTTCACTAAGTACCTGCAAAGGATATTGCTGAGAAGAAGTGTCAAACATTCTTCCTGCTCTTTATGATGTGGTCTTTCCAAATTATCTTTTATAATTTTCTTCTTCTCCTATTCTTCTGTGTTCTTTTATTAAAAGTACATTGGCAGTGCATGACCACTATGGTAACCAGATTGCAAAAATAAAACATATACTTTATCAAGCTAGATTTCACACCAGCCCTCAGACAGCACAGCGCTCCGTCAGTACTGCATTTTAAATGTTTGCCTGGATTTTTCTTTCAAATCTCTGGAGTTAATTATTGAACCCATGACCTCTGACTCAGCGGGAAGGGAACAACCACTGAGCCATAGCTGACACATGGAAAACCAAGCTCTACATCTGATTCATTATTGGATTATAAAGGGATTATAATGAGATTGTAGGGGCTGGAGCAACAAATAAAACAGAATAATATTACTTTTGTGTTTAATTAATGTCGGAGAGAAGCAAGTGTCCAGCAATAATCAACAGATGAAAAAGATGATAATTAGCACAAAGCTCCCACGTTATAGTGAAGTGCCTTTCATGTTCGACTGAAATACTGATTGAATGGAATGAGTTTACATAACGTATATTCATCACGGTGCTTTTCAAACCCCACAAAATTAAAATCTACAATGGCGTGTTCATGCTCTTCAGAAATCTGTGGCAGTCGTGTTTGTTCTACAGTCTCTGTGGCTATCAGTGAATGAAGCTCTTTATTAAAAATGGTGTCGTTTCTGTAAATGTCACCCATAAAAGCAAATTTAAAACCATTACACCTCGCTCATTCTTGGTTTTTCTGAGACCCAGATGAATGAGGATCTATTTTCTGTTGCCTAACTTCATTAACCTTTTCTTTCCTTATGATCTTATAACAGTTTCTGCGTTGTAAATAATCCTGTGGCAATATGCTGAGCTGCCCAAATATTGAATACACAGTTCTATCAATATTTCAGCAGTGCTGCTTGTTTAGTGTCATGGGCCTTGGATTAATCATTTGTGTTAAAATAATTTAATTCTTCACTTTGATTGCCTGAAAGAGTCAGGGATTTTATTAGATAATTAACTGGTCAGAATGATTGACAGAATTATCCAGCAATTTGATTCTCATTATTTAGTAATGAGGCCTTAAATCAAAAATATTTTTCAAATATGATTGTTAGGGTTTCTGCTTTGCGCCTCTGGGTTTTTGTTGGGACAAGTGTCATATGGACAATAAATGAAAGAGAAGCCTTTACCCGTGTATGGGGGAGCAGTTAGGCTGTTAAGAAATGTAAATAAAAGTCTAATTTTGTGCCACTGTTTCATTTTAACTCCATAAACTACATAAATGAGAATGGTAATAACAAATGCTAATAACTAGATTGCATCATCAGTGATATCAGATGATGTTAAATCATGTGGAACTGGGACCAGAGTGTGGAGAGTTTAGAGATCCCAACATTGCAACATCAGCCTAATGCTGATCTGCCTTTGGGGAATCCAGTGCTCAGCAGGTTGGATTGAACATAGAGGCTAAGATTCATCTTGATTGCCTCAATTCCCAATCTAGATCAAATTCCAATACTGAACTCTTGTTCTCCTGTCCCCACACAAACGTTCCAAGACCCTTATTCTGACTTCATGGTCAACTGCTGTCAACATCATCAAAGACCCATCACACCCCAGTAATGATCTCCTACAACCTCTTCTGTCAGGCAGAAGGTACAGAAGCCTGAACACTCGCACCAGCAGGTTTAGGAACAGCTTCTTCCTGGCTGTTATTAGACTGATGAATGGACTCTCTAGACTCGATAATGCTGATCTTGCTAACATTAATCTCGCCTAGCGCACGGCCTGTGCAATGTTTCCTGTACCTCTTTCTAAATCTTTTTGATCTGTAAATCCTTGCTCACTATGATCTGCCTGTACTGCTCATAAACGAAGTTTTTCACTGTTCTTTGGCACACGTAACAATAAATCAGTAAACCAATCAACATAAGACGCCCTTCAGCTCATGGAGTCTACTCCAACTAAACAGCTCTAAATCCAGTCCCAAGTTCCAGAACTTGGCCCATAGCCTTGAATGTTATGACATTTCACATGCTCGTCCAAGTACTTTTTAAAGATTATGACACCTGATCCATCCTCCCAGGTAGTGCACTCCAGATTCCTACCATGTTTGTTGAAAAAATCTTTACTTTGTAAGCACTGTAATGTTAAATTTTTAACTTCATTCTTGTTTTTTCCTACTCTGTACCTAGGTATCTTTGTACCTAAGATGGTGCCGGGAATGGTAACATTGTACATTTTTCACTGTTTTCCTGTATCCTTGTACTTGAGTACACATGACAATAAAATCTAATTCTAAACCTCCTGTCTTTCCCCTTAAAGTTATGCCCCTTTGCTATTTTAACTTTCTGTTCTCCCTAACCATGCCCCTCATAATTTTAGACGCATTAACCAGGTTGCTATTTAGCTTCCTCAGCTCTAAACAAAACAACATGAGTTTATCCAGCTTCTCTTATTGTCTGGTCTTTCATCACATTGTTGTTTGTGAAATCCTGGTGTGTACAGTTTAGCTGCTACATTATCTACGTTACAACAGTAACAATGTTACAGGAAGTATATCATTGGCTGAAAAGTGGTTTGGGTGCAGTTTGAGACTGCGTCACTGTCAGTATAAGTGCACTGAATAATTCAATATTTAAGGATTGCAATCTTATCCTGTGCAATAGAGTGCTTGATAAGTGTGAATAAATTTTGTTAGGGATTGGGGCTCCATGTCACAAACTGATTCAGTTTTCTCAGGAAAATTGCAAGTCTCAGCAACTCCCCAAGTAAGACAGAAATTACTGGAGGAACTCAGCAACTCCCCATCTGCTTTCCTGGGAATGAAAGGAAAATCAACACTAATAGATGTCACTGCACATATTTCAAATTCCTCGAAGAAAAAAATCTAACAATAGATAATCCTTCCTTATCTTGCACAAACTAAAAACAAAGCTCATTCTCCATTGCCCCACCTTGAGCTTGGGTTGCTCCAGAGGCTATGTGACTCTGTCTTATCCTGCTGTTGCCCCTTCTTTGTTGGGGAAGATTTAAATTGCATTCCAGTTCTCAAACACAATTTCCCTTCTCCATCTTATCCTGACAGCTTCACCATGCAATTATCACACCCTTACCTCATCACCCTTTCAAACTTTTGCCACTCACCCCTTCATCTCCTCAGCCACCTTATACCCTCATCCTCTAATCTCCTCACAACATCACCGCTTCAACCCTCAATGCACACCCTCTCACAGTCTGCCTCCTCACCTCTTCAAACCCACCACCCCTACCTTCATCTCTTTCCCACTCAAACCTCATCCACTCACACCATCACCCCTCAATCCCTCAACCCACACACACTCACCTCCCTCCCACTCAAGCCATTCACAGCCTCACCTTCCTTGCCACCTCCTCATCCTTCATCTCATTCTCAACCGCATGTTGCCCAGCCTATCCCTCCTCATCCTATTTCACACTCCTCCACCAATAGGGAAAAATGTTTCTCTGTTAATTCCTGTTGAAATCCTAAAATAAAACTCATAAACTCTTCTCTCTACCTTCCCAGCAATACAAGCCTAGTTTATGGGATTTCTCCTGAAAAAGCATTCTCCAAACTATGCTTCTAGAGTGGGGTGGTTGAAAGGACACAGTTTGGGAAATAGTAGGGCTTCAGTGCTTCTTTTCCCACCTCTTGTCATCCACAGAATCAACCAATTATTTATTAATCTGTCCTTCGAGTGGAATTGGTGTTCATCCTTCCATTTCTAGCATTTGCATGGCTGATGTTACAGAAGAGGCTCTGTCTCCTTTCTGTTGGTGTGAGGGCTTGCTTGAGGAAGAATTGAGGATAATATGTTCGTGGGAGAGGGTTAGTTATTGCACTCTGTCTGAGACACCAAGTCCATTCATTCCATTATGCACAAGGACCAAGAATCCATTGAGCTCCTTCACCTCAGTGAGCTTTTCCTGCCTGGTTTTATTGTCTGAGATATGTCCAAAACAACAGTCAGAACACAATCTGCCCCAGTTTCAGGATCCTTCCTCACCTTCCAGCTATTTGGATTTCTGTCTTCTTCTAATTTATTAGAAGTCTTTTTGGAGTGGCCCAGAAATAGTAAATTGAATTCATATTTTTTAATATTCACTCTCCAAGGGATATCCTGACTGACTTGGAATAACAATGAACACCTTTCAGTTCCTTGCTTTCAATGCCTTAAAATTGGAAACCAGATGACTTACAGTGATGAAAAATTGCATGAATAAAACAATAAAAGAAAAGCAAAATATCACACATGCTGGAAATCGAAAATGTAAACACACTAAATGCTGGCAGGGCAGTACAGTGACTTAGTGTTTAGCACTGCTGCCTCACAGTGTCAGGGACTCAGGTTCAATTCCACCCTTGGGTGACTGTCTATGTGGGGTTTGCACATTTTCCCTGTATTTGTGCCGGTTTCCTCTAGGTTTCCTCCCACAGTCCAATGATATAGAGGTTAGGTAGAACTGGCCATACTAAATTTCCTAAAGTGTCTAGGGTTGGTAGGATAGGTGGATTAGCTATCGTAAATGTGGGGTTGCCTGGAGAAGTTGGGATGTTCTTCAGAGGGTTGGTGCGGACCCTATGGGCTGAATGGCCTCTGTCTGTATTGTAGGGATTCTATGATTCTGTGGAGCTCAGCAAGTCTGGTTGCATCTGCAGAGAGAGACACAGGGTTAATGTTTTGAGTCCAAATATGTTTTTTTTTCTTTGGAACTGAAGAGAGGTGGATAGGTGATGGTTTTCATAAGGTATATAAAGTCAGGGTGAAGCATCAGGAACAGAAGGGAAGTTCTCTTTTTATTCATTCATGGGATGTAGGTCATCACTGGCTGGACCAGGTTGGGGAGGCAGTGGCCTAGTGGTAATATCACTGGTATTCATCCAGAGATCCAGCTAATGTTCTGGGGACCTAGGCTTGAATCCCACCATGACAGATGTTGGATTTTGATTTCAATAAAAATATGGAATTATGAGACTAATGATGACCATTACTTGAAGGAAAAAACCCAGTTGGGTCACAAATGTTCCTTCAGGAATGAATCTGCCTTCCTTACCTGGTCTAGCCCACGTGTGACTCCAGATCCACAGCAATGTGGTTAACTCTGAAATGGCCTAGCAAGCCCCTCAGTTATCATAATCACTAGAAATTCTCAAAAGGAGATGAAACTGGATTGACCACCTGGATCGACCTAGGCACCGGAAATGACAATGGTGAAAACAGCCCTGTGGACCCAGTTAAACATAGAAGTTAGGATCAGGGGTAGGTCATTTGGCCTTTTGAGGCTGCTCTGTCATTTAATACAATCATATTTGATCATCCAACTCTCTACTCTGTTCCCATTTCCCCCTACACTCTTTAGCCCTAACAACTGTATTTAACTTCTTGAAACATTCAATATTTTGACCTAAAGATGCTTTCTCTGGCAGAGAATTCAACTGGCTTCACCTCTCTGGGTAAAGAAATTTCTCTTAATATCCCAGTTGTAAATGGCCTACCCTGTTTCCTTAGACTGTGATACCTGGTTTTGGACTCTCCGATCGTCAGGAACATCCTTCCAGTGTTTACTCTGTCTCGTCCTGTTAGAATTTTATAGGTTCCTTTGAGATCCCACTCCCCTCCATTCTCATAAACTCCCTAATAATCCTAATTATTCCAGTCTCTCTTCATATGTCAGTCCTGTCATCCCAGTCTAGTAAACCTCCGTCATGAGCAAGAACATCCTTCCTCAGATAAGGAGACCAAAACTGCACACAATGCTCCAGGCGCAGTCTCACCAAGGCCCTGTACAACTGCAGCAAGATATCCCTGCTCCTGGACTTGAATCCTCTGATTCTGAAGCCAACTACCATTTGTCTTCTTCATTGCCTGCTCACACCTGCATGCTTTCTTTCAGCAACTGGTGTGCGAGGACATTTCCCAATCTAGCACAATTCGGACAATAATCTGCATTCTTGTTTTTGATACCAATGTGGATAACCTCTCATTTATCCACATTATACTGCAAATACATAAATGATATAGATGAGAATATAGGGGGGATGTTATGAATATTGACTGGGTGGTTGACATTGGGGAAGAATGTCTTATCTTACAAGGGAATGTAGATGGGTAGGTCAAATGGGCAGATCAGTGGCAGACGGAATTTAACCCTGATAAGTGTGAGGTGACACTCTTTGGAAGACAAACAAGACAAGGGAGTACTAAATGAATGGCAAGACATTAGGAAGCTCAGTGAGACAGAGGGTCTTAGAGTCCTTATCCACAAATCACTGAAGGTGGTAGGACAGATTAATAGAATAGTTACGAAGACATACAGGACACCTACCTTTATCAAGCAAGGCGTAGACTATAAGCACAGGGAGGTCATGTTGGAGCTGTACAGAACTTAGGTTAAGGCACAGCTGGAGTACTTTGCACAGTTCTGCTCACCACACTACAGGTGGGATTGCAGTGTGATTGCTTTGGAAAGGGTACAGGGTGATTCACCAATCTTGTCTACTGTATTTCACAGCTCACAACACGGTCTCCTCGAATGGGGAAACCAAATTCTGGATGACAACTTTGTGAAACACCTCCATTCAGTCCACAAGCATTACCCTGACCTTCTGATCATTTGCCATTTAAACATACCATCTGTTCTCATGCTCACAGTTCTGCCTTAGGTCTGTTGCAGTGTTCCAGTGAAAGCCAATGCAACCTTGAGGAACAGAACATCATTTTCCTTTTAGGCAATTTTCAGTTTTCTGAACTTAACATGGAGTTCAACAACTTCAAATCATTAACTCTGTCTTCTATGTTATTTGCCCCACATCTTCCTAACCAGCTCCACCCCACTACACCTCCCCCCCCACCCCCACCAACACCATCTGGTTCTCCTGGATTTGCCTTCAGTAGAATTGACCTATATTAGCACCTACTCTGGACCTGTGTCCTTTCTCTAGAACCTTGACCGGTCCTTTTGCTTTTTGTTCTGTGTCAACAGTGATCATTAATCTCTAATCCTCTAATTCACCCCTGACCCTTGATGCCCTGGAGAAGGTGGTGGTGAGCTGCCTTCTTGAACTGCTACACATGCTGAAGATAGATCCACAATGCCTTTAGAGAGACAATTTCAGGATTTGATCCAGTGACAGTGAAGGAACGGCAATATATTTGCGAGTCAGGATACTGTGTGTCTTGGAGGGTATTTGCAGTCGGTGGCATTCCCTTGTAACTGCTGCCCTTAAAATTCTAAATGCTAATGGCAGTAGGTTTGGAAGGTGCTATCTAAGGAAATTCCATGAGTATGACTACGTCAGGCTGCTGCTTGATTAGTTTCTGTGACAGCTCTCCCAATGTTGGCACTTGCTGTTAGATGTTAGTAAGGAGGACTGTGTACTGTCTGTGTGGGAGGATGAATTGTGAGAAAGATGCAGAAAGAAGCACAAGTAGATCATTGGCCTGCTTCCACACTGTAGGGATTCTATGAAAATATGTGTTTGGAGCATTGGAAAGTGAGGAGGAAAGAGGTGGGGGCATAAAAGGGCAAGTGTTAAATCTCAGAGATAGTAAGAACTTCCGATGCTGGAATCAGAGATAACACAGTGTGGAGTTGGAGGAACACAGCAGGTTAGACAGCATCAGAGGAGCAGGAAAGTTGATATTTCGGGCCAGGACCCTTCTTCAGAAATATTTATTTTTGAGCTCCCTTCTCCCTCCTCCATTTCTGAAGAGGGTCCCAAACTGAAACGTCAAATTTCCTGCTCCAAGTGTTAAATCTTCTGTGTTTGCATGGAAACTTGTGAAGTGAGGGAGATGAGGTGTTGGGGTGATGGAGGAGTGAACCAGAATGTTACAGAGGTAATGGACCCTTTGCTGCGTGAACAGGGGTTAGCAAGAAAGATGTATTTTGCAGTGACATTCTGCTGGAGGTGATATAACTGCCTGTGGATGAACCTTTGAATACAGAGGGTGAAAAGTGAAGACAAGGAAACGCTACTGTGTTCCTGGGAGGGAGAAAAGATTGAGGACGGAGCTGCAGGAAATGGGTTTGACATAGTAGAGGGCCCTGCCACCATAATGAGGAAAAGGGAGTCACTTTCGAAGCACTCTTATGGAAGGTACCATCGCTGGAGCAGTTGTGACAAAGATTGAGAAACTGGGAGGATGGATTGGAGTCTCTCTAGGAAGTAGGCTGTCAGGAAGTGTAATTAAGATAAGTGTGGGAGTTGATGGGTTTGTACTGGATGAATAGTGATAAACAGCCTATCCCTGGAGCTGGAGATATGGAAGTCAAGGAAGGAAATTGAAGAGACAGAGATGTCCAAGGTGAGAGAGAGGGTGGAAATTAGAAGCAAAATTAAAGTTTCCATTTCCGGATGCAGGCAAGTTCGCCAGACATCAGTGAACCAGAAAGAGGGTTGTGGAAGGGGTTTCAATAGGGCTGCAAAAAGGAATATTTCACACACTATACAAAAAAAAAACAGGTTTTACAAGGACTCATACAATTATCTCTTGCATTATGTAGTATTCTTACTTACAACACTGTAGGTTTTGTGTAATATTACTAATTGTAACAGTGCAGGTTTCTCTTAATTATATCCGGGCAGATTTGTGTGATATTATTAATTGTAATCATGTGGGTTTGTGTGGTTTCATTAAAGATTATAGTATGGGTGTGCGGAGTGTATCTCATGGTAATAGTGCAACTTTGTGTGTCGATAATCAGAATAGTGCAGTATGTGTCATTTTGTTAATTATAACATTGAGTTTGTGTAGTCTTGTAAATTGTAACTCTATGTGTTTATATAGTATTGCTAAGGATAATATTGCATGTTTGTCTGATATTATTTATTATGGTGCTGTGGGTTTATGTAGTACTGTTTATTAAACTAGTGCGCATTGTGT
>JAHRHZ010000218.1:39329345-39365587 GCA_024137785.1 Ginglymostoma cirratum
GGGCTGTGTGATATTGTTAGTTATATAGGTGTGGGCTGTGTAATATTGTTAGTTATATTGGTAAGGGCTGTGTAATGTTGTCAGTTAGACCGATACAGGTTGTGTAATATTGTTAATTATAACACCGTGGGTTTATGTGTTATTGCTAATAATAATGTGGGTTTTTGTAGAATTGGTAAATTTAATAGTGCATGTTTCTCTGGTATTGTTTATTAGAACGCTGCATTTGTGTGATATTGTCAATTAAATCAGTTCAGGGATCACTCGATTCACCTAGTACAAAATTAATGAGACTAAATCATCCTGTAGCAGCATTAAAACCTTTTTATTCATGTTGCTAAGTGATGAAATACATTAAGTGGTATTTTCTACTTAAAATCATTCTTTTAAAAATGTATAAAACTTATATCCAATAAAATCAGCCCTGAAACTGAAGGATTATGATGTAACTACTGCACACATTGCCATGGAAATTCAATTTTATGATTAGATTTTCTGTAACACAGCTGCACATATGAGAACTTTATTTCAGAGGTTCCTGCTTCTGAGCAACTACTGAAATCTGATTTTTGTTTATGTTGATTCTCAGCATTATGAGAAAAGTACGGTCATAGCAATGGAAAATTGCAGCTTTGTAAATGTTGTTTTGTGTTTCTTAATATGTGAAGCTGCTAACTTAGCAATTCTCTGCAGTTGTGTCCAAACCTTCTTTCTGACTGCTAGGGAACACATTATTGGAGTAAACACAGAGAACTGCGGATGCTGTAAACCTGAAACAAAAGTAGAGAGGGCTGGCAGCATCTGTAGAGAGAAAACAGAGTTAACGTTCAAGTCCAGTGACCCTTCGTCAGAACTGAAGCTAGCTGGGAAAGAATGGAGTTTATCCTGATGATAGACAGTGTCGGTGGGGTTAGAGGGAGAATAGAGTACACAGAGGCAATACCCAAACAGAGAGAAAGAGAGAAACGGATAGGCAAACAAAGAGATTGCTATGATAAGCCATGAGAAAGAGCTAATAGATAGTTGGGAGATAACGAGAAGCATAAATGTTTGAAAAAAATGTATATGTTGGGCTATGTCCCTAACCCAACCCCCACACACCAAGCCTTGTCATCACATGGGCTGCTATCACACACAATTCATTGTCAGCTACTTATAGCCCCACTAGCAGGTTTAACCACTCCTTTGTTTTTCTCTCTGGTTTTCCTCTCCACCTATTATTTACTCTTTCCCCTCCCCCACCCCATCGTCTGCACATATACCAACAATTTCCTCACTACCATCAGCTCCGAAGAAGGGTCACTGGACTCAAAACATTAGCTCTTAATTTCTCTCCACAGATGCTGCCAGACCTACTGAGTTTTTGCAGCAATTTCTGATTTTGTTTGTCTTCATAAATGTTTGAAAATGGTTTGGCTGTGCTGAGAACAGCCCATACAGGACAGAACCTAAGGGTGTAGGAACAAGATACCCAGGGTCATATCTTTGACTTGGAGAAAATCATAGAATCTCTACAGTGTGGAAACAGGCCCTTCAGCCCAACACGTCCACACTGACCCTTGGAGCATCCCACGCAGACCTGTCCCCCTATAAGCCACCTAATCTACACATCCCTGAATAGTATGGGCAATTTAGCATGGCCAATCCACCTAATCTGCACACCTTTGGACTGTGGGAGGAAACCGGAGCACCCGGAGGAAACCCACGCAGACACAGGGAGAATGTACAAACTCCACAGACAGTTGCCTGAAGCTGGAATTGAACCCTGGTCCCTGGCACTATGAGGCAGCAGTGCTAACCACTGAGCCACTGTACTGCCAAAATGAGAGGAGTTAAAGGAGAAGTTGTTCAAATTGAGGAGGAGCTCACCATGCAGACGAGGATGATGATGGAGGACTTCTGCCTTCACCCCTCCCCTCCCACAATAATGATAGGGACAATGGTCCTCACTTTCCACTCCAACAGCCTCTGCTTCCAAAGGATTATATCCTTTGGACTACTTCCGCCACTTCCATTATTTCCCTCCCCTCCATTGTCAGCATTCCACAGAAACTATTCCACCCAAGACACTCTGGTCCACACCTCCCTCATTCCTAGCACTTGCTTGTTTACTTCCTCCCTTCTCACTACCTAAGGCTCCAGACGCACCTTCCATTGAGGAGACTAAACACAAACTTGGTGACTTCTTTGCAAATACCTAAACTTGGCCCATAACAATGACCCCGAACTGCCAATTGCCTGCCACTTCAACACAGCAGTGTATTCCCTGGCTAACATCTCTAACTCAAGCATGCTGCGGTGTTCCAGTGAGGCTCAGCTGGAGGAACTGCACCTCACCTTCTGTCTAGGCACCTTACACACTTCAGCACTCAACGTTGAGTTTAACAGTTTTACAACATGAACAGCCTCTCCCTTGTTCATTCCTTTCCACCAAACCCCTACATCCTGTCCAGTAGGGGCTACTCCTGGCATAACCTAAAAACTTTCAACAATTTACACTTCTCATTAGTACACCACCTAACTATTATTTCTTTCACAGCTTATCTTCAGCAATCTTTTTGTTTGCCTGTCTCTTTCCCTTTTACCACAACCTCCACATACACTCTTCTCTTCCCTACATCACCACATCATCAGCATAAATTCCATTCTTCCCCAGCTAGCTTCAGTTCTGAAACATTAACTCAGTTTTTCTCTCTAAAGATGGTGCCAGACCAGCTCAGTTTCTCCAACACTCCCTGTTTTAACACTGTTCACATGATGGGTTTTTTTAATGGGTTGAAAATGGACACAGTATCACTGGAAAACACTACCTAATCAATCACATTTTATAGTAACTTTCAAAAAAGAACTGGATCAATATTTGAAAATGAGAAATATTCAGGGCTATGCCAGGAGTGGAGTGTAACTAATCAGATTACTTTCAAACAACCAACACAAGTATGATGGGCTGAATGGTCTTGTTTTGTGTTGTACAATCTTCAGTTATGTGAGAAGAGCACCTTTGATAACACCTTGTACAGAAATTGTTAAATACCCAGTGGTTTAAATTTTGCTATAACATGATGTACAGTCTTTATAATTTAGATTTATGAAGCAACTTTCACTGCTATGTATCAGAGATAATAGGTACTGCAGATGCTGGAGAATCCGAGATAACAAAGTGTGGAGCTGGATGAACACAGCGGGCCAAGCAGCATCATAGGAGCAGGAAAGCTTGACATTTCGGGCCTAGACCCTTCATCAGAAATGGGGGAGGGGAAGCGGGTTCTGAAATAAATAGGGAGAGAGGGGGAGGCGGATAGAAGATGGATAGAGGAGAGGATAGGTGGAGAGGAGACAGACAAGTCAAAGAGGCGGGGATGGAGCCAGTAAAGGTGAGTGTAGGTGGGGAGGTAGGGAGGAGATAGGTCAGTCTAGGGAGGACAGACAGGTCAAGGGGGCGGGATGAAGTTAATAGATAGGAGATGGGGTTGCGGCTTGAGGTGGGAGGAGGGGATAGGTGAGAAGAAGAACAGGTTAGGGAGGCGGGGACGAGGTGGGCTGGTTTTGGGATGCGGTTGGGGGAGGGGAGATTTTGAAGCTTGTGAAATCCACATTGATACCATGGGGCTGCAGGGTTCCCAAGCTGAATATGATTTGCTGTTCCTGCAGCCTTCAGGTGGCATCATTGTGGCATTGCAGGAGGCCCAGGATGGACATGTCATCTGAGGAATGGGAGGGGGAGTTGAAATGTTTCGCGACTGGGAGGTGCAGTTGTTTGTTGCGAACTGAGCGCAGGTGTTCTGCAAAGCGGTCCCCAAGCCTCCGCTTGGTTTCCCCAATGTAGAGGAGGCCACAACGGGTACAGCGGATGCAGTATACCACGTTGGCAGATGTGCAGGTGAACATCTGCTTGATGTGGAAAATCTTCTTGGAGCCTGGGATTGGGGTGAGGGAGGAGGTGTAGGGGCAGGTGTAGCACTTCCTGCAGTTGCAGGGAAAGGTGCCGGGTGTGGTGGGGCTGGAGGGGAATGTGGAGCGGACAAGGGAGTCATGGAGAGAGTGGTCCCTCTGGAAAGCAGACAAGGGTGGTGAGGGAAAAATGTCTTTGGTGGTGGGGTCAGATTGCAGATGACGGAAGTATCGGAGGATGATACGTTGGATCCGGAGGTTGGTGGAGTGGTACGTGAGGATGAGGAGGTTCTTTTTTGGTTGTTATTGCAGGGACGGGGTGTGAGGGATGAATTGCGGGAAATGCAGGAGACACGGTCGAGGGCGTTCTCGACCACTGCAGGGGGGATGTTGCGGTCCTTGAAGAATGAGGACATCTGAGACTTTCACTGCTATGTGTTTTCTTTGAAAATTTCACTTAACATTAATCAAACTAAATAATCTTCTTAGTTAGCTCATGAGATGAGTAATTTTTGTAATCACTAAAATGCAAGATATAGAAGCAACTGGAGAAAATTTTATTGGATCAATATCTAATAACATTGTAAAATAATTCAATAAACATACACTGATCAGCTCTTTACTCCATCTGAAAAAAATGGCCTCCATCATTTCCATGGGCATTGTCCAAATGCACCCGATATCCATGGACATTAACAACCAACACTTCTCAACCTCTAAGAAATGTCATGGCACATCTTCAGTTCACCTACAGGAGACCTTTGCGCTGTAACCCTGCACCTCAGGTGGCACTGGCAACTATCATTGCAATGCTACAGCAAGGACACTGTGTGCTGAGAGACATGAAGCCAGCGCTTGGAGTGAACCAGATTGCATCTCAGGGCACTTTTCATGCTGTCATGGCACTATCTTACTTTGACCCTACCAAGAATGCTTGTAGCATCCCTGCCCTTCTATGCTTTGATCCCTCTCAGCTTCCCCCCTGCCCCCCACCCACCAAGATATCCATCTTGCCTCGCCATTTAGTGCAGACACAAGGGTTCCTTCCTTGTCATAATTGGCAGCAGGCCTCAATCAAGTCAAGGGGATAGCCTTCGCTAAGGGGTTCTCAACACAGTAAATCAAGAGTAGTCTTTGCCCCTAGTTGGGGTGTTCAGAGTCAGGAACCTCTCCTTACAAAGGATGAAGGGCCAAATGACAGACAGAGCAATATCTATTCTGCCTCATTTGCTCTGTTTTCATCATGGAATTGAGAGACAGGCAGGTATTATGGAAGCTGGATAACAGATAATGGAAGCAGATAATCTGGTGGATTACTATTGGTACAGAGATGGTAGGAACTGCCGATGCTGGAGAATCTGAAATAACAAGGTGTGGAGCTGGATGAACACAGCGGACCAAGCAGCGTCAGAGGAGCAAGAAAGCTGACGTTTCGGGTCTGGACCCTTCTTCAGAAAATACTATTGGTACATGTGGGAAAGTATCATGGGCACATGAATAGGAGCACAGAACACTTGCAGTGTTAGTGGTGTCGGAGGTTGAGGTTGGGTGAGAGCAATTCAGGGAGGATGTTGAGGGCAATAGTTGAAGTGGTAAAGCGGGAGCCTTGGTTGGAGGTGGTACAGTGGCAGAGACACAGTGAGTGTGAGGTATTGGAGAGAAGATGGTGGCACTTATGGTAGCAGAGTGGAGAAGGACACTGACCTTCTTCCTACATTGCTGCATAGTTCCTCAGACAGCTGACATTGCTTTGACCTGGAAAACAATCTCAGATCAGACTGTTTTTTCTGTGGCCTCCACTGCTGGTCCTGGGGGAAATTTAAGTCCCATGTCCTGCCCCCCCAACTCCTTCCACTCACCACCCCTCCCCCTGCCTCTGTCCAGCAGGATCTCCAGGTTCCTACCCACAAAGTGGGGTATCTATTTCCCCGAATCTGCCATGTCCAGGGCAAATGTCAGCTGTGCAGGACAGTTCTGGACAGACCATGGCCATTGAGGCACAACAGGCTTTTAATGGTGACACCAGCGCAAGGGATTCTGGTGAATTCTGGAAAATCTATTGAGTGGCAAGTTGTTGTGGAAACAGTGTATTATATGGATTGGCAGCTGTTCATTAGAGACACCATAGAGACATGGTAAGCCAATAATTAGGTGAGTTTTGGAAGACAGGGTGAGAAAACCCACTGGACCTCACAGCTAGAAACCTTCCAAAAAACTTGATGCAATTGTACTTAGCCAGAAGAACATTAGATTCAGTCCCACTGATTTCTTCGAGGAAGTAGCATGTTGTGGACAAAGGAAAACCAGTGGATGTAGTGAACTGGGATTTCCAGAAGGCATTTGATAATGTGCCATGTTAAAGGGTAGAGCAGAAAATAAAAGCTCATGATATAGAGAGTAACTTGTTGAGTAGACAGTTGGCTGACTAACAGAAAGGAGAAAGTGGGCGAAATTGGGTCTTTTTCTGGATGGCAAGACGTAATGAACGGTGTGCCTCAGTGATTGGTGCTGTGACTTCAACTGTTTACAATTTATAGAAGTGACATGAATGAAGACACCAAATACATTGTTGCTAAATTTGCTGATGACACAAACATAAGTAGGAAAGTAATGCTGTGAAGAAGACATAGGAAGACTACAAAAGGATATTTGTAGGCTACGGGAGTTGGCAAAGATCTAGCAAATGGAGTATAATGTGGGAAAAAGTTAAAATTATCGATTTTGGCAGGAAGAATAAAAATTAAATGTATTATCTAAATAGTGAGAGATTGCAGAGCTCTGAGGCGCAGAGCAATCTGGGTGTTCTAGTGCATGAATCACAAGATGCTATGAACTTACAACAAGTAATTTTTAAAGTTAATGTTATCATTTATTGCAGGGGGAATTGAGTACAAAAGTTAGGAAACTCTGTTTTAGTTACAGTGGGCAGCGATGAGACCACAAACAAACAGAAATTGTTGGGAAAAACTCAACATGTCTGGCAGCATCTGTGAAGAGAATAATAGTTAATGTTTCTAGTCCAGTGACCCTTCAAAACAAAGAGTCCCCAGTACTTTCCATTTTTGATTCAGAAATTCCAGCATCCATAGTTTTTTGTCTCATTTAAGAAATGAAAGAGTTGGATGCAGTGCAGTTTGTGGTAGTGTCAGATGTGCTTAGCAGGAAATTTAACTGTACAAGGTAAAAAGAGATAAGACAAATATCTACCAAAATGAGGATGCATTCTTTGCAAAAAGGACTATGTTCTTTCGTCGTAGTGCAAGACTGGGGCATATTTGAAAATTTAACCCTTCTGTTTCATCTCACCCACTTTTCAATCAGACCTGACATTTGTCTACTCTGTATTGTTATCCAGATCTGGGACATGGCCATGAGTTCCCAACCCTGCTCCATTTTGCAGCCAAGAATGGACTAGAGAATCTTGTTGCTCTGCTTCTAGAATGTCCTGGATCAGCCCAGGCCTCCACTGTCCTGAATGTTTGCGGAGAAAACCCAAGAGATATCGCTGAGAAGAATGGATTTCAGCAAATCCGGGAGCTCTTAGATAAATTTGCAGTAAGTTGTTTTTCTTCACTGGGATATGGGCATTATTGGCTGGCCAGTATTTTTATTGTCCATCCCTTGTTGCCCTTGAGTTATTTTAATGTTGGTCTTATCCAAGTGATTTGATTTAATAAAGGTAAAACACAGCATTAACCTGCTGATTGCTGAGGTGACAAGATGCATGCGGGGAACCAATCATGGGCACAGCCTTCTCTTGGCTCAGTGATCCTGAAAGTTGAGTAATTCTGGAAATGGAGCCAAATTCCAGTTAACAATATGGTCCACTAGAATATAAAATCAAAGCACAAGTTTTACATGTGAAGAATGCTGGGAATACAACCTAGAAAAAGTTGTTAGTTCACAGCATCTCTAAAAGGTTAATGATCCATTAATGCAACTGACAAACAAGTTGGGAAAATATTTTAAATAGAGATGATGTATATCGGTCATTGTAGGTAACTGGTCAGAAATGGCCACGAGTTGAAGAGTCTTTTGCATTCCTATTCTTTCTCCAGCTTCCATGTCTATAAATTCCTACACTGCTCCAGCTAAACTAAAAGATCTCGCACCAGGTCCAAAAACAAAGTTGCTGGAAAAGCTCAGCAGTTCTGGCAGTATCTGTGAAGGAAAAAACAGAGTTAACATTTCGGGTCCAGTGACCTTTCCTCAGAACTTCTGAGTTCTGAGGAAAGGTCACCAGACCCAAGACGTTAACTCTGTTTTTTCCTTCACAGATACTGCCAGACCTGCTGAGCTTTTCCAGCAACTTTGTTTTTGTTCCTGATTTACAGCGTCTGCAGTTCTTTTGGTTTTTATTCACTTCAGGTCCAGTTCATCTTTCCTTGCTTGTCCACATTGGCTCCTGGTCCTGCACTCCTCAATTTTAAGAAATCAAATTCTTGTTCTAAAACCTGTCCATGGCTTCACTTCTTTTCCTTCTGCAACCTCCTCCAGCCACACAACTCTTTGAGATCTTCACATGACCACATTTGAAGGACTTTGTGCTGTCTAGCTGCCGCATTATAAAAAAGCGATAGACACACTGGACAGGGTGCAGGGAAGATTTAAAAAGGATAGTTCCGGAAATACGGTTTATATTATCAGGCAAAGATTGACAGGCTACAACCCTTACATCTTGAGAAAAGAAAACTGAGGTGACCTGTTAGCTAGAAGGACCAGGAGCCGGACTATTTAACAGCAGGAGATTTATTATGAAGATGTTTACTGTCCAGGCAACAAGGTTTGACTAAGCTGTTTTCCCCTCTAAGTAGCTGATAATTTCATCATTATGTCACATGATCAGGCCCATAAAGTGACAGTCCACCATACTAGCGCAAATACACAGCCCCTTTACACCTGCAATGAAAATATTGACATCTCCAATCATTAATACCACAGTAAATATGCAAGATATCTTTAGTCTTAGATGGTTTCAACAAGTCATGCCAAGCCTGACCGATGCTTTATCATGAGCAATGCTGAAGAGTTTTTGTTGAATGGGTTGTGTTCCCGAATGTTCACAAAAAATGGATGGTGACCCCTGTTGTCGAGTAACCTTTGAGAAATGTTTCACTGTCTGAACAAACTTTCTGCAAAACTATTTGTGGTTGGGTAATAAGGAGCTGATCAGATATGTTGAATTCCTGAGATAGTAGGAACTGCAGATGCTGGAGAATCTAAGATAACAAGGTCTAGGCCCGAAACATCAGCCTTCCTGCTCCTCTGATGCTGCTTGGCCTGCTGTGTTCATCCAGCTCTACACCTTGTTATGTTGAATTCCTTTCTGCTTTTGACAGTCTGTAAACTCTTGTGACATAAACTGGACCATTGCCACTAACAAGTTGTTCCAACCTCACAAAGATCTCCTTCAATCTTTCAAAGGTTTTCTTTGAAGGTGTTATCTTCATGATGACAACTTCAAGCTACTTAGTATGCGTGTCATCCTTTATGAAATACATTCACTCACCAAAACATCCACCAACATATTCAATATGGATTGTTTGCTGTGGCCTTTCCGCCCATTGCCATGGCCTTTCTATCCACTCCCATGGCCTTTCTGCCCCTTGCCATGTGTGTAATGGCACTAATGGAGGCATGTTGCCCACTCTTGCAGAAACTGCACATATTCCCACCTTCTCCTCAATTTTGGAGTTGAGTTCAAGCCACCAATAATAGCTTCTGGCTATCTCCTTCATTCTGAATAATATCGCAGTGATCCTCACATAGTTGATTTAACACACATTTCCTTAGCTCTGGTGGAATGATAACCTTCATTCCCCTTTGGAGACATTCTTCTTATACAGACAGCTCTAGCTTTCAGGTAACATATGGCACCAGTTCTGAGGTTGTGCCAGTGACTATACCACAAAGTACCATGTCCATCACTTTTGATAGTAATGTATCATTTCTAGTGTATTTTTAACTTGTCCTGCTGTTGTCAGAGTGTTCAATGTAGAAAATGTCTACATAAAGATTATTTGTAGTTGGTTCATTTGGCAAAGGTAATCTAGAGAGCCCATCATCATTCCCATGTAAGTTGGATTACTGCTACTTAATTGTATAAGTGTGAGCTTATAGCAACAATGCATACAGCTTGCTGCTAGAGTAGAAATCTCTGTATGAGGCCCAAATATTGTGGTCAATGGTTTGTGGTCTGTTAGTAAGATAAATTCCTGGCCATACAGGTACCGGTAGAATTGTCTAATGCCAAAATAATTCCCAGAGCTTCTTTCTCCGTGCACAGTTCATTTCTGTTTTGTTTAACAATCTTGATGTGAAAGCCATTAGCTTCTTTTCACCATTGGGTAAAATGTGAGAGATGAGTGCTCCCACTACATAGTGATGCATTGCCTGCTAATTGCAATGGTAACTTTGGGTCAGAATGTTTCAGGACTTCATAAATAAAGCCTCTTTGGCTTGCGTAAAGGTTCTTTCTCATTAATCTTCCCATTTCCAATTCTTGTTTGGCATAATAAATTGGCAATGGCATGAGAATGCCTTCAAGATTTAGAAACATAGAAAACAGAAGCAGGAATAGGCCATTTGGAACTTCAAGCCTACTCCACCATTTGGTTCGATCGAAACGAATAGCCTGCTCCTGCTTTTCTCCCTTTCATTTGATCTGTTTAGCTTCAAGTGTTATATCCAACTCCTTCTTGAAATCATACAATGCTTTCGCGTTGTCTGCTTTCTGCGGTAGTGAATTCCACAGGCACACCGCTCTTTCAGTGCATAAATTTCTCACCTCAGTCCTAAACGTTTTACCTTCTGCCTTTAGGCAGTGACACCCAGTTCTGGACTGCCCCATCAACAGGAACATTCTTCCTACTTTGGGACACTGTAATTTAGCAAGTCCAAAAAAGATCATAGGGTTGATTTACATTTTTACCTGCTGGCGCCTCAGTTATAGCTTTTCCTTTCAAAAGTGACTTATGTAGTCCCATAGCATCGATGATATGGCCTAAACATTCAATGGAAGATTTTTTTAAAAATCACATATCTTTCCTCACTCTGCAGACAAGCATCTAACTTGAGGGAAATGCTCTTTTTCATTTCTCCCCATGATTAAAATATCATCCAGGTAACACTTGACTCCTTCTAATCCACATAAAATCTGATCCATGACACGTTGAATTATGCAGCTGTAGATGTGATTCCACATGGAAGTTTCTTGTATCTGAAAAGTTTGTTACGTGTTGAAACTGAAGAAAGGCCATAGGACTTGAAACATTGACTCTGTTTTCTCACTACAGATGTTGCCAGACCTGCTGAGTTTCTCCATGTACTTCTGTTTTTGCATGTTTAGCAAGAGGGCCTTTTCAGATTGAGAGTCTAGACATTTCTTATGCCCCGTTTGTACTGCGTAGATTTTCTTCCTACACTTTGGTTTCTGTACTTTTGCTGTATATTATTTGTTTCTTCCTCAAACACGCCTGTTCAATGTGCCCTTTCCGCCACAATTTATGCATACAGCTTCTTTAAAACAGCAATTTGCAGATGCATGATCTGTTTTCCCACACTGATGGCAGTACTGAGTCTGTGTTGTTGCTCGTCTCTCAACCGCTTAGCTGTTGAGCTTCCTTGGCTGCTATTTCCTTCGAGACTGCTATTTCCAGGACTTTATCTCATTATAGGTTTCTTTCCATCAGTAATCTCTATTGGACTGATTTATATCTTAACCCACACACCAGTCTGTCTCTGGTGGCATCATTTAAGTCATGTCCGAATACACAGAATTTTGCTAACTTCTTCAAAAATGCTACAAACTGGGAGACAGATTCAACAATTATGCCAATCACATTTATGGAATCTAAAGCTTTCAGCAGTCACCAATGGATCTGGTGAAAAATGATTCTGTCGGTTTACTATTATTTCTTCATAAGCTTTGGAACTGGTTTTTCTGGATATAAGACTCCTCAGGAGGTTAGAAGTTTTTCTCCCATAATACTGAAGAACACTGAGATGACTATACCTGCTTCAGTTTTGTTAGCTTGATCAAAATAATGGAATCTCTCTGTTTATGATTTCCATCTCTTCATATTTTCTATCTTTCTGGTGCTGGAAAAACTGAATAGCCTGTGGATAAATCACCTGGATGAGATGGACTACGCCCCAGAGTTCTAAAGGAGATAGCTGAAGAGATAGTGAGGCGTTAGTGATGATCTTTCAGGAATCTCTAGAATCAGGGAGGGTCCCAGAGGACTGGAAATAACATGATACCCCTGTTTAAAAAGGGAATAAGGCAAAAGACAGAAAATTAC
The DNA here is from genome assembly GCA_024137785.1 of Ginglymostoma cirratum. Taxonomy (NCBI): domain Eukaryota; kingdom Metazoa; phylum Chordata; class Chondrichthyes; order Orectolobiformes; family Ginglymostomatidae; genus Ginglymostoma; species Ginglymostoma cirratum. The sequence continues at coordinate 39,341,540 of JAHRHZ010000218.1, forward strand.
AGGCCGATTAGCCTAACCTAGGTTGTGGGTAAGATTTGAGAGTCTATTATGAACGATTAGATTTCTGAATACTTGGAAGTGCATGGTAAAATAGGACAAAGTTAGCATGGCTTTATCAAGGGGAGGTCATGTCTGACAAATCTGTTAGAATTCTTTGAGGAAGTAAAAGCAGGTTAGACAAAGGAGAGCCAATGGATGTTATTTACCTGGACTTCAAGAAGGCCTTTGACAAGGTGCCGCACAGGAGGCTGCTGAGTAAGATAAAGGCCCATGGTGTTAGAGGCGAAGTGCTAGCATGGATAGAAGATTGGCTGTCTGGCAGAAAGCAGAGAGTGGGGATAAAAGGGTCTTTCTCAGGATGACAGCTGGTGACAAGTGGTGTTCTGCAAGGGTCAAGGTTGGGACCACTTTATACATTAATGATCGAGAAGAAGGAACTGAGGGCATTCTGGGTAATTTTGCAAATGGTACAAAGATAGGTAGAGGGATAGGTAGTATTGAGGAGGTGGAGAGGCTGCAGAAGGATTTGGACAGGTTGGGAGAGTAGGCAAAGCAGTGGCAGATGAAGTACAACGTGGGAAAGTGTGAGGTCATGCACTTTGGTAGGAAGAATAGAAGCATGGACTATTTTCTAAATGGGGGCAAAATTCAGAAGTCTGAAGTGCAAAGATACTTGGGAGTTCTAGCCCAGGATTCTCTGAAGGTAAACTTGCAGGTTGAGTCAGTAGTCCGGAAGGCAAATGTAATGTTAGCATTTATTTTGAGAGGACTTGAATATAAAAGCAGGGATGTACTACTGAGGCTTTATAAGGCTCTGGTCAGGCCACATTTGGAGTATTGTGTGCAGATTTGGGCCCCATTTCTCAGGAAGAATGTACTGGCCCTGGAGCGGGTTCAGAGGAGGTTCATGAGAATGGTCCCAGGAATGGAAAGCTTAACATATGAGGAACATTTGAAGAGACTGGATCTATACTCGATGGAGTTTAGAAGGATGAGGGGTATCTAACTGAAACTTACAGAATACTAAATGGCCTGGACAGAGTGGATGTTGGGAAGATGCTTCCATTGGTTGGAGAGTCTAGGACCTGAGGGCACAGCCTTAGGGTAAAGGGAAGACCTTTTAGCACAGAGATAAGGAGAAACTTCTTCAGCCAGAGAGTGGTGAATCTATGGAATTCATTGTCACAGAAGGCTGTGGAGGCCAGGTCATTGAGTACATTTAAGACTGAGATAGATAGGTTCTTGATTGTTATGGGGATCACAGGTTATGGGGAGAAAGCGGGAGAATGGGGTTGAGAAACTTATCAGCCATGATTGAATGGTAGAGCAGACTCGATGGGCTGAATGGCCTAATTTCTGCTCCTATGTCTCATGATCCATTTTTATCACCTGGTTCTGTACTGCCAAACCCTCCTACCATTTTATTTTGTTTAATGGGAAAGGCCTCTGAAGCACGATATACCTGAAATGTTTAGCACTACCTTGCTTCTTCCCACCTAAAAAAGGTATTCCTGAGGCTGCCTATTTCTTTCTGAGTCTACACCTGAGGCTCAAGACATTTCCTGTGTGGAGGATACTTGTTATTCACAATGTTTCTTCAGAGTGGAGCACATACCGAGCTTATTCTACACTGTTCACCTCCTCACTGGGACGATTTTGTTTTACTGACGTACCTGCTTCAGTGCAACAATGACAGCTTTTGCTTTCTTTGTATCAAAGTGCTTCTGAGACCCAGTAGATCTCAAAGCAGTTTTTAATCCTTATCACCAGTTTTGTTCTTGTGTTACATTCTAGGAAGGACGAGGAGACCAAAGTGTTTAACAGCAGGAGTTTTATTATGAAATGATTTACTGCACATGCAGCAAGATTGGACTCAGCTATTTCCCCCTCACAGAATGACCAGTGATGTTATCAGACTCTTAAAGTGACACTCCACCATACACAAATACACAGCATGACCTAATCGAGATCTTTGAAGTTCTGCAAGGTTTTGCAGAGAGTGTGTTTCCTCTTGTGCATCAATACAAGAAATCATGAAATCCAATCATGATTCAGGAGAGACCTCTTTACACAAAGAGTGACAAGAATTGGAAGGTGGTGACATATAAGTATTGTCACTTGATTTATAATCTAGAAACTCTGGTTAATAGTCTAGGGTCATGCGTTCAAAGCCCAGGTTGATGGTGAAATTGAGTTCAATTAACAAAAATCTGCAATTAAAAACTGGCGTATTGGTGAGTTTGAAAACAATGTTACTTTTTCCTTGGTGAGGAGAAGGCTAAGACAAGATTTGATAGAAGTTTTTAATGTCATGGGGTCTGGACAGAATAGATAGAGATAGACTGTTCCTGCTCATAAGAGAACCAGAGGGCACAGTTTTAAAATGTTCTGCAAAAGAAGCAAATATGAAGTGAGTAGTTAGGGCATGCACTGTCTGGGAGTGTGGTGAAGGCAAGTTCAAACAATGCATTCAAGAGGCCATTGGATGATTATTTAATAGAAACAGTATGCAGGGTACTGGGGAAAACACAGGAGAATGATACTAATCCAAAATGGTCAGAATGTCGGTGGCAACATGATGGACCAAATGGCCCCTTTCTGCACGAAACATTCTGTGATTCTGAGTATGAAGAATAATTTACCACATCAAGTGTTTGAAGGAGATTGTGACAATGCATTTAAGGGGAAGTCAATAAACACATGAGTGAATAGGGAGTAGAGGATTATGATGCTCAATTTAAATGAAGAAAAATGAGAGCAGTATGAAGTGGAGCATTAATGCCAGCATGGATTGAATGGGCTGAATGGCCTCTTTCTGTGCTTTTTTTCCAAAGTAATTCCATGTAATCTCTGCACTCCTATTCTTAATTTCTATTGTCACTTTGCACTGTATTTTTTGTAAAAATACAAGCCACCCGAAATTACTATTCGATTCTATTCTGTTCAGTTGTGCATTCGGCTGCTTAGATTGAAAGCTCTTGAATTCCCACTCTCAACCACTCACTTTTATTTAAGACACTTCTTAAATCCTACCTCTTTAACTAAGCATTTGATCACCTGTCTTAATCTCTGTCTCAGTGGCTCAGCTCAGATTTGTGTATGGATTTACACAACTGTGAATTACTTATGATGTTTTAACAAATTAATGATGTTATTTAAGTGTAAAGTGTTGCTGTTCTCCCCTCTGCTACCTTTTTTGATCAATCATATGAATACACTTTGCAACATTATTTGGACTGAGTAACCTGCCTTTTCTGTTTTCAGGTGCTAATAAATGTGCTTTTCTTTGTCTTTTGCTCCTTATTGGAGCTGTGATATGGGAAGTTTTCATGCACTTTTTGTAGTTAATAAATAATAAGACCATAAGACATAGGAGCAGAAATTAGGCCATTTGGCCCCTTGAGTCTGCTCCGCCATTCAATCATGGCTGATTAGTTCCTCAACCATAGAATTCCTCGACATAGAATTTGCAATAGTTGTTCCTGTTCTGATTATACCCTTACAAAAGATGTAGCAAAGTGCCCATCTGCCTGATATGAATGATCGACTGCACTCTGGAAGGATCCTTTCAATTCTGTTCTCCTTACCTCCTCTGGGGTCCCATCCTGTATTTACTGATCGATGGTCTCGAGTACCATGATAGTCATGGGCCTCAGCAATGCCACTGGGAACCTCCATTTCCAACAGCAACAGTGATGGGCTGCTAGCCTCTGATTGCCCAGCAAATCTGGGCAGTTTAAATTCTATACTAGGTACAAATATCACGGAGGTGGCCTGATCGTGACCAAGCATATGTTGAAAGACCAAATGATTTTGTCAGGCTTTCACCCTCAGAACTGACTGGGTTTCCCTCCAGGATCTGAGTATTTCTGAAAAAAGACACATCCTGTTGAAGCTTTTTGTCCTGCACTATCGGGATAATTTACAAGAATATTAACGTAAAGGGAAGGCAACATTTATGCTATTTGAGAGAAGAATGCTGATTGGTTGGCAAGTGAGCGTTGATTGATGGAGGTGTTGCCTTAGTGAAAGCATCAGTCAGAAGATGACAAGCATGGGGCTGGATGAACACAGCAGGTCAAGCAGCATCATAGGAGCAGGAAAACTTGACGTTTCGGGCCTAAACCCTTCATCAGAAAAAAACCATCAAGCATTGTTTAAACATTAAATCAGGCATTTTGATTCTGATTAGCTAAGCCATTTCCCTGAGAAATTAATCAGAGAATGCTTATCACCTATTTTGTTGAGTTGAAACAGGCGTAGTGTATGCATACAACAGTGAACTGTTTCTAACTAAATGTAGCTTCCAGAATGTAGAGTTGTGCCACACTGCAATCCTAAATTGTTTATCAGTGTAATTATTTGTATGCTCAGGATTATTTGGCAAATGTTATGCAAAATCCTATCGCAAAATGTCATCTAATGCTGGACACTGTTATGAGTTTTGCAAACATAAGCTGGTTGGATACAATCAATTTGCAAACAGCCAAAGGGATATGCTGTTTGATACAATCTACCAGTCTTTAAGCCATTCACCCACATACCTCACATCACACTGGCAGTGAACACATAGCTATCTATAAACACCCACACTGTTCAAAATTATTACATAATTCCACTGTCAAGATGGTCCAGATGACACAGATTAAAGATGATTTGTAAATAACTGGAGAAGACATGAGAGGTTCATTTGGCAATTAGAAAGGCAAATGCAATGTTGGTATTCATTTTTGAGAGGGCTAAAATACAAGAGTAGAGATATCCTGCTGAAGTTGTATCAGGCTCTGATTCAAATGTATTTGGAATATTGTGAGCAGTTTTGAGCCCTATATCTAAGGAAGGATGTGCTAGCATGAGAGGGAATCCTGAAGAGGTTTGTGAGAATGATCCCAGGGATGAAAGGGTTGTCATTTAAGGAATGGTTAAGAACTCTAGGTCCATACTCAATGTCGTTTAGAGGGATGAGCAGTGTCTCATTGAAACTTATAGAGTACTGAGGCCTGGATAGCGTGTATGTGGAGAAGATGTTTCCACTAGTGGGAGTGATGATGATCTGAGGACACACTCTCGGAGTGAAGGGATGACCCGTTGGAACCGAGAAGAAATTCCTCCTCATCAACCAGAGGATGGTGAATCTGTGGAAGTCATTGCTGCAGAAGGCTGAGGAGGCTAAGTTATTGAGTATACTTAAGACAGAGATAGGTAGTTTCTTGGTTAGTAAGGGAATCAAGGGTGACAAGGAGAAGGCAGGCGAATTGGGTTAAGAAACACATTAGCCATGATCGAATGGCACAGCCAACTTTATGGGGCCAAAAGACCTAATTCCACTTCTATATGTTACAGTGTTATGGAGAATAATTCTATTACACAGCAAATGGTTGTGATTAGGATTGTGCTGTCTGAAAGGGCAAAGAAACAAAGAACAAAAAGAACACAGAAAATTACAGCACAGGAACAGGCCCTTCGCCCCCCCCCAAGCCTGCACCGATCCAGATCCCCTAACTAAACCAGTCGCCTATTTTCCAAGGATCTGTAGCCCTCTGCTCCCTGCCCATTCATGTATCTGTCTAGATACATCTTAAATGACGCTATCGTGCCTGTCTCTACCACCTCCACTGGCAACGCGTTCCAGGCACCCACCACTCTCTGCGTAAAGAACTTTCCACGCATATCTCCCTGAAACTTTTCCCCTCTCACCTTGAAATCGTGACCCCTAGTAATTGAGTCCCCCACCCTGGGAAAAAGCTTCTTGCTATCCACCCTGTCTATTACCTCTCATGACTTTGTAGACCTCAATCAGGTCCCCCTCAACCTCCACCTTTCTAATGGAAAAATCCTAATCTACTCAACCTCTCTTCATAGCTAGTGCCCTCCATACCAGGCAACATCCTGGTGAACCCCCTCTGCACCCTCTCCAAAGCATCCACATCCTTTTGGTAATGTGGCGAGCAGAACTGCACGCAGTATTCCAAATGTGGTCGAACCAAAGTCCTTTACAATTGTAACATGACCTGCCAACTTTTGTAATCAATGCCCCATCCAATGAATGAAAGCATGCCATATGCCTCCTTGACCACTCTATTGACCTGCATTGCCACCTTCAGTGTACAATGGACCTGAACACCCAGATCTCTCTGTGCATCAATTTTCCCCAGGGCTTTTCCATTTACCATACAGTTCACTCTTGAATTGGATCTTCCAAAATGTCTCACCTCGCATTTGCCTGGATTGACCTCCATCTGCCATTTCTCCGCCCAACTCTCCAATCTATCTATATTCTGCTGCATTCTCCGACAGTCCCCTTCACTATCTGCTACTCCACCATTCTTAGTGTCATCTGCAAACTTGCTAATCAGACCATCTATACCTTCCTCCAGATCATTTATGTATGTCACAAACAACAGTGGTCCCAACACGGATCCCTGTGGAACACCACTGGTCACAGTTCTCCATTTTGAGAAACTCCCTTCCACTACAATTCTCTGTCTTCTGTTGCCCAGCCAGTTCGCTATCCATCTAGCTAGTACACCCTGGCCCCAATGCGACTTCACTTTCTCCATCAGCCTACCATGGGGAACCTTATCAAACGCCTTACCGAAGTCCATGTATATGACATCCACAGCCCTTCCCTCATCTATCAACTTAGAATTCTTTGAGGAAGTGACAATCAACTTGGTAAGACATGACCTTCCCTGCATAAAACCATGCTGCCTATCACTAATTAGCCCATTTTCTTCCAAATGTAAATAGATCCTATCCCTCAGTATCTTCTCCAGCAGCTTCCCCACCACTGACGTCAGGCTCACCGGTCTATAATTACCTGGATTATCCTTGCTACCCTTCTTAAACAATGGGACAACATTAGCAATTCTCCAGTCCTCCGGGACCTCACCCATGCTCAAGGATGCTACAAAGATATCTGTTAAGGCCCCACCTATTTCCTCTCTCGCTTCCCTCAGTAACCTGGGATAGATCCCAGATAACAAGCTGTAGAGCTGGATGAACACAGCAGGCCAAGCAGCATCATAGGAGCAGGAAAGCTGACGTTTCAGGCCTAAACCCTTCTTCAGAAATGGGGGAGGGGAAGGAGGTTCTGAAATAAATAGGGAGAGGGGTGGAGGCGGATAGAAGATGGATAGAGGAGAAGATAGGTGGAGAGGAGACAGACCGGTCAAAGAGGCGGGGATAGACCCAGTGAAGGTGAGTGTAGGTGGGGAGGTAGGGAAGAAATAGGTCAGTCCAGGGAGGACGGACAGGTCAAGGGGGCTGGATGAGGTTAGTAGGTAGGAGATGGGGGTGGGGCTTGGGATGGGAGGAGGGGATAGGTGGAAGGACAGGTTAGGGAGGCGGGGACGAGCTGGGCTGGTTTTGGGATGCAGTAGCAGGAGGGGAGATTTTGAAGCTTCTGGAGTTAACATTGATACCATTAGGCTACAGGGTTGTCTCCCATTCCTCAGACGACATGTCCATCCTGGACCTCCTGCAGTGTCACAACGATGCTACCCGAAGGTTGCAGGAACAGCAAATCATATTCCGCTTGGGAACCCTGCAGCCTAATGGTATCAACGTGGACTTCACAAGCTTCAAAATCTCCCCTCCCCCTACCGCATCCCAAAACCAGCCCACCTCGTCCCCGCCTCCCTAACCTGTCCTTCCACCTATCCCCTCCTCCCACCTCATGCCCCTCCCCCATCTCCAACCTCCAAACCTCATCCTGCCCCCTTGACCAGCCCGTCCTCTCTGTACTGACCTATCTTCTCCCTACCTCCCCACCTATACTCACCTTTTCTGGCTCCATCCCTGCCTCTTTGACTTGTCTGTCTCCTCTCCATCTATCTTCGCCTCTATCCATCTTCTATCCACCTCTCCCTGTCTCCCTATTTATTTTAGAACCTCCTTCCCCTCCCCCATTTCTGAAGAAGGGTCTTGGCCCGAAACTTCAGCTTTCCTGCTCCTATGATGCTGCTTGGCCTGCTGTGTTCATCCAGCTCTGCACCTTGTTATCTCAGCTTCTCCAGCATCTGCAGTTCCTACTATCTCTGGGATAGATCCCATCCGGACTTGGGGACTTGTCCACCCTAATGCCTTTTAGAATACCCAATACTTCCCCCCTCCTTATGCTGACTTGACCTAGAGTAATCAAACATCTATCCCTAACCTCAATATCTGTCAAGACCCTTTCCTCAGTGAATACCGACGCAAAGAACTCCTTAAGAATCTCACTCACTTTCTCTGACTCCTCACATAACTTCCCTCCTTTGTCCTTGAGTGGGCCAATCCTTTCTCTAGTTACCCTCTTGCTCCTTATGTATGAATAAAAGGCTTTGGGATTTTCCTTAACCCTGTTTGCTAAAGATATTTCATGACCCCTTTTAGCTCTCTTAATTCCTCGGTTCAGATTGGTCCTACTTTCCCGATATTCTTCCAAAGCTGCTTCTGTTTTCAGTCGCCTAGACCTTATGTATGTTTCCTTTTTCCTCTTTGCTAGTCTCACAATTTCACCTGTCATCCATGGTTCCTTAATCTTGCCCTTTCTATCCCTCATTTTCACAGGGACATGTCTCTCTTGCACTCTAATCAACCTGTCTATAAAAGCCTCGCACACATCAAATATGGGTTTACCCCCAAACAGCTGCTCCCAATCCACATTCCCCAGCTCCTGCCGAATTTTGCTGTAGTTGGCCTTCCCCCAATTTAGCACTCTTCCTTTAAGACCAGTCTCGTCTTTGTCCATGAGTATTCTAAAACTTATGGAATTGTGATCACTATTCCCAAAGTAATCCCCTACTGAATCTTCAACCACCTGGCCGGGCTCATTCCCCAACACCAGGTCCAGTATGGCCCCTTCCCGACTTGGACTATTTACATACTGCTCTATAAAACCTTCCTGGATGCTCCTTACAAATTCTGCTCCATCTAAACCCCTAACACTAAGTGAATCCCAGTCAATGTTGGGAAAATCAAAACTTCCCAACACCACCACCCTGTTGCTCCTACATCTTTCCATAATCTGTCTACATATTTGTGCCTCTATCTCACGCTCGCTGTTGGGAGGCCTGTAGTCCAGCCCCAACATTGTTACTGCACCCTTCCTAATTCTGACGTCTGCCCATATTGCCTCACTGCTCGAGTCCTCTATTGTGCCCTCCTTCAGCACAGCTGTGATATCATCTTTGACCAGTAATGCAACTCCTCCACCCCTTTTACCTCCCTCTCTATCCCGCCTGAAGCAGCTGTAACCTGGTATATTTCGTTGCCAATCTTGCCCTTCCCTCAACCAAGTCTCAGTAACAGCAATAACATCATACTCCCAGGTACTAAACCAAGCCCTAAGTTCATCTGCCTTACCTACTACACTTCTCACATTAAAACAAATGCACCTCAGACCACCTGTCCCTTTGTGTTCACCATCTGCTGTCTGCCTACTCTTCCCCTTAATCGCACTGACTTCATTATCTAGTTCCTTACAGGCTTTAGTTACTACCTCCTTACTGTCCACTAACCTCCTCAGTTGGTTCCCATTCCCCTACCACATTAGTTTAAACCCTCTCCAACAGCGTTAGCAAAAGCAGCCCCTGGGACATTGGTTCCAGTCCTACCCAGATATGGACCGTCCGATTTGTAATAGTCCCACCTCCCCCAGAACCGGTCCCAATGTCCCAAAAATCTGAACCCCTCCCTCCTGCACCATCTCTCAACCCACTCATTTATCCTGCCTATTCTTTCATTTCTACTCTGACTAGCACGTGGCACTGGTAGCAATCCTGAGATTACTTCCTCTGGAGGTCCTACTTTTTAACTTGGCTCCTAAGTCCCTAAATTCTGCTTGTCGGACCTCATCCCATTTATTACCTATATCATTGGTGCCTATATGCACAACAACAGCTGGCTGTTCCCCCTCACCCTTCAGAATGTCCTGCAGTCGATCTGAGACATCCCTGACCCGTGCAACTGGGAGGCAACATACCATTTGGGAGTCTCGTTTTCGACCACAGAACCGCCAACTACTCCCCTTACAATCAAATCCCCTATGACTATAGCCCTTCCACTCTTTTTCCCACCCTTCTGTACAGCAGAGCCAGCCACGGTGCCATGAACCTGGCTACTGCTGCCTTCCCCTGGTGAGCCATCTCCCCCAACAGTATCCAAAAAGGTATACCTGTTTTGGAGGGAGATGACCGCAGAGGACACCTGCACTGCCTTCCTGCTTTTTCTCTGCCTTTTGGTCACCCATTCCCTTTCTCGCTCAGCGATCCTAATCTGCGGTGTGGCCAACTTGCTGAACGTGCTATCCACAACTTTCTCAGCATCGCGGATGCTCCAAAGTGAGTCCATCCACAGCTCCAGAGCTGTCATGTGGTCTAACAAGAGCTGCAGCTGGACACACTTCGTGCTCGTGTAGGAGTCAGGGACATCAGCCGTGTTCCTGAGCTGCCACATTGACCAGGAGGATCATAACACAGGTCTGGGATCTCCTGCCGTTTTTACTCTTAAGCTTAGCTTAGTCCTACTATAATATCAAATAATAGATAAACGAAATGAAAAAATTTTTACCAATCACTCTACTTACCAGCGCACGATAAAAAAAAGAAAAACCTTACCTTCTCAACACACCGCAGAGTCTGTTTTTTTTTGGTCAGAGGAGGAGAACGGGTGGGAGACACTACGCGTGTAGTGTCTCGGGTTTTGCCCCTGCCCAAATATATCAGTTCACTCACCTTCCCAGAGCGCAATTCGACCGCTCTGACTCAGCTCTGCTGCTGAAATGAAGAACTTACCTTCTCGACAGCCCCCTGGTCCTCGCTCTGACCGCTCCCGCTGCTGCAGCAAAAATGAAAACAGTTTCAGTGGGAGCTTTTGAGAGGCAATTTGATAAATATTTGAAAAAGAGTCTTTTTAGGGCTATGGGCAAAGAAAAAAAGGGAGTGAGAGAAATTGGGGAGCATGTTCAAAGAACCAGCACAGGCATGATGAGCCAAAGACTCTCTCCTGTCACATTGTTGATGATTCTGTCAGTTGCATCTAGTTATTAAATATTACTAGATTTTCTTTCTACCCTAGAAAAACGCTAAACAGCTGTATCCTGTGACATAGTTCTTCAGAATCCATTAAGGTCCATTAGTATCACATGTTTAACAAATGTTTTAACACTGCTGGATGAAATCTCTCACTATTTTAATCCCTCTAAAGATTCCTGCAATGTTAAATGGAATAACAATTTATCATGTGAACAGATACAGCAGTTTCAATTTCTCATTGTCTGTTAAATTTTTAAATGACAGGAAAGAAACATTAAAGACACATACTTCATTCACAGTGTGTCCGAATAATTCCCCAAACTTCAACTATGATGCATGCTTCCCCCTCAAATACGAACCTTCACATTTAATCCATTTGTATATTTCTGGCATAGTAAGTACAGCACAGAAACAGGCCACTTGGCTCGACTGCTCCACACAATTGAAATCAATAATGTTCAAAATAAAAGTAAGAATTTAATTGAATACTGCTTCCTTTAGGATCAGGTATGAACAGGAGACAGTTCCTGTCCGAGAGGCTGGGCTGGTCTAGGTTGGTTTAGGCTGTGCTTGCTTGTACTGTCACCAGGTTTAAATGCCTTTCCACCAGCTGCACGTTGCCTGTTTGGCACTGTCCGGATCTCAGTCAGGCCAGCTCGCACCTTCTTGGTGGCATCGCCAATATGGTAGAGCTGCTGACCTCTGATTGGCTGACTCGGCAGGTGGGACTTCCACCTCCATGGTTTATAATCCTGGGATGGTTTGCCACTGGTCAATCAAATACCTGACTGGCACATGAAAAGAGGCAATGCCTGCAGTCAAAACCCCTGTTCCTTCCACAGAAACTTTCCCTTTGTGTATCAACCCCACAGACAGATTGCTCACTGTTTTCTGTCTATTGTTACAGAACAGAAGGAAGCCATCATGTCTGCCTCACTGCAATTGCACATTATGATTTAGTGCCAGTCTTCCGGCTTTTCCCCATAACACTGTACATTGATTTTATTTAAATAACGAGCTAATACTCTCTTGAAAGCCTTGATTGAACATGGCTGCACCATACCTGCAGGCGATGCATGCTAGATCCTACTACTCACTGTGTGAAAATGTTTCTCATCTCACATTTGCTTCTTTTGTAAAACACCTTAACTCTTTGCCCTCTGGTTCTCGAATCCTTTCACAAGAGGAGACAGTTTCTCCCTATCACTCTGTCCAAACTTCTCATGATCTTGAAAGCTTCTGGCAAGTCTCTACTTGGCCTTCTCTCCAAGGAAATCAGTTCTTACTTCTCCAACCTTTCCTCATAACTGAAGCTTCTCGTCCCTGGAACTATTCTTGTAAACTTCTTCTGCACAGTCTCCACTGTGTTCATATCCTTCCTGAAGTGTGGCACCTAGAACTGAACACAGTACTTGGCAGCTGTGGTCTAACCAGTGTCCTCCATAAGTTCAGCAGAATCTCCCTTGTACCTTATGCCCCTATTTATGAAGCCTAGAATGCGATATGCTTTTTTTAAAATAGCTCTCTCCACCTGTCCTGCTACTATTAATGACTTGAGTATATATACAGCCAGGTGTCTCTGCTTCTGCACAGCCTTTAGAGTAGCATCTTTTAATTAATCATGTTTCTCCATATTGGTTCCTATCAAACTGCATCAACTCTCACTTCTCTGCATTGTGCTTAATTTGCCAGATATTTGTCCACTCCATCATCAAATCAATGTCCTTTTAAAAATTCTGCATTTTAATTGTTGTTGATTGAGGAATAAAGGTTTGGCAGGATTCCTCCCACCCCTCCTTCAATAGCCACCTGATGAGACAAGTGAGGCCATAGTTTAGAAATTTCTCCAAAAGTCTAACAGTGAAGTTCCCAAATTCAAAAAAGGACTTGCATTTCAATGGCAGCTTTTACTGGCTTACAGCCAATGAGTTGTAAAGTCATACAGCATGGAAACAGACCCTTCAGTCCAACTCGTCCATGCCAACCAGATTTCTCCAAACTAAACTAATTGTGATTTGTTATTAATGCTGTAATGTTGGTAAACGCTTTAATGTAGGAAAACCAATTTTCACACAGCAGGCTTCCACATCAAGTCCCACTCATCCTATGCTATCACTACATTCACTGACCTACACTGGCTCTTAGTCAGGCAAGGCCTTTATTTTAAAATTCTCAGTCGCCCCATTCTCTGCAATTTGTTCAATACTAAATATGTTCTACCTTTCATTGATTGCAAACTACCAGTGCATCATTCTCTTACTTGGGTGATGTGTCAATATTAGCCCAGGCTAATGCTCTTGGGATCTGGATTCAAATTTCACCATGATAGCCGCAATTGCTTTTCAGCTAATTAATAAATTCAATTAATTCACTCACTTAAATCTCGTCGTTGATTGTTTTCTTTTTCAACGATCTGATTAGTTAATGTCCTGTAGGAAGAAAATCTGCTATCTTCACCACATGTGACTGTGGTGCCATTGTAATATGCCTGACTCTACATGCTCTTCTGATATGACTAACAAACCAGTAAGCTGAAGCAAAGTACAAAAATAAAGTCAAAAGGAATGAAACCTCACGGACCACATAACATTAACTTGAGCACTAGCAGCAACAATGGCAAAACCAGCCCTGTTAACCCTGAAGTGTCCTCCTCACTATCACCTGGGACTTGTGCCAAAATTGAGAGATCTGTGCCACAGACTAGTCAAACATCAACCTGACAATGCTCAAAATGTCGCACCTTACAGACAATGTCCTAGGCACCAGCATCATGGTTATGTCATGTCCCACCAGGAGGATAGATCCACAGGAGGTGGTAGTACAGTGAATATTTATAGAATCCCTTCAGTGTGGAAACAGGGCCCTTGGCCCAACAAGTCCACACCGACCCCCAGAGCATCCCACTCAGACCCATGAGTGGTTCAGGTCTGGAATGCACAGCCTGATAATATAGTGGTAACAGGTTCAGTCAAAGCTGTTAAAGGGAATGACATGATTATTTGAAAAGAAGGACAGTGCAGAAACAGGGGAGAAAGCAAGAGAATGACACTGGCTTAGCTGTTCTTTGTGAGAGCTAGCGCAGACATGATGGGCTGAATAACCTCCTTCTGCTCTGTAACAGTTCTGTGATTCTGTAGTCAGTGAGATTGTCAATGGAAAATTACAGGGATTAAAAAGGGATCACATCTCCACAGAGGGATAGGTGTCACATTCCATAACACAAGAATTCTCTGTTGTCAACCTCGAAACAAGCTGAATAAGTGAATGAAAATTATGAGATGGAATATCCAGATGCTCTTACCTCTCAATATGATTAGTTGTTGTTGTCTCTGGATATCTTTATTCTGTCTGATTATTTGGGAATGCATGCATTCCAAACAGAGCAATAAAATGAGGGCAAATATCTGTTCAATAATAGTAGATGAGATTTCAGAACTAAATAGATGATTGCTTGTGTTCCCTGAGCCAGATATGAAATCAGGTTAGCACTTGGTGAATTTCAGGGCAAGAATGTACTGCGGGACAAAATCAAATTAGCTTTAGTGATAAATTAGTGCAAAACCTCACACAATGGGAATTCAGACCTCAAGACACACACATTCTCTCTCTGTGACGATTAATTTAGGAGATTGATCCTGCTTAGTATTTGGAGCAGGTGATGAGTCAGCAGATCTGAGGGCAGTGAAAGATCTCAAACAGTTTTCTTCACAATTGAGTCTCTCTAGTCACAAAGTCCCAAAGGCTGAGCTGCAATTTCATGATGTACACCAGAACCAATGACAAAATACACACAATTCCAGTACGAAAGTGAATGTGACAAAACAATTACAGAAGCCAGGAACGTCCATTTCTGATCATACTGTTACTGCAATCCAGAGACTTAAACACAAAAAGACACCAACTCTGAGGTTCCCAGTCCAGTGCTGAGGGTGATTTTGTTATTCATTCAAGGGATATGGGTTCCCCTGTCTGGGCCAGCATTTATTGTCTATTCCCTAATTGCCGTTGAGAAGGTGGTGGTGTGCTGCTTCTTTGAATCACTGCAGTCCATTTGGTGTAGAGATTCCCACAATGCTGTTAGGTAGGATGTTCCAGGATTTTGACCCGTCAACACTGAAGGAAGAATGATGTATTTCTAAGTCAGGATGCTATGTGGCTTGGAGAGGAATTTGATGTTCTCATGTATCTGCTACCCTTGTCCTTTGAGATGATAGTTATCGCAGGTTTGAAAGGTGCTGTCAATAGACCCTGGGTGAATTTCTGCAGTGCGCCTTGTAGATGGTTTCTCAGACACACCAAATCCTCCACCACTTTCACTGACACATCTGTGGCATTGTTAATACATCCTCACTTCCTTCTTTCTGTGAAGATAATATCATGCGCTGCTGCTCCTGAGAACTGGTGGTAGAAAGAGTGAATGTTTGTGGTTGGAGCCCCAATCAAACAGGCTGCTTTTCCCTGGACATTGTCAAGTTTCTTCTTGTTGATGGAGTTCACTCATACAGGCGACAGAGGTATTTCATCACATACCTGACTCATGCCTTGTAGATGGGGAACACGCTTTGTGGAGTCAGGTGTTTTTCTCGCTGCAGGATTCCTTGCCCCTGACCTGCTGTAATTATATGGCTAGTCAGTTCAGTTCATTGTCAATATTAAGTCTCAGGATGATGATAGTGGGGGATTCAGTAATGGCAATGGCACTGATTGTCAAGTACAGATGCACCATTGAAAGCATACTGTCCGGGTGCATAATGGCCTGGTACGGCAACTGCTCTGCCCAGGACCATAAGAAACTACAGAAGGTGGTGTGCACAGCCCAGACCATCACAGAAACCAACCTTCCCTCCATGGACTCTATTTACACAGCTCGCTTCTGCAGAAATATGGCCAACATCATCGAAGACCCATCACGCCCCAGTAGTGATCTCCTACAACCTCTTCCATCAGGCAGAAGGCACAGAAGCCTGAACACGCGCACAAGCAGGTTCAGGAACAGCTTCTTGCTGGCCGTTATCAGACTGTTGAAAGGACACTAGCCTCAGATAATGTAACCTGCAATGTAACCTGTATGTCTCTAAGTCTTTCTGATCTGTACATCCTTTCTGATCTGTACAACCTTTGCTTGCCGTGAACAAAGCTTTTCACTGTAAATCGGTACATGAGACAATAAAATCAAACAAATCAAAGTGTTGCTGGTTAGACTGTGTCCTTGGACCTGGATATTGCCTGGTATTTGTGTGATATGAATTTTACTTGTCACTTATTAGCCCAATCATGGATATTGTCCAGGTCTTGTTGCTTCAGCATCTGAGGAGTTGTGAAAGGCACTGAACATTGTACAGACATCAGCAAACATACCTGTTCCTGAAATAAAAACAGAAGTAGCTAGAGAACGTCAGCAGGTTTACCCACATCTATGGAGAAAAAGCAGTTTCAGGTCCAATGACATTTCTTCAGAACCATTTCTGACCTTATGATGAAGGGAATTCCATTGATGAAGCAGCTAAAGATGGTTAGGCCTAGGACACAACTCAGAGAAACTCCTGCAGAGATGTCCTGGGGCTGAGATGATTGACCAGCAACAATTTACTTCAGGTATGACTCCAACCAGCAGAGAAATTTCCCCATGATTTCCCTTCAGTTTTACTAGGCCTCTTGGTGCCTCATATGCTGCCGTGACATCAAAGATTGCAATGAGTTCAAGCACCAAGTGGCCTTGATGGAACCAAGCCTGAATGTCACAGCAGGTTATTTCTTTGCAAGTGTTGCATAATAGCTCGGTTGATGACATCTTCCATCACTTCACTGATAATCAAGAGGAAACTGATGGGGTGGCAATTGGCTGGTTTGAATTTAAACTGCTGAGAAATGAAGTTCTGACTTTTGACAGAGTGCAGCAAAAGTTTACCAGACTGATTCCTGGGATTGTAAGACTGATGTATGAAGAGAGATTGGATTGGTTAGGACAGCGGAGTTTAGAAGAGTAAGGAGAATCTCATGGAAGTCAATAACATTCTAACACGATGAGACAGGGTAAATGCAGGAAGAATGTTCCTGATGACTATGGAATCAAGAATTAGAGGCTAAAGATATGGAGCAGGCCAATTAGGACTGAGCGGAGGAGAAATGTTTTCACCCAGAAAGTGGTGAGCCTGTGGCATTCTCTGCCACAGAGAGAAATTGATGCAAAACACTGAATGTTTTCAATAAGAGATAGATAAAGCAGACCCAGGGGCCCTTTAGTGACAGAGAGGTAGAATCTCTATCCTGGGAGGCCTGGGTTCAAGTCCCACCTGCTCCAGAGGTATAGTAACATCTGTGAACAGGTCAATTAAAAAAATAAGTTAAATAGACAAAAACATTAGTCAAATACAGGGCCCTTTTGTGGTGAAATGATAGTGTCCTTGCCCTTGGACCAAGGGGTCCCAGGCTCAAGTCCAACCTGCTCCAGAGATGTGTAATAACATCTCTGAACAGGTTGATTTTTAAAAAGAGGAGGTAGATGTAGTTCTTCAGGTTAAAAGGATCAAAGGGTGCAGGGAGAAAGTAGGAACAGAGTTGGATGATCAGCCATGGTCATATTGAATGACAGAGCAGGCTCAAACAATCAAATAGCCTGTTCCTGT
This sequence comes from Ginglymostoma cirratum, assembly GCA_024137785.1. Lineage (NCBI taxonomy): Eukaryota > Metazoa > Chordata > Chondrichthyes > Orectolobiformes > Ginglymostomatidae > Ginglymostoma > Ginglymostoma cirratum. The sequence continues at coordinate 39,359,184 of JAHRHZ010000218.1, forward strand.
TCCTGTATTCTTTTCATTACAGGGCATACCTGGGCAATTTCCCACATTGCAGGGTAGTGCTGCTGTTGTAGCTGTACTGGAACGGCTTCACTATGGCATGGCAAGTTCTGAAGCACAAATCTATTACCGGAATGTTGTCAAGGCCCGAGGCCATCGCAATATCTAACGCATTTAGCTATTTCTCAAAGGCATGTGGAATGATTTGAGTCATTTTAATTCTGTCATCCATGATGCTGGGAAGGTCTGTAGGAGGCCGAGATAGATCATCTACTCGGCGCTTCTGGCTGAAAGTGCTTGAGAATGATTCAGTGATATGTATTCCACTGTTCCAGCATCGAGGATAATGATATTTGGGGAGCGTCTACATCCAGCGAGTTGTTTAATTATTCAGCGGCATTCATTACTGGATCTGCCAGGATGTGGCTTAGGTCTGATCTATTAGTTGTGGAATCACTCAGCTCTGTCTGTCACTTCCTGCTTATGCTGCCTGGTTCTCAAGTAGTCCTGTTTTGTAGCTTCACCAGATTAATACAGCATTTTTAGGTATGCCTGGTGCTGCCCTTGTCAGTATCCCTCTTGCAGTCATCATTAAACCCGGATTGAGTGCTGCACTGTCAGATGTTAGATATCAAACTGAGGTCCCACCTACAGTCTACATGAATGTAAAAGATCTCACAACCCCTATTTCAAAACAGAGCAGATGAACTCTTCTAATTGTCCAAGGGCCAATTTTTAACCCCTCAGTGTAGGCAACAAATTACCTGATCATTATCATGTGTGGGAGCCATCATCCATTTTGGTAGGAATAACTGTAAAAATGACTATTATTTGAATGGTAAAAAATTGCTAGCATACTGCTGTGCAGAGGGATCTGGGTGTCCTTGTGCAAGAATTACAGAAGGTTAGTTTGCATTTCCAATAGGTAATTAAGAAGGCAAATGGAATTTTGTCCTTTATTGCTAGAGGGATTGAGTTTATAAGCAGGGAGGTCATGTTTTAGCTGTATAGGGTGCTGGTGAGGCCACACCTGGAGTACTGCATGCATTACTTGAGAAAGAATGCACTGGCATTGGAGGAGGTGCAGAGGAGATTCACTCGGTTGATTACGGAGTTGAGAGTGTTGGTTTATGAGGAGAGGCTGAGTAGACTGGGACTATATTCATTGGAATTTAGAAGAATGAAGGGAGATCTTATAGAAACATATAAAATTATGAAGGGAATAGATAAGACAAAAGCAGGGAGGGTGTTTCCACTGGTGGATGAAACTAGATCTCGGGAGCAGAGCCTCAAAATAAGGGAGAGCAGATTTAGGACTGAATTGAGGAGGAACTTCTTCACCCAAAGGGTTGTGAATCTGTGGAATTCCCTGCCCTGTGAAGTAGTTGAGGCTTCATCATTGGATGTTTTTAAAGCTAAGAAAGATAATTTTTTGAACAGCAAAGGAATTCAGGGTTACAGTGAGAGGGTGGGTAAGTGGAACTGAGGCCACGAAAAGATCAGCCACGATCTTATTGAATGGCGGAGCAGGCTCGAAGGGCCAGATGGGCCTACTCCTACTCCTGGTTCTTATGTTCTTACATTTTTGCTATGCTTAAATTAATTGCCATGTTTGTTACGTTTAAAGAATGATGGTACTTCAAAAATATTTCATTCACTTTCAAGACTATATGGAGTATAAACAACTCCCAGACCAGTTGTTCTGAATAGCTTGCTTCTGTGCTGTATTGTATTCAATTCTTTATGATGTTCACTGATACATTTCTGTTATTGAACAAAACAAATTTCTAAGGTTTATATTTAGATCTAAGTCATGTGGCTCTTTTCTTTTTTTTAGTGGGACACCAGTCCTGAATTAAAGATGTTCAATCTCTGATAGCTATACCATTTTAACTGTCTGTTAATTGTTAGGAGGCTTTGAAGTCTCAGCAGCTAATATGGCCAATATGATTGATGTCCTAATTAAGGAGTTGGCTAACAGGAGAGAACTACAAAACCTTACTATAAGTGAAAACATTGCTTTCTGCAATATTAGCTCAACAGTATGATTCACAAAAGCATGAGGAATAATTCTTTGTGGAATGCAGCAGTTGGTATATCCACTCACGTCACTCATGGCCACAATAGTTTTGTAACACATTTAGTCAAAAATATTTCTTTATTTTTATATTTTCATTTGACTGAGTCAAGGATCTTCCCCATTAAGCTTCCAAAACTTGCGTGAGGTCTAGAGGACAAAGGAAAGTATAATTAATGCAGGTATATCAAATAACATTGTCCTGGCCTTAGTGTCAGCTAACATCACTTTCTTCATCTAACTCCTGCTCTTCATCCACTAAGGTTAGATCTCAAGGTTTCTTCATAAAAATAAGCCAATATTTAAAAGGCCAGTTTTCATGACCTACTTGGGCAAGTGTACTGACCCTCAAGCCACACTATTCTTATAACAAAAGATAATGATGTAATCAAGGTACTCAAAGTCCCCACTTTACTGGTCTGGTTGGCTCAGGTTAATGGAAAACACTGACCAGGCAAGTTCCTGTACTTAGTAAGTACTACTGTACATTACAAATAAATAATACTAACCACAAGCAGAACAAAAATGTGAATAATCAATATACAACTTTACTAGTTGAAGTTCTAGCCTCCTTTTACAACCCCTGCATAGATATACAGATAGACGCACAAACAAAAAGATATTGCTGTCATGGGTGGAGGGAAAAGTATTAGGTCAACACATCAATAACACTAGTTCACAGCATTTAATGAGGTGTTCCTTTTGCTTCCCAAGACCTTCTGCTGCCTGATCTCCTTTCTGAATTCACTCACTTATTCACGGGAAGCACAGGGTGATTTGTACACTACTGCAAAGTCTTCATGTTACTGATTAAAGGCAACAGCTTACAGAGTTGGTGGGAGCACATAGCTAGCTTTCTTTAAACTTTAGTTACTTTTATGCAGAGATAGAAACACAACACCTTCACCTTCAGCGGTCCAGAGGCTTTTCTCCCTCTATCATAAATGTTATGTATTATTGTTGGGGTATGTTGGGACAATGTCCCTTTGAGAAGTGATGCATGTTAGTAATGGTATGTCGTACTGCTTATGAGTACGGCTTATGAGTCATAAGCCGTGTTTATGAGCTTGTTAAAACTTGTTTCAGATTCTTAGAGAGAGCACAGATTTGGAATAGAGCCTGTTGGTTTGCAGCAAGCAATAAGTTTGTGTGTTCTTTTATTCTAGCTGGAACCTAGTAACAGCCCAGTACAGAATTGTAATCACCAAAGCTATTCAACTGCACAGGATCCAATTAGAAAGTTGTCATCAGACTATTGACCCAGATCGATAACTGATCATATTTACACAAACCAATCAGCAATCTGTTGCTGGATGAATCTCACTTTGTACCTGATAAAAATGGAAAAAAACAGTGGACACTGTAAATCAGAAACAAAAACCGAAGTTACTGGAAAAGTTCAACAGATCTGGCAGAATTTGTGAAGAGAAATCAGAATTAACATTTTGGGTCCAGTGACCGTTCCTCAGAATCTTCTAAAGAAGGGTCACTGGACCTGAAACATTAATCCTGATTCCTCTTCGCAGATGCTGCCAGATCTTAGAATAGAATCCCTACAGTGTGGAAACAGGCCCTTTGGCCCAACCAGTCCACGCCAAACCTCAAAGCATCCCACCCAGACCCACCCCACTATAACCCACCTAATCTACACATCCCTGAACACTATGGGCAATTTAGCATGGCCAATCCACCGAGCATGCACATCTTTGGACTGTGGGAGGAAACTAGAGCACCCAGAGGAAACCCACGCAGACACGGGGAGAATGTGCAAACTCCACACAGACAGTCACCCGAGGGTGGAATCAAACCCGGGTCCCTGGTGCTGTGAGGCAGCAGTGCTAACCACTGAGCCATTGTGCTGCCAAAATGAGAGGAGTTAAAGGAGAAGTTGTTCAAATTGAGGAGGAGCTCACCATGCAGAGGAGGATGATGATGGAGGACTTCTGCTGAGCTTTTCCAGCAATTTCTGTTTTTGTTTCTCACTCTGTACCTGATGAAGCTGGATAAGAATACAAGGGGTTCAGATACGGTGGATTAGAAAGCACTTTTTCTTTTAGTGTACCAGTGAACACTGTCATGTACCAGTGCCAAGACATCTTACCTCTTCTCTCCCATTCCACTGTTGACAAAGCAACAGTAAACACAACTCAAAATGAGTTCCAGCTACTTCTTTTTGGAATTGCAGCAGTTCCTTCCATATCCTTGGTTTGAAAATAGTTGTTTTCCCATCTTAGACCACAATCAAAAATAAAGAAAAAAAATGGTACAGTCGTCACACAATAGAGTTTGAAGGATAAGATGTACCGGAATCCCACAAGAAGATTTCCCATAGACTCACACAGACATTTACAGCACAGAAGGAGACCATTCACCCATCATGTCCAGGTTGGTCAACATCTATTTTACTGCAGCTAATCCCGTTTTCTCAGTTCTTGGCCCAAAGCCCTGGCAACACAAGTGAATAACTAAATACTGCTTAAATGTTACAAGGATTCTGTCTCAACCACCATTTCAGGAAATTAGCTCCAGACTCACATCATCCTCTTCAACTCTCCTCTTAGCCTTCTACCTCTTATCTTAAATCTTTGTCCTCCGGTTATTCGTTACTAACAGAAAAAGTCCCTTCTTATCCACCTTATCTATGCCTCTCATAATCCATCCACCTTGACCAGGTGCCCTCCTAATCACTGCTCCAAGGGAAACAACCCCAACTTATCCAATTTGGAAGAGAATAAATGTTGTTCCTTCATTAAGGAAGGGTAACAAGGACAAGCCAGATAATTACAGACCAACTAGTCTGATGTCAGTGGTAGGGAAATTACTGGAAAAATTTCTGAGGGACAGGATAAATCAATACTTGGAAAGGCAGGGATTGATCATGGACAGTCAGTGTGGAATTGTTTGAGAGAGGTCCAATCTGACTAATTTAATTTAGGTGTTTTGAAAAGGTGGCTAAATACATTGATGAGAGTAATGGCTTACATTACTGACTTGGAAGGCTGGTCCAAAAGAGAAGAGCCCACGGGATTCAAGGCAAGTTGGTAAACTGGATCCAAAATTGGATTATAAATAGGAGGCAAAGGGTGATAGTGGAGGGGTGTTTTCAGAATTGGATGCTTGTGACCAGTGATATGCCATGGGAATCAGTGCTGGGACCCTTGCTGTATATTATATTAACAATTTGGATGTGAACGCAGAAGGTTTAATTAGTAAGTTTGCAGATGACACAAAACTTGGTGGTGTTGATAGGACAATGGTCTCAGAGTACTGCCTGATATTGATCAGCTGGTAAATTTGGCAGAACAATGCCAGATGGAATTTAATCCTGATACATGTGAGGTGATGCATTTTGGAAGCTGTAATAAGGGAAGGATTCACAAATTGAATGGATGGTCCCTCGTGAGTACTGAAGAACAAAGAGATTTTGGCGTACAAGTCAACAGATCCCTGAGGGTGTCAGCACAGGTAGGCAGAGTGGTGAAGAAGGCAAATGGTATGCTTGCCTTCATTAACCAGGGTGCAGAGTATAGGAGAGAGGAAGTCTGGTTACACCTTTATAAAACATTGTTTAGACTCTGATGGAATACTGTGTGCAGTTCTGATTGCCACGCTATTGGAAAGACGTGATTGCACTGGAGAGGGTGCAGAGGACATTCACTAGGATGTTGCCTGGGATGAAAAGTCTCAGTTATAAGGAAAGAGCGGATTGTCTGGATTTGCTTTCCTTGGAATAGAGGAGGCTGAGAGGGGATCTGATTGAAGTGTGCAAAATTTTGAGAGTTTTAGACTGAATACACCATGGGACTCTCCCCCTCCATGGCACACCAGAAGTATAAGTTTGACGTGAGGAGCTAGTGGTTTAGCAGAGATCTGAGAAAACAAATTTCATCCAGAGAGTGGTATATGGAATGTGCTACCTGAGAGGAGGTGGATGCAGGTACTCTAACAATATTTAAGAAGTATCTGGATGAGCACTTAAAATGCCAGTATCACGTAGGCTATGGACCAAATGAAAGTAACTGAGATAAGTGAAGCTCGGTGTTTGTTGGTTGGCATAGATTTGGTGAGGGATCCGTTTCTATCCTGTGTGCCTCAATGTCTTTCCTTACACCTTACACCCTCCTGCCCAGACACTTCCTGGTAAATCTCCTCACCCTGTCTAGTGCAGTCACATTCTTCATATAATCTGGTGACCAGAATTGCACACAGCCCTCCAGTTCTGATGAAGGTTCCTGACCCAAAACATCAACTTTCCTGCTCCTCTGATGCTGCCTGACCTGCCATGTTCCTCCAGCTCCACACTGTGTTCCTCCAGCCCCACACTGTGTTC
>JAHRHZ010000218.1:39365597-39378287 GCA_024137785.1 Ginglymostoma cirratum
TGTTCCTCCAGCTCCACACTGTGTTCCTCCAGCCCCACACTGTGTTCCTGCTCCAGCCCCACACTGTGTTCCTTCAGCCCCACACTGTGTTCCTCCAGTTCCACACTGTATTGACTCTGAGTCCAGCATCGGCAGCTCTTGCTGTCTCCAGTTAAGACCTAACCGGCAATTCATACAGTTCCTGCATCACCTCTTTGCTCTTATGTTCTATGCCTTGACCAATAACAGCAAGTATAGCATACGCTTTCTTAACCATATGCCCTTCTACCTTCAGCGATCTTTGGATGCACACCAAGGTCCCTCTGATGTTCAGTACTTTCCAGGGTCCTACCATTTATAATGTAATCATTTGTCTCATACGCCCTTCCCAACTGCTTTACCTCATACTTTTCCAGACTGAATTCTATTTGCCGCTTTTCTGCCTATGTGACCAGTCCATTGATATTCTCCTGCAGTTTACAGCTATCCTCCTGACTATTTGCCACCCCACTAACTTTTGTGTTATCCAGAAACTTCTTGACAAGTCTGCCATGAGGGATGTTATCAGACTTGTTAAAGTCCATGTTAAATGCATTATCCCGATCAACACGCCCAATTACCTCCTCAAAACATTCAATCAAATTTATCAAACATGACCTTCCTTTAACAAATTCACACTGTCTCTATCCCTGATTAATCCACATCTCTCCAAGTGCAGATATATTCTGTCCTTCAGAATTCTTTCTTAAACTTCCTACCACAGAGTTTAAATTGACTGGCCTGTAATTTCCTGATCTACCTCTTCCTCCTTTTTGGAATAAGGTTAACAATTCTCCAGTCCTCTTGCACCTCACCTGTGGCCAGTGAGGATTTTAAAATTACTGCCAGGTCCCTGGCATCTCTTCCCTTGCCTCCATCAACACGCTGGGATACATTATATCCAGACCTGTAAATTTATCTAATTTTATGGCTGCTAAATCTGTTAGTACCTCTCTCTCTTTGTTCATTTCACACCCTCCACCCTGATATCTATACCTGCATGGCCTTTTCCATTGTGAAGACTGATGCAAAGTATGCATTGAGGACTGTGTATCTTCCAAGTCCACGCACAATTTACCTCTGTCGTCCCTAATGGCCCTGCTTTTTGTCCCTAGTTATTTTCTTGCTCTTTATATATTTAAATATTGCCTTTGGGTTTCCTTTATTCTACCCACCAATGCTTTCTCATGCACTATCTTAGCTTTAATAGCTTCCTTTTTAGTTCCCCCCACCCAACACATTTTATACTTCTCTCAGGATTCCACTGTCAGAATCTGCCTTAAACTTCTCTTCTTTTTACTCCTAACCATTATGCCCCTTGACATCCAGGGGTCTCTGGTCTGACACATATCCTTTCTCTTTACAGGAACACAATTGCCCTGTACTCTTACTATTCAAATACTTCCCACTGCACTGACACATTTTATCTGTAAGTAGCTTCTCCCAGTCCACCTGTGCCAAATCATACCTCAGTAAAATTAGCCTCTCCCACATTTAGAACTTTATTCTCAGCCCATCCTTGTCCTTTTTTATAACTGTCCTAAATCTAACTGAGCCACGGTCACTATCGCTAAAATGCTCCCCTACTGATACACCTTCCAACTATATGGGCTCATTTCTGAACATTAAGTCCAGAACTGATTCTTCCCCCTCCATATACGGGTAAAAAAACCTTCTGCTGAATGCCATTTAAGGATTTCACTCCCTCCCTGCCTTATATGGTAATATTATCCTAGTTAATATTTCAGTAGTTAAAATCCCCTACTGTTACTACCTTATTATTCTTCCATTTCTTTGAAATTTGTTTACATATTTGATCTTCTATTTCTCCCTTACTGAGGTCTATAATAGCCATGCAACAGCATATTTGTTTGACCAGGTTAACAGCCCCAATCAGGGAACTCATATTTAATGAGGTCCACCTGGCTGGCCTCGTTACAATCACTACAAAGAGCGACAGAGTTTTTCCTGGATTGCTGGCTTATATATAGCCCTTGATCAACATCACAAAAAATAGATTATCTGGATTTTATCACATTGTTGCTTGTGGGACCGTGTTGTGCATAATTTTAAGCCACATTTGTATAGCAGTGGCTAGACTTTATGAAAGTTTTTCAGTGGCAGGAAAATGGTTTGAGAATTGAGGTTGTGAAATGCAATTTATAAATGCAAACTTTTATTATTATTTTGCTGTGTCAAATGATCAACTTCAATGCTCAAACCATCTTCATATACACATTAGTGTGAATTGTATTAGAAACATCAGAGGATTTTTACACTGTTCTATAGAGGACTCAATATCGCTGTATAAAGTGAAAACACTGCCAAGCTTTAGTGAAATTATCTTTAGTGAATATTCATATCCTCAATTCATCAGTGATGGTTGGTAACAGACTATGAGTTATTTCTATAACTCCCAGAGTAGTACAATTATATTAAAGAAATCCAAAACAGGGTTTTTATTTGGATATACTTTTCAGAGTGAGTCTGGTGTCAGTCATGCTCACTCATGTACATTTTCTATCCGAATTGTCAGGGAAATAATTTGTATTGGGCGGAGTACTGTCTTTGAATAACACAGTGTGATCCTTGTAAAATATTTATATCACAATAGGGCCTGTGTATAAAAGCCATTTTACAGTCTGGTGCGCAGTATTCCAATTAAGCATAAAAGGACTAAATCTGTAATTGTGCTGTCCAAATGCAACGTACATTTTGAGAATTTTGACTGTAGCTCTCTGGCATTCTGCTAGCAGAATGTTTCCCCTGGCCTGGAGAGTCTACAACAAAGGATTATAGTCTCAGGGTAAGGAATTAGCCATTCCCGATAGAGATGAAGAGACATTTCTGTACTCTGAAGGTTTGAATCTTGGAATTATCCATCCCAAAAAGCTATGGGTGCTCATTCATTGACAGTAGTCAAGACTCAGATTGATACATTTTTGGCAATTGAGGATTATGGGGATCAGGTTGTTAGGTGCAGAGTTAGGACACAGGTAACGGAGTATTGAATAAGCTGAAATTTACAAAATATGAAATGTGGTAACTGACCTGGAGAATATTTGAATACTTAATTACATTGCTTCCCACTTAAGGAAAATATATGACTAATTCATCTGGCTCTATTATTTGCCATACAAAGCAAGGCTAGTAAACTGCTGGAAAAACGAGGCGTCTGTAATAAAGTTGGGTCATATCTGTAGACCTCATCCAAAGGCACAGAACTTACTTGTTCAAGGGAAGTTTGTCTAATGGGAACATTAATTTAGAGCACAAGCTTTTAAATGATGAAGTGCTGGGTTATAGAAATCTTTACTCAGTTTGTTACATTGTTGACTATAGCAGAGATTAACCAAATGATACTGGACCTTAGTGGGTTTAATAACAAGGACTGACTACATAATCTAGGCTTTTGTTCCTTTTAAGTATAAAGGATTTAGGGGTGATTTAATTGGGTGATTCAGATGGGAAAGAAATTCAAATGGACTGATAGAGAGAATATATTTCCTGTTGGGATCGGGGCTTCCAAAACAAGAGGCAAAATCATAAAATTTGAGCCAGGCCATTCAGCAGTGACGTCAGAAAGCACACTACATAGAAGGGAGTGGAAGTCTGAAAGTCTCTCCCCAAAACAAAATGTCGAGTTTGGGGTGAATTGAAAACTCAAGACTAAGATTGATAAAAGAAAGAAGGGTCTCGACCCGAAAAGTCAACTTTCCTGCTTCTCTGATGCTGCTCGGCCTGCCGTGTTCATCCAGCTCCACAACGTTTTAACTAAGATTGATAAGTTTTGTTGAGTAAGGGTTAAAAGAGTTAAGGATCCCAGGCAGGTAAATTACAAACCAGCCTAACCTCACAGATTGAAGGCTTAAGGGAATGATAGCCACCTCATCCTCATGTGTATAGACCACGGATGGTTATGTTGTTGATCAGAGAATTATGACATAGAATCAATCCACAACTTGTCCATTATTGGAATCACAGATGAAAATACTTGCCAAGAAGTTCATTTATATAGCAGTTTTCATATGCTGAGACCAAGCACAACCAATAAATTCCCTTTGAAATGTAGTCATGTCTTATATAGCACCTATTATGTGCATAATAAGAGCCTCAACAATGAGCAATGCTCGATGGCTCAGAGTCTAAGCGAACCTCCTCACTGTCACTAATTTGCAACAGCCTCATTCTAACAGCTCATTACACACAGTTCCTGTGCTACAGCAGCTTTCCTTTGCTCATGTGCTGGCAATCTTCTTCACAAGGGTATCATACCCTTCCAATGTAAAGAGCAGTTTTGTTGTGAACAGCCATCCTTTATTTGCAATGTTCATTGGGGTTACCTGAGTGACATATAGCTATCAAGATTATTTGAGTAATTTTTGCATTCACAACCTCATGTTTCCCTACAGGGGATTCAGTCATGTCAGGAGCTCATGACTTCCTGTTATCATTTAATGCAAATATGAGGGGTAATAGGCGGTTCCAATACACCCCCAGTGCCCAATGTGATTAGGATCAGTACACAAACTTTGAATAAGGTTTATTCAATAAGAACCATCAGATAAGAAAACAGATTTCCTGCTTTCCCTCCCCATAGGAGCTGCTCTTGTATTATTCAAACCCTGACTTCACCTTTGAAGGCGTCAGATGTCCATCATATGGTATTATATCAAAAGCCAGCAACTTGTGCTGAACATTTATGAAACACTGGCAAGACTCCAGCTGGAGTATTGTGTCCACTTCTGAACACCTCGTTTTAGGGAGAATATCAAGACGTTAGAGAGGGTGTAGAGGAGATTCACCAGAAGGATACCAGGGATGAGGGACTTCAGTATGTAGAAAGACAGGAGAAGCTGAAATTGTTCACCTTAGAGCATACAAGCTTAAGCGGGAATTATCAAAAGAGATGTTCAAATTCATGAATATTGTGACTGCAACTAAGAACAATTTGTATTTATATAGTATCTTAACATCCTCAGGTCTTTACAAGAGAATAATCAAGTAAAATCTGACACTGAGCCAAAGAGATGTTAAATTAATGATCAAACATTTGGTCAAAGAGCTTAGAATTAAAAGCATTTTAAAGGAGAGAGAGGCAAAAAAAAGTTTAGTGAAGGAATTGCAGACCATAGGTCCCCAATGATAATGGCACAACTGTCAACAGCGAAGCAATTAAAATAGGTGGGTGGGTAAGTGGCAGAATTGGTAGAATGCAGAGATTTTGGAGGATTGTAGAGCTAGAGATAGTTACAAAGATAGGGAAGAGTAATGCTGTGGATAGATTTAAAATCAAGAATGAGAATTTTAGAACTGTTTCTGGTGTGAGAAGTGTTGGTATTCAAAAGATTTAAGGTGATTGACAGAAGGTGCAGAAGCATCATGAGGAAGCATTTTTAAACACGGTGACTCTTTGTAATCTGAAAAGTATAACCTGTCATAGCTGTGAAGGTTGATTCAGTTCAGTAACATCCAAAAGGAATTTGGATAAATACTTACGGAAGAAAGAACGGCAGAACTGTAGGAAACAGCAGCGAGATTCCCTGATCTTCAAAGGGCATTGGTAATTAGTCACCTGGCCATGTCTCTCTGACCAGTGACATTTACTTTGCTGAGCAGAGAATTGTGACCTAGAACCACTGAAGATTTGAGTGGGTGAATCATATTTCAGAATTTTTTTGCAATAATCACGAACTCTGGTATAGTTTCTGGAATCACAAGTTCATGTTCACGTGTTTGTGTATTGTGGGTTTATAAACTTCTAAACTTGTTACTTTGTATAGAATTGTCTTTTGCTGTGAAATGTCAATGCTGTCATTTCCGGCGAAGATCACCATTTATTGATCCAATCTGAACTAATCCTGCAAATTACCTGTCCATGCAAAAATTATGTTAATCTCCAATAAAATTCCTCTTGCATCTCCAGCCTACAGCTGTTCATTCTATTGATTCTAAACTCTTTCAGTACTGCTTGTTTCTCTTGTAGCTGGATCTTTTTTGCTATGTAACTTTGTATCAACAAACTTTATAACAGACATGAAAAGCAATATTGCTGAATACAGAGACATTCTGCTGAAGCTTTTCATCTTGTACCCATTTAGACAGAATCACAAGAATACCAAATCTCAAAGGAAGCAACAATGTATACTACATGAAAAGAGGTTACAGACTGATTAGCAGGCGCACTCTGAGTCATAGAGGCATTGCCAAATAGGTACCACCAAACTGCGAATGGCCAAGTTTATGTTTAAATTTCGACAAGGCAAATATGAAACAAGATTGGTTGGTCAAGACATTGCCATGGGAAATGTCAGGAAAAAAATGGTCGGTATCCTGAAGAGTTTCAGGACACATTACTATGGGACTGCAGTAATCACTGCTTCCAACCAGAGCTTTATCTATCTAAGTCTAAACTAATTAATAAGAATGCGGTTGGGGCCGCAGTCCTTTGTCAAACCATGTCAAAATGTCCACATTTCTTTCAACTCTGCTTTTGCCATCAAGACGAGAAAGTATATGCTGTCAAATTCAAACTATCCTTGAAATCCAAAGGAAGCATCCTTGAGCGCCTGACTTTGACCCTCTGAGTGGTAGTGACACAAATGGGAATTTTCATAATGGGTTTTGACTACTGTCTGAGTCCACTCCTACCTCACTATATCTGCTGCTGAAATGATCACCCATCTTTTTGTTACCTCCACATCCTGCTCTTTAGGGCTCTTGTCAACAGATTCCCACCTGGCACTCTCCATCAAATTCAACTCATCCAAACTCACATCAAGTCCCATTCACTTGTCAGCCCCTGTACTCACTGACCTACATTGACTGCTTGGTAACACCTTGATTTTAAGATTTCTGTCCTTCCTATCTCTGTAATCTCCTCCAGCCTCTACAAACATCTGAGATCTTTGTGCTCCTCCAATTCTCATCTTTTGAAAATCACCAGCTTTAATCACTGCTGCATTTGTGGCCGTGTTTTCAGCTCCACAGACTCAAATCTCCGGAATTCACTTTACTCTTTAAGATGCTCCTTTAAATCTACCACTTTGAGCAAGATTTTGCTCACTTGTCCTGATATTTCCTTACATGACTCAGTTTCAAACATTTTCTGATAAATATTCCTATGAAGTACGCTGGAATGTTTTACTGAGTTAAAGCTGCTATTTAAATACAAAATGCTGCTGTACGGCAAAAAGCATTCCAAAAGAGATGGATATGAGTGCTGTCTCGCACAGCCATGCCATAATAAAACCAGAAAAACTGCAAAATAATTTCACTTAAAGTAATTACAGCTGCAAGTTAAAAGCTGCCGACGTAAATGCATCAGACAAGATTTAATATAAGAACCAGATAACTACATTCTTCAGACTGAAGAATCACACACATAAAACAAATATATGGATTTTGATGAATAATTTAATATTATTTCTTCTTCATTGAGTTCAATGCATAATCTAGACTCCACATCTGTCCAAATCTCTTGTTTTTTCACAAAGCCTAAAGCGAAAATTCTAATTGGGCAATCAAAACATGCTAAAAATCATTTCCTCCAGCAGTGTTATTACCATTACCTAGCAACTCATAAACAATGTTTCTAAGAAAAATTAAAGCGAGAAGCAGTGTGTAATAAATGGTTCAGTCTGATGATAAGGAAAGTGCTATATTTGAAATGGTTCTTGGTGTTACAGAGAAACACGTTGAGTATTTCAGCAATACTCAAGTTCCAGAGAAACACATTTATTGCATGATATCAGTGAAAACTATTGCACTGTCCAATGATGCTATTATTGTAATTAGGCTAAAATGAATCACTTTCCATTACATGGTGCTCTCTAATTTAACCTTCCGAAAATGATCAGGCAGCTCTGTTATGTAATAAAGATCATCCATATCTGAGTTTATTTACTGTTAAATATCCTCTGGTACTGGAGTGTTCCATTTGATTTCATGTTTATCCCAGATCCAGCTACACTGCAGCAGTGACTATCTCATCAATGAAAGTTAATCAATCAACACGATAGGAACTACCACAGAATTGACACACTGAGTCATCTAGGCATTGAATAATTTCAACCATCAAGCCCAGGATTAAAAAATAGCAGGGGTGGCAGGCAAATTCTGAAGAAGGAAAACCTTAAAAAAAGCTTGCCTGCATCAACTAATAAAGGAGTTAGTGAGAAAGAAAAGGAATCCCTGAAAACTAAAAAGTAAACCCCAAAGTTGCCCTTGAATAAATTTCACAAAGAGCTTGTTAGAAAAATAATTATTGATCTCTCTGGCCAGGACCATTTATAGGTCAATAACCTCTCAGTAGAGAGACAATGACCAATTGTCATCATATCTCCAATTTTGAATGGTGGTTGGACTGAATTCAAGCAAGGGGCAATCAACACAGTTCTGAGAAAGGGTCACTTGACCTGAAATTTTAACTCTGATTTCTCTCTACAGATGCTGCCAGACCTGCTGAGCTTTTCCAGCAATCTCTGTTTTTGTTTCTGATTTCCAGCATCTGCAGTTCTTTCAATATTTTTTTCAGTCAGCACAGTGAGTGGAATGTCAGTGCACTGATGAGGTGAAGACCTCATGGGAGGACAAACCAATACCCATCCCTGCTGTCAGAACAGTCTGATGGAGCTGCTCGTGCAGTGGCAAATCTCTGATCCCACTGTTTTCACATTAAGATTGAAATCAGATTGCAATCCGATTGCATTTTATTGCAATGGCTTTCCAGTCTCACACCATGTAGCTGCCTGCTCTGAGTAGCTGAGCTCCTGATACCACTGAGGGTCCCTGCAGCATTGTTTTTGGAAATTTCCTGCTAGTTGCCCATTTAACAAGTGCCACTTTGCTTCCTGCCGCTGCTGGCTGGGTTAATTGCTGCTTCCACACAGAAGTCACCAGACAGAACATATCGTAGAACAAACTCAACATCTTTTTGCTGAATAATGATCAAAAGAACTGCGGATGCTGGAAATCAGAAACAAAAACAAAAATTTTTGGAAAAGCTCAGCAAGCCTGGCAGCATCTGTGGAGAGAAATCAGAGTTAACGTTTTGGGTCCAGAAGAAGGGTCACTGGACCTGAAACATTAACTCTGATTTCCTTCCAAAGATGCTGCCAGACCTGCTGAGCTTTTCCAGCAATTTCCATTTTTGTTACATTTTTCTCTGACTTTGCTCACTCTCGCCATTTTGAAATCTTCTCTAGCCAAAGTCCTGGTAAAGTTCCCTTCAATGTTTCATTCACTCCTGGTAGGTAAAGACAAAAGACTCAAAGTAAGGAGTTGAAATATTCCCTTTATCTCTATAAAAAACTGAAATGTGTGAGAACCTTTGGGCAAGACCTGCTTACACTTGATATGAAGTTCACCAGCACAAACAGGCTCCCTGTATAGATTTTGGAACTTTTATATATTTATGCATCCAGGAGAAAATCAGAAAACAGGAGTGAGAGTTGACCATTCAGTGCTTTGAGCCTGCTCTGCCAATCTGTATGATCTTCTGCCTGAATTCCAATTTGCCACTGCATCTCCATATCCATTAAATCTCCAAGTTTATTAATATGATAGAAAAACAATATGCTTCAGTTGTATGATGTATGACATTTGCACACTGACACAGTGGTGGTGACGCAGAATGCTGTATTTCAATGCTATCGTTGCTTCAATATTACAATATTCCCTAAGTTCTTCAGTGGCCTTGATTGTAGCAGAATGTCAAGTTGCAGCCTTTGTGCTCTGAATTAGGTCAAAAGCAGTTGATGAAATGTTCCAGGAAGGAATGTGTCACTGTTTGTCACTTGCACTTTGCACTATGAATTCAGGTGATTTATGTGGTACAGTGCATGTATGGATATTATACAGCGCACATTACAGACATCTCAAAGGAAAATGGTTCCTCCAGTGTCGCTGAAGGTTTGACTGTGTGTTTATTTCTGTTATACCCGACCTTCAATGTGATTGATGCTGACACTGAGAGATCCTAATAAGAATCTGCACCATATTTACATTCAATAGAGAGATACACATGAGCATATACATGTGGTCAAAAGAGGGAAAAGAAAACCTTTTCTTGTAAATAGGCCAGCTTTGATTTTGAAAGAAAAATCAAGCTTCATATCAGAAACTAGAAACAGAAGATGCTGGAAATGCTCAGCAGGTCAACAATACCTGGGGATAGAGGAAGAAAGTTAGCGTTTCATCTGAAAGGTCGTGAAGCTGAAATATTTTCTCTGTGTCTCTCTCTCCACATGAGAAACCGGAGATTTCCCAGCAGGTTTCCTTTAGTAACTCCCACAGCAGAAATCTCACTGCTGCTGTGTTTGAGGACATAGCTGCAGAGATCACAAGAATTGTCCAGACACCAGGAAAAGGACAATAACAGTCATTGATGGAAGCAGCTATCTCACTGAAGGTCTCGGCCTAGATCAGTTTTGGGGACCAGGCCAGGGGAAGGGTGTTTGTGACGAGGTCATTTCCTCATCACCACACTGCAGTTAGGAGAGTAGAGAGAGAAGTTGCAATTCTAAAGGGCTCAGGCTACTCTCCTATCCAACCCACCTGACCAATCCCTCAACCCTCCTGTTTCTGCCCTACACCCTCCCCTGCCTGCATCACCTTATATCCTCTTCACAGTACGTTCCGTCCTCTCCTTTTCACTTCCTCTTCTCTCCTTTAAGGCAGAATCTTCTTGGCCTGCCTGAAGCTTTTAGAGGAGCAGCCAGATCCGTGTGCTGCCACGGAAATGCAGCAGAGATTGGCAGTCTCCATGACCCCTCTTTTTCCAGTAATAAAGGATGTAATGGATGCCTGAATTCCTTTTGTCTGCCGGAAACAGGTCCTGTGAATTAATATATTTAGGTTCCAGCACACACAAATGTATCAGGCTCACAGTGTAACTCATTTTATATTTTAAGTGTTGATTCTTGGGAAGCAATAACACTGGTACATGTTGTGCTACGTAGTGGCTGGAATTAAGTGAATTAAAGAATTTGGGGTACTTGTAGGAGATGCCTGGCACCCACCCTCCTGTGTGACAGCCCACTGCAGTGATAACTTTACAATGCTAACTGATACTCCTGGGGGGCATGAAGCATTGCGTAGTCAGTGGTGCATACCCTGGGAGAGTGCAGCAGACCATTCATTCTTTTACAGCACTGGAGCCAGATTCTCTTGAGTCACCAGGAGCGCTGGGTCTGCAGACACCTCTGTCTAGGTTATTTTGCCAGTTGGGATGGCGTCCCTTTGACACCTCTGGAGAAAATAGTTTTTTTCTTGGACATTCTTCAGGAGAACCATTAAGGAAGTATTACTAAGCAAAGTGCCAATTTGTGCTTGGTCTCTCACATCTCTGGGAATGATGGAAATGATGAGAAGAGGGTGAGTGATGCTTCTAGATTGCAGAGAGTGAAGTCCAGGTGCCTTTTAAATAGGGCACGCAGAATATTGTGGCAGAGGGGAAAAAACTGTCTGCCTGTCCATAAAACTTTGTGTTTTATTCACATGTGCATAAGGGATCACCTCAAAAGGACATAATAGTGAGAAAAGCTGCACCACCCCCAAGTGGAAGACATTAGTCTCGAAAATACAAAATTTCACTCATCATCATCTCCCCTTCAGCCTCAACCTTTCTCTTATCTTCCTACTCTCCCTATCCCCTTGTTATCTCTCCCACTTCATTTCACATCTAACTCATTTCTCATCAATCCCCAGCCCCTCTCCTCACTAATTTCTCCAAGCAATATTGTGCAGATTCATTTTTAATTCCCAGAAACTCCGGGAGAAGAAAAATAGCATATGCTACTCTAATTGTGAGTCTGTCTTGCCATTTTAATTATTTTGACCACTAACTTATA
Organism: Ginglymostoma cirratum; assembly: GCA_024137785.1. Taxonomy (NCBI): domain Eukaryota; kingdom Metazoa; phylum Chordata; class Chondrichthyes; order Orectolobiformes; family Ginglymostomatidae; genus Ginglymostoma; species Ginglymostoma cirratum. Next base: position 39,377,468 of record JAHRHZ010000218.1, read on the forward strand.
TCGAAGTTATAATGCTACATGCAAATATAATCAATGCAAGATTCTTTATTAGAAACAGCAAAATGTCCATTGATAAATTATCTTCTTTTAAGAAATTTTCACTCCAAGGTCAGGGAATTAATTGTGTTTATGTTTACTGAGGAATCACTAATTTACAAGTAGCTGAAATAATGTTGAACATATTAGGAACATCTATCATACTTGTGAAAATTTTCACTGTGTAATGAGAGGTGTATAATGTATAGATATATCTTTGGATCTGGATTTCAAAAAAGGCAGATGGATATTGGTTAGTTCATAGGTCATAGAATCCCTACAGTGTGGAAACAGGCCCTTCTGCCCAACAAGTCCATGCCGACCCTCAGAGCATCCCACCCAGACCCATGCCCCATAACTTACCTAATCTACACATCCCTGAACACTATGGACAATTTAGTATGGTCAATCCACCTAACCTGCACATCTTTGGACTGTGGGAAGAAACCAGAGCACCCGAAGGAAACCCACACAGACACGGGGAGAATGTGCAAACTCCACACAGACAGTTGCCTGAGAGTGGAATTGAACCTGGGTTCCTGGCTCTCTGAGGCAGCAGTGCTAATCACTGAGCTACCATGCCAAAATTTATTTTGAAAGATCAGAAAATCAATTTGGAACAGTTACATAAAACAACATTTCCAAAAAAAAGTTTCAGAGATAGTAGGAGCTGCAGATGCTGGAGAATCTGACATAACAAGGTGTAGAGCTGGATGAACACAGCAGCCAAGCAGCATCAGAGGAGCAGGAAGGCTGACGTTTCGGGTCTAGGCCCGAAACGTCA
>JAHRHZ010000218.1:39378687-39389528 GCA_024137785.1 Ginglymostoma cirratum
GAAACGTCAGCCTTCCTGCTCCTCTGATGCTGCTTGGCCTGCTGTGTTCATCCAGCTCTACACCTTCTTATTTCCAAAAAAAGCATCTGTTTGTATTTAAGTGTCTGGGAGAACCCCTGTATTTTTAATGGTCAAAACGTTTATGCTGTAAATATATTGAGGCAATTAATTTCATTTTGACTTCAGAACAAAGGTTCAAAGTTTTTGAAGAAGAAGTTAGAGTGCAATTCAGAAGAGGACAGTTTCTCCAGTCACCTCAACAGAAGTAGTTTCTAGTCTATAGAGCAGCACCAGGAAAGTTTGGATATAAAGCTTCATGGAAGGTTCATGTCTACAGATGTAGAAAGGAATCATTAAAAACAAAAGGTCTCTACAGTCCAAGGGAAAGAAACTGGAAAGTATCAGTTAAACAAAGGTTTTAAAGGCTAAGATTGGTGTGATATTTCTCTGGGATTGAGCCTGTATGGTGGATGGAATTGGGAAACAGGTTAAAACTTTATTTTGATATTTGTGTTAAAATCTTTCTGACATGGCTTTGTTGTTTTAATTTTTTTTCCGTGTTGATAAAGAACATTTGCACCATTGTATGAATATGTGTCAATGGCTAACCACCAGATTAACCAACTGCAAAAAGTAAACATATGATCTATTAAGCCAGGTTTCATTCTGCAATCTGACTTGTCCAGTATTACTGTCAGCTGGAATCATAACAACTGTTAACCTGCATTTAACACCGCTCTCTCTTCAACCACCTGAGCAGGGTGTTGCTGTGAACATCCCCTTGACTCTTCCTGGGAATAGGGATCTCAATTTTGACATTTTGACGAATGTCACACTCTAGCAATGCACAAAAGGCAATATTCCTGATCTCCTTTGAGGCAGTGTCCATGGGAACTTTCATGTCTACAAGAGAAGGCAGTTAAAGTCAAGGTTTAAAATCTCATCTGAAAGCCAACATCTCAGACAGAGCAACATTCCTTCAGTACTAGCCCTCTGACAGAGCTGCACTGCCTAAACACTATCCTGTCAACACTGCAGCACTCCTTCAGTATTGACCTTCTAAACATGCATCGTCCCTTCAGTACTGACTCTCCAACAGTGCAGCTGTCCCTCAATATAGACTCTTGACAGTGTGGCAATCCCCCTGTACTGACCTCCTACAATGAGACACACTCTCAGTCCTGACTCTCTGACAGTGCAGCAATTCCTCAGTACTAACCCTCTGACATTGAAGTACTCCTTCAGTACTGATCCTTCAACAGCACATTGCTCCCTCAGTACTGACTTTTGACAGTGCAGAACTCCATCAGCACCCTCATTACTGAACTTCCAACAATGCAGCATTCCCTCAGTACTGCCCCTCTGACAGTTCAGCACTCCTTCTGACAGTACTCAGTACTGCACTGGCAGAATCACCCTAAATTACAGACCTACACCTCTGCACTGGCCCCAGTGTGATTGTGGCCACAGATCAGAATGAAAATGCTGGATTTCAAATCGGAAGGAGTACAACGTCATTGGCATTGTTTTTCTGTTATTCTCAACTGAGTGTTAAGAATTTCCTTGGCAGGGTAGAGAGAGGAAATTCCAAGCTAGTGGAATAAAGGGTACTGCACAAAACAGGGTCACTTGGCTCCTCATTCCAGGTAGGGACAATTGTTACAAAACCCAGAGACTGATTTTCCTTCTCACATTGATTCATATGACAGGAAAATTCAACTACTCCGCTAATAAGATTAAATGTTTCTTTCCTGTTTTTACTCCAGATCAAAAACAAACTGTTTTCAACAAACTCCTTATTTTAGGTAATATTCTTCAGTGTGACTGGTAGATGGCTGAGGCTTACAGTTATGTCTATTTCTGTTAATGTATTTGCATATTATGCAGCTGTGTAGCTTTAAGTGTGATGTGTGGTGACAGATAAACACCGTTCTTTAACCATTTCCAGTAACCAGAAAAACCCCACAGACTTCCTCCAAGTCACATGAAGTAGAAGTCATTCACATGATGGCTGAGTGGCTAATAATTTTCTCTAAGCTTTATCACAAAACAATGAGCCATTTCACTGAGTCTGTCCCGCTGAAGCACCTTGCAGCCCTGTCCAAACACAGCCTTGACAGTAGATGCACAGAGGAGGATATAGCATGAGACTATAAGGGAGAGAACAGGGATGCACAAGGGAATGCAGGTCCTACCCCTGAAGAAAAAAGGAAGATAATTTGAAACTGAATTGGCCCACACACTGCGTATCGACATTCTGCTTCAGAGATTTGGATCGTGACCATTTGAAACTAATACACTTCTGCTTCCAAATTGTGTAGGATGTGAGGCAGTGTCACAGGCTCAGGTCTCAGCCTGCGTCCACATTTTCAGGGTCAGGCTGTCGGACACTCAGATCCCAAAGTGCGGCCTACACTCTGGCCTCAGCTCACAGTGACCTCAGAACAAGTTTTTTGCATTTACTAAATGCATCCGTAGGAACGTACGCTTTAATGTATCTTCCCAATCATCAACCTGAGGAGATCTCTAAACTCTGTGTTGAGGATAAAACAAAACACAATTTCTGGAACTAACATTCAGGAGTAAAGCTAATCACATGAATGAGTGGTTCTGAATTAATTGCTCACCCAGTAAAATTTTGGGGCCAAGGTATTAGTAACTGAAGAGTAGAGCTCAGGAGATTTGAATATTTTAAACCCACCATGAGTTGTTCAGTGATTTTACTCATGTTTCCAGCTACCATCTGTTAACTCATATTGCCTGTAGCATGCCTCACTTTCTCACTTTCTGTGTTTATATCGTCTCATGAAGAAAATATTTGAATATTTGGCCAAAATTAATTAAAAGGAAATTAAACCTTTGTGCTCTGACTTATAAATCATGCCATACAGTATTTGTCCAAAAAAGCAGACATTTCCCTGCCTGGTAATTTTAAAAGAAAGACTTGCTTCATGACACCTTGCCTCACCTCAGGACATCCCAAAAGTTTCACAGTCAGTGGAGAACGTTTTGAGGTGTAGTCACTGTTGTAATGTGGGAAACACAGCAGCCAATTGCACAAATAATCACAAACTTTTCCCTTTATTTTATCAAAATTATTTCATAATTTTCAAGACTACTATCAGGTCACATCACAGCCTTCCCTATTCTAAAGAAAAGAGGGCAAGCCTCTTCAATCTTTCCCAATTTTGATATCATTTTACTTGTGCCTCTACACCTATTTTGTACCTTGGAAAACAGAACTGGTCAGTTCTTCAGGAGTGGACTAACTAGGAATCAATACAACTTTTAAGAACACATCTCCCAGAGCCTTAAATCTTTGCGATATCTTCCTCAATTTTTAGTGATTGGCACTGGACTTAATTCTGCTGTTACTATAAATCTGGCTACAGCTATCTTATCTGGCTACAAGTAAAGCAGGTCAGAGCTAACAATTCTGTGGCATAGAATTTACCTTCTGACTCTCCAAACACTGTCCATTATCTACAAAGCACTAATCTCTCTGCCTATAAATTCTATGCTTGTGTGCTTCACTTCACCTGACGAAGGAGCAGTGCTTCGAAGGCTTGTGATTTCAAATAAACCTGTTGGACTATAATCTGGTGTCGTGTGTGACTTTTGACTTTGTACAAGGCACAAGTCAGGAGTGTGATGGAAGACAATTCACTCTTCTCAATGAGTACAGCTCCAGCAACCCTCATAAAGCTTGACATCATCCAGAACAAAGTGCTTGATCAGCATTCCATCCACTACCTTTAACATTTTCCCACTGCACCTCTGATGCAGAGTTGCAGTGGTCTGCAGCGACTCACTGAGTCTCCTTCAACAGCATCCTCCAAACTCATGACCTCAATCACCTGAAGGCCAAGAGCTGCAGCTATATTGGAACACCATCGCCTGCAAATTCCCCTCCAACAATCATTGTCACCAGGTCAAAATCCTGGAATTTGCCCACTAAAAGCACTGTGGGTATCCCTATAATACAAGGACTGCACAGCCACCATCCTCTCCAGAGCAATTAGGAATGGGTAATAAATACTGACCTCACCAACAACCTTCTTGAAAGAATAAAGGAACAGCAGCATATCTGATGAAAAGGATGTAATCTTTGACTTTATCATTTGGGATTGAAAAATACCTCACTCTGGGACAAACAACCCTACTTCATTCTGCAATTATAAAAATCTATATTAAAAAAAAGGCATAGGAGCAGAAGTAGGCCAATCAGCTGACCGATTCTGTTCTGCTATTCAGGTGGATCATGGATAACCCGATAATCCTCTACTCCACTTTCCTGACTTTTCTCCATCAACTTTACTGATAAGGTTGTCTATCTCAGCCTTGAATACACTTAAAGCCTCAGTGTCAAAAGCCATCTGCGGTAAAGAATTCCACAGATTCATTATAATTTGAGAGAAGAATTTCTTCCTCATCTCTATCTTAAATGGGTAAGTCCTTTCTCTGAGCTTATGCCCTCTGGTCCAAGATTCTCCCACAAGAGAAACAACATCTCAGCATATACCCTGTCAAGTCACCTAAGAATCTGATATGTTTCAATAAGCTCATCTCACATTCTTCTAAAATTCAACTAGTATAAGCCCACCCCACTCAACTTTTCTTCAAAAGAAAATCCCTCCACGTCTGGGATCAACCTAGTGAACCTTTTCTGGATTGCCTCCAATGCCAGTATATATTCCCTTGCCTAAGGAGACCAAATCTGTTTACAGTATCCGATGTATAGTCTAACCAGTGCTCTGAGACAGTAAGAACTGCAGAGAAGGGTCCCGACCTGAATCGTCAACTTTCCTGTTCCTCTGATGCTGCCTGGCCTGCCGTGTTTCTCCAGCTCCACACTGCGCTAACTAGTGCTCTGTTTAGTTTTATCAAGACATCCCCACTTTTATGCTACATTCCCTTTGAAATAAAGATAATATTTCATTCTTCCATATTATCCACAGAACTTGAATGCCAGCTTTTGGGAATTATGCATGAGATTCCCCAAAACCTCTCGGTATCCTAGCCTTCTGCAGTCTTTCTCTATTTTTCCCGTCAAAGCACATAACTTCGCATTTTCCTAATACGTTGTCATGACTCCTCCCTAAGGGATCTTTTACTTTGAGATCATGTATTAAACCTGCCTCATTACACATGCCTAGATCCAAAATTGCGTGATCCCTATTTGGATCTACAATAAATTCTTGGAAACTATGAATTTTTCCTTGTGGCTACCTCTGCCAATTTGATTTCCCAATCTATGCAAAAATTAGAGTCACCCATGATTAATATACTCCCTTTTTTGACATGTCCTCATTATCTCCTAATTTATTCTCTGCCCTACCATCTAGCTACTGTCAGGAGGCCTATAGACTACTCCTACTAGGGCCTTCTTCCCCTTGTTATTTTGTTCATTCGCCCAGATGGATTCTTCATCCTCAAATCCAAGGTCATTTCTTGCTAATGTATTATTCCATCTCATACCACCAAAGCTATCCCACCACAATTCCCTTCCTGCCTATCCTTTTCAAAAGTCGCATGCCTCTGAATGTTCAGTTCCTAATTTTGTAACTCCTTATCTCTGTAATGGCTATAAGATCATACCCATTAACCTCGATTTGTGCTGTCATTTATTTTGTTCCGAATACAAAGTGCATTTAAGTAAAGAGCCATTCATTTTGTTTTTACTAAACCTTTTCTCCTTTGGCCTTGTTTGTTGCTTATAGTTGTTGTACAGCCTGCCCCTTCCTGTCACCCTCTGGGTATCATTACCTAATTAGCTGCACTGCAATGTTGGAATACCCTTTTGCTTTGTTATTCTATTTATCCCACTCCAGAAACTTCCCGACTCTCTATTTGTTCAAAGCCTTCTCTTTAAACCTAGGTATTCAATTCACTAGAAGGTGGTCCCAGCATGGTTCAAGTTAAGCCCATCCCACCAGAACACTTCACTTCTACTCAAGTAATCGTGTCAGTGCCCTATGAACCGCAACCCATTCCTCCCTCACCAGTCTTTGGGTCACACATTAGAGGATCTCAAAGCAGTAAGTCCTACCAAATCTGGGTCTCCCTCAGTCTTTGTAACAATGTCTGTCACATCAGTGTAACTTGCACATAGTTGCTGGCATGCAATAAATTACATATTGTTTCCTCTAGTAGACCAGGCAAAGCAAATCCTTTAGATCCCTACCCTGAAAGAGAATGGTGGCATAAAATCTATATGGTAGTGATCAGTAATGCAGAGAGCTTATACAACATCATAAATGGCCATCCAGGTTGTTCATTCAACATGGTGAGCTGTAGTACAGTTTCAATTTAGCTGCCTTCTTCATGCTGACAGTGGTGGCAGTCTGAAGATTTCTTAGACCATAAGACCATATGAAATAGGAACAGGATTAGGCCATTCAGCCCCTCAAGCCTGCTCTTAATTCAATAGGATCATAGCTGATCCAACATTCCTGACGTTCACTTTCCTGTATTTTCCCCATAACCTTTGATCCCCCGACTGATCAAGAATCTATCTATCTCTAAATATTCACAAGGACTCTGCCCCCACAGCTCTCTGTGGCAATGAGTTCTAAAGATTCTCAACCCTCTGAGAAAGGAAATTTCTTTTCATCTCAGTCTTAAATTGGCATTCCTTTGTTCCAGGACTATGCCCTCTGGTCCTAGACTCTCCCATGAGGGGGAACATCCTCTGTGTTTACCCTGTCAAGCCCCTTAAGAATCCTCTGTGTTTCAATGAGATCAGCTCTCATTCTTCTCAACTCCAGTGAGTAGAGCCCCAACCTGTTTAGCCTTTGCAGATAAGTCAATCCCTCCATATCAGGGATCATCCTAATGAACCTTCATGAACCGCGTCCAATGAAAATATACTTTTCCCTAAATAGGGGGAGCCAAAATGTACTCCAGATCCGATCTCACCAGCACCTTGTACAATTGCAGTAAGACTTCCCTACCGTTATACTCCATGCCCTTGAAATAAGAATCAGCATTCCATTGGCCTTCCTGATTACCTGTTGCCGCTGTTTACAAGGTTTTTGTGTCTTATGAAACTTCCCCAAGTCCTTTGTTTTGCAGCTTTCTATAGTTTTTCTCCATTTAAATAATATTTTGTTCTTTTGTTCTCCATTCCAAAATAAATCACTTTGAATTTTCCCACATTATACACATTTGCCAACCTTTTTGCCCTCTTACTTAACCTCTCAATAAATCTTTGTTTACTGTTTGTATCCCTGTCACAACTTGTCTTTCTACCTATTCTAGTTTTATCTGCAAATTTGGCTACAGTACATTCATTTCCTTCCTCCTCCTTCCTCCAGTTGTGGTTCCAGCACTGGTCCCTGTGGAACCCTACTGGTCACGGGTCACCATCTAAGAAAGAACCCCTATCCCCACTCATCTTCAGACACAGCTTTAAAATGACGGCTTGTGCAGAAAAGCAGGAGCTGGAACTGCTGAAAATTCATGAACCCTACATAAGAGAACCTTGTGGCAAGATTCACCAAGACAGAATCTACAGTCAATAGTAAAACCATATCAGACTTGGTAAGAGAAATGCAGCAGTGGGAGAGAGTTTGGAACTCCCTGAAGTTAGGCTATCAGTCACTCCAGTGCAATTACAGATTGTGTCAAATGGTGATCTGTAAGAGCTGTCAAGATCAAACATCATCAGACCAGGAGTAAAGTTAAAATCCTGGTGGGTCAAGAAATTTCTTTAAAGATGGCATAGAATTACAGCTGGGAAGCAAAAAGTAAGAGAAATACTTACAGCTCATATTAAACATTTCTGCTAGAACAAGCAGGTACCACAAGGCATACATTTCTGATCGCACCATGTGGTACAGCATATGTGCAAATGCCATGTGCAAGAAAGCCATTCAATTTTATCACAAACACACCACATGTACTTTCACAGGAAGGGAAATCAAGGGCCACATAAGTAATTTCAAGAAAAGTCTTAGAAATATCATCAAGCCAGAATTAAAGCAATGAAGAGGCATTTCTGAAACTTACGCAAGCAGGCTTTAATTGAAGAAGGAGATTGGGAGATTATATAGACCACAGAAAAGGTCAGTGGAAATCATCTAAGAAAATCCATTAAAGAAGCAAGATTTGTTTTATAAAGTTGCAAATAGTGGAAATCATTTGCTGAGACTGTGATTTGAATGGAAATTATTTACTGCAGCCACCATCAGAGACGTTTATTCAGTAAAGCAGTTTGGGAAATGGGTATCATTTATTAATGTACTTTGTGGAATTCACCCAGAGAAAGCTGCAAAATGGTGGGAATCTTTCATTTTATGTGCAGAAGTCAGGAATCCTCCATTTTGATCACAGACTCTCCAAAATCTCCAGTGCAGGAGTACACAGCAGCTGCACTTCTATACTGTAAAATTAAAAGCTTTAAAAGCAAGGAAAACACGACATTAGAAGTAATATTGCTATGAAGATTTAATTTTGGACATCTTGAAGATAACACTTCCTAAGATACAGAATAGCTTCCAAATTATATACTAAACCAAAAGCTGAACAAATTAACATTCTTCTCTATAAAATTAGGAATCTAACTGATGATGTTTTGCTTCCCAAGTTATTAAAGAAAGAACAGATACCTTTGATGAAGATTTGAAAGTTTTTGACAACTACTTTAACCTCAGAAGAAATAAAATTCTTCAAAGTGAAAGATTTAACAAAAGAGTTCAGCATCCAGGAGAATCCATAGATAATGAATGATCTCTGCAGTGGAGAAATGTGCTTATGGCAGTTTAAAGTCAGAGCTCTTTAGGTACAGAATGTTTAAAAACTGAAAGAACTGCTGATGCTGGAAATCAGAAACCAAAACAGAAGTTACTGGAAAAGGTCAGCAGGTCTGGCAGCATCTGTGGAGAGAAATTAGAGTTAACATTTCGTATCCAGTGATCTTTCTTCAGAACTGCGTGGTACAGAATGTTGTTTGAAATGCTGATGAATTTTTATAGTTTTATTGCAGTGAAAGAAAATTTGACTCTTGAGACAGCCTTACGCAGATTGAGTGAGGCTAAACTCCTGAAGCAACATAGATCAATCATAAGAGGAGAAAATCTATCTTATTGCAAGAGATTGGCAGGATTTATTCAGTTATCAAGGTTCAAAACATTTAAAGACACACATGAGCAACTAATACAGGGTGTAAGACAGAGCTGGATGCTAATACTCAGCAGTAGCACTGTGCAGTAAGGAAATGTCACAGTCAAAAGCAATACCTGGGTATTAAGAAAAATACCTTTTCTGCAAAACGGTCAGAAAATGTGCCAAAGTGTAAGACAATTGCAGCCCAGCAAGAGTAGTCATATCGTTCATGAGGTAGGAAAGACTACAATAAAAGAAAAGCCTAAAATATTCATAGGGGAAATAGGCAACCCAGACCAAGCCTTTAGAAATGAAAATATTTGTGTCAATGGGCATCTCACTAGTTTCAAGTTTACTATATGGTCAGCATCACTACATTGTCAAATAGTATACCATGGTTGAAGAAACAGTGTCTGCAGCTGACAGAAGTATAAATACATGATTCCAGAGATGTACAGTTAAAATTAAAGGTATGCAATAAGGAACTTTCCAACTCAAGGGGTATCAGATAGTAGAGAACTTAAACATAATTCCCAATCAAGAATTCTCACTGGAGTATGAATGTGTATTTTGACCTCGATCTTTTTCACATGGCAGGAGTTAACCCAATTAAAGTAAGGAAACAACAAATCAAGGAATATTCAGTAAAAGAAAATTCAGTCAAGGAACAACCAGTCATAGCACAAACAATAGATGATTTTAGTGGGTTGACACTAGCAACATTGCCACATGAAATTAATTTCATACTGTCAGCAAGATGGAAATTTGCAACTTCTTTCTCTGGAGCATAGGAAGTTGAGAGGTGACCTTACAGAAGTTTATAAAATAATGAGAGGTATGGATAGATTTTATGGTAGTTGTCTTTACCCTGGGATGGGGGATTTCAAGACTAATGGGCACATTTTTAAGGTAAGAGGAGAGAGGTTTGAAAAAGACATGAGACAATTTTTCTACACAGAGGGTGTGGAATGAACTTCCTGAGGAAGTGGTGGATGCAGGTACAGTTACAATGTTAAAGAAGACATCTGGAAAGAAACATGAGGAGGAAAGGTTTGAGGGAATATGGATCAGGAGAAGGCAGGTGGGACTAGTTTAATTTAGGATTGCATTTGGCATGGACTGGTTGGACCGAAGGATTTGTTTCCATGCTGTATGAGTCTATGGGACAATTTCATTTCCTTAGCTTCCCAAGTAGAAACTCAAAGTCAGTGTCAGAGCAAGAAGTTTAATGACAGTGTATTGGTTTCAGCAGGTACTATAATCACTGAGCGTGAAGTAAAGCATCTGAAGTTAAGCAACCAGCTGAAGTAAAATGCCTACACACTTCAGCAAATTAGACTGAGAATACAACACAGATCAAGGAGCAGGAGCAGGATTCCTCAGCCAGAGCTCATCTGCTCCATCCCTTTCTTTCCTTTTTGATTCTTTCTGCCTTCTTTCTTCTGACTCCCAATCTTTGAGCCTCCAGTGAAGTCATCGTGAACTCCCAGCCTCAGCGTGGACTCTCAGCCTCAGTGCGGACTCCCAGCCTCAGTGCGGACTCCCAGCCTCAGTGCGGACTCCCAGCCTCAGCCCAGGCTCCCAGCCTCAGCACAGTCCCCCAGCCTCTGCGCGGACTCTCAGCCTCAGTGCAGACTCCCAGCCTCAGCGCGGACTCCCAGCCTCAGCACGGTCTCCCAGCCTCAGCGTGGACTCTCAGCCTCAGTGCAGACTCCCAGCCTCAGTGCGGACTCCCA
>JAHRHZ010000218.1:39402606-39413263 GCA_024137785.1 Ginglymostoma cirratum
CCCCCTCACCATCCCCCTCTCACTGCCTACTGCTGCCCCCTCACCATACACCTGTCACCACCTTCTGCTGCTCCCTCACCATCCCCCTCTCACCACCTACTGCTGCCCCCTCACCATCCCCCTCTCACCGCTGACGTCTCTCTGGCCCACACTTGATCTGCCATCGCTGCAGGACACAGCCCACGCATTCAGCTCACACCGTGCAGTTCCCGGTCATGACCCAACTCCTTAGGTAGGTAGTTAAAAGGGTCAGGGTGGGGTGTGAGATAGAATTACCACAGAGAGGAAAGAAAAGAAGAAGAAAAGGAAAGGAAAAGGAAAAGGGACTGGCGAGCAGATTGGAACTCCAAATGGAGCTACTTGCGCTGCCGCCATCTTGCTTGGTATGAAGCTATGTCTGCACCACAGCCTTAAAACATGGTGATAGAGCTGCAATACCACTATAATTACTACTCCATTGCTGCATAAGACCTTGATTTGAAAATTCTTATTCTTGTTTTCAAATTCTCTACAATTCTCTGAACTTCCATCTAGAGACAGCTTTGTAATGAGGTCTCGCTCAATTTATTTTGGTGTATGTCAGGGCATTTACACAAGACAATAAGAGCTGAGAAACAAAATCTTATCAAAGCTCATATGTATGAGGATGTAACTTTCAGAATACACCAAGTTTTCAAATTGTGTGTTTGTGGGGCGCAATGGCTTGGTTGTGCTGAAAACAGTCCATGTCCATGTCATGACAGGGCCTGGGGTGCTGGAGTGGGTAAAGGACACAGAGGAAGGTATTCAGGGTCTAAAATTATCGAACTTGATGAATTGCCGTTCTTCCAGTTTATATGGCACTTGACAAAAAAGTTGAAAAAATGCTACTATAGACAATGGAAAAGGACTCACATTCACACCATTCCTTTGTCTTGTTCCATGTTGTACAAAGGCAAAGACCAATTAGTTTAGCACCATAAAGGGACACCCAGAGGTTTAATTTATACATTACGGAATTCAAGGACAGAGATCAGTATGCCCAGAGAGAGCTGCACAGTAGAACAACTTGCACCAATATGGTGCCTTTGCACAGTAATGCAGCCCAAGGTTTCAAGAGGAGGGGTTATCCATCAAAATTTGGCCATGATTCTTAAACTGTGATATTAGGACAGTTGATCAAAAATTTTTTTTGCGAGTTAGATTTTGTGAAATGCCTTTAAAGAAGAGAAAGATAGAGAGTGCAGAGATCTCACCAGACTCTGAGTGCTGATTTTAGTCCCATTGATGGTTTGTGGTTGGGGTTAGGTATGGCCACCAGTTCTCCTTTTTACTTTTATCCCCTTGTGCATCCCAGTGCTGTCATGTAACTATTTTAATCAACCTGTTCATATCTGTTCTGACATATCTCCAGGACAGATAGGCCTTGAACCCAGGCTTCCAAGCTCAGAGATAGGGACATTACCATTGCCATCTAAAAGCCCTAGTCCTCCATTCTATGGTGAGCCTGAGGATTTATGTAATTAGCAGTCGAAGAGGATATACCACCAGTCAGAGAAGAGGCTCACAATAAGATGGAGTTTATTGCGTCATAATATATGTGCATGTTACATTGGCTAGTTAGATATAATTAAAAAGACTGGCAGAAGCCAGTGATGAAATGTGTTTCCATTGGCACCTCATGCGAGACTGTACTTCCCACAAAGACTTTGGTATAATCAGATTCTGTGGAGCTTAATGCAGTGTGGGCATTAAGACTTTCATTACCTCATACAACAATGGGGGCTGAAGAAGATTTACAAGGGGTAAGATTTGGAGAAATTTGAAAACAAGAATAAGAATTTTAAAATCAAGGTTTTTTTGCAGTATTAAGGTATTAATTATAATTATTAATGTTGCCACAAACCTGGCCTGAGATGTTACCTCTAAAATCTCATACTGCTAATGCACAAAAAGCATGTTTTAATTCAAACTTCTGTCAGCACCCAGTTATTTGTATATTTTGTTGACAGGCTTTCGTATCTTTAAAAAATTACTTTGTTGGCAGCTCCTGATCTGAACTTGTTGCCATGGCAACACTGCATTCTCATCTGTTGAACTGACTGTTGGATGTGATGGGCTCGCTGTTGATTTTATCAATTACCATGGCCGTCATACAATTGGACAAATTCTTTTCTCCCTCACTGCCAGATAGTATCCAAATATTAAATGCTGTGTACAACAACTTGCAGTCAGATAACACCTTTAGAACCATACAGCGCAGAACAGGCCCTTCGGCTCTCGATGTTGCGCCAAACATTGCGCTTTAACATTGTGAAACATTGCAAGGCATTTTGCAAGTGTCCGATCAAACCACATTTATCAGCAAAATAAATGGTTGGTAATATTTGGACAGCTAATCAAAAACTAGATCACAAAGCCAGATTTTAATGAGTTCTTCACTTGGAGAAGAAAGGCAGATGCCATGAAGTTCAGGGAAGGAATGAGAGCTCAGGCCCAAGCAGCTGAAGGCACAGTTGCCATTGGTAGAATAATTAAAATCAAGATTGCTCAAGAGCATTGTATTGGAAAGGTGCAGATATTTCAGAGAGTCGTGGGGCTGGAGGAGATTACAGAAGTAGAAAGGGGTTAAGCCATGAAAGGACTTAAAGACAGATGCTTTGGGGGAAAGATGAGTTGTACTAGGAAGGACTTAAAATGTAAATAAAGTTCTGATCATGCATAGTATGTGTCTGGAATTCAGAAACTCCACATCAGTTCATTGAGTCAGGAGGAGATTGTCAATGAGCTTTTGGTTTCTGTGCATTCTCTTGATAGATTAAACAAGAACAGGGTGGAATTTGCACAGTGTGGAGCTGGAGAAACACAGTAGGTCAGGCAGCATCAGAGGAACAGGCAAGTTGACGTTTCGGGTCAGGACCCTTCATCAGAACTGGGGAGGGGGAAAGGAGCTGGGAAATAAATAGAGGGAGGAGGGGTGGAGCTGGGGGAAAGTAGGTGGGATGGCAATAGGTGGATGCAGGTAGGGGTGGAGGGGATTAGTTAGTGAGAAGGGTAGGGCAGATAGGTCGGGAGGAAGATGAACAGATTGTGCCAGGTCAAGGAGGTGAGACGGAGGTGGGTAGGGCTGGGTGTGTAAGAGAGGAGCTGTAGGGGCAGGTTTAGCACCTCCTGCAGTTGCAGGGAAAGGTGCCATGGGTTGTGGGGCTAATGGGGAGTGTGGAGTGGAGGAGGGAGTCGTAGAGTGAGCGATCCCTATGAAAGGCAGATAGAGGTGGGCAGTGAAATATCTCTTTGGTTGTGGGATCTCTTTGTAGGTGGCAGAAATGGTGGAGGATGATGCACTGGATGCGGAGTTGGGTGAGGTGATATGTGAGGACTGGGGGACTCATTCTTTAATTCTATTAGAGGGAGGGGGTTTGAGGGCAGAAGTGCGGGAAATGCAAGTGATGTGGTTGAGGGCATTTTTGGTCACCGGAGGGGGGATGTTGCATTCCTTGAAGTAGGAGGACATCTGGGATGTCCAGGAGTGGAATCTTCCATCTTGGGAGCAGATGCAGTGGAGGCGGAGGAATTGGGAATAGGGGATTACATTCTTGCAGGAGGTGGGTGAGAAGAAAAGACAGAGTCAAGGTAAGCGGAGATACGTTCAGTGCGGCAGGAGCAGGCAAAGGCAGTGGGTCAGCAGGGACAGTCAGGTTTGTTGATTTTGGGAAGGAGATAGAAGCGGGCAGTGCTGGGTTGGGGAACGATGAGGTTGGAGGCTGTGGGTGGGAGGTCTCCTGAGGTGATGAGGTTGTGGATGGTTTGGGAGATGATGGTTTGGTGGTCAGAGGTGGGGTCATGATCGAGGGGGCGGTAGGAGAAGGTGTCAGAGAGTTGGCGCCTGGCCTCTGTACTATTAAGGTCAGTGTGCCATATCACAACTGTGCTTCCCTTGTCCGCGGGTTTTGAAGTGATGTTAGGGTTGGAGCGGAGGGAGCGGAGAGCTGTATGTTCCGATGGGGGGAGGTTAGAGTGAGTGAGAGGCAGGGAGAGATTCAGGCAATCGATGTCGCGACAGCAGTTGGAGATGAAGAGGTCAAGGGAGGTTAGGAGGCCTTGGGGTGGTGTCCTCCCTCTCGCCTCCTTGACCTGACACAACCTGTCCCTCTTCCTTCCCACCTATCTGCCCACCCTTCCCACTGACCAATCCCCACCACCCCCAACCTGCATCCACCTACCTTCCCCCAGCCTCACCCCTCCTCCCTCTATTTATTTCCCAGCTCCCTTCCCTCTCCCCAGTCCTGATGAAGGATCCTGACCCGAAATATCGACTTTCCTGCTCCTCTGATGCTGCCTGACCTATTGTGTTCCTCCAGCTCCACACTGTTTTGACCCTGACTCCAGCATCTGCAGTTCTTGCTATCTCAGGGTGGAGTTTGGTTATTGAGGATGGAGTGTTTTCTCAAAGGATTCATTGATCCAGCAATCAGTTTGGTTGTTAAATAAATCAATTGATATCTTTTTGTGAGGTGTTAACAAATTACAGAAACTAATCTCCAAATCAGCATTTTTTTGTCAGTCACAGGCATTCATCTTTGAGGTCATCAGGTCTATACACACATGAGGTTTAACATCGCAGTGATATGGATTTTTGTTGTTGTTAACAAAAGGTCTGGCATTACTGACACAGGAACAGAATACACCATCAATTCCTTTCAAAACCCTAAAACGTTTAATTAAATCACCCCTGAGCTTTCTGTATTCTGCAGATACATGCCTAGGTATCTCTCTTCTTAATTTAAGATAATAGTGTAAGAAATAGGATCAGAAGCAGGCCATTCAACCCTTCAAGCATGATCGTCTACCTCACTACCTCATTTCCTTAAGTATCCCTGTATCCCTTGATGTCTTTAATATGGAAAAATCTACTAAATCAGTTTTGAACACTCTCAAGGATAGAGAATTCAAAAGCCTCACTGTCTTCTGAATGAAGAAATTCCTTCTCATTAAATGGCCACTCTCTTAATTCTGACACTGTTGCTCCTGATTCTGGACACTTCCACACAAAGGAAACGTCCTTTCTGCATCTACCCTGTCAGAAGTTTGGATTATGCCTTTCTGGTGAATATCCCTAGCGGTTCCCAGTATAGGAATAGACCCTTCAGCCCACCATGTCTGTGCTTACCATGATGCCATTCTAAACTAATCCCACCTCCCTGCACGTGCTCCGTATCCCTCTAGTCCCTGTTTGCTCATGTGTCTGTCTCAATGCCTGTTAAACTGCTTCTACGACCTCCCTGGCAATGCCTCCTTCCAAGTCCAATGTATTGCCTTAAGGTGCAGTATCCAGAACCATAAACAAGACTCCAAGTAAAATTATCTAATCAAAATGGCTTGATCAAGAGCTTTGAGAGATCTCTGGTCACTCAGGTGTGAAGTTACTCCAAATGTGGAAATAGCTGGATGTTGTCATCTTCTCTACTACATTATATGAACGGCATGAAAAATGACAGCTGTTTAGAATATATGGAAACAGGCCCAACTAGATGATGCTGGTGTTCATGCTCCATATGGACCTCCTCTTACCACTCTTCATTTCACCCAATCAAATTACCTTTTTTTTGTTTCTCAATCATTATGTAACCTCTCCTTAAATGTATCTACGCTATTTGCCTCAATCAATCCTTGTGGGAGCAAGTTCCATATTCTCCCCACTCTGGGGAGATTCCTCCTGAATTGGTAATTCCCTTATTGTGATGGTTCTTCACATAATACAATGTGCTAGCTTGAGGGGAGGCAATCGCCCAGTGGTATTATCGCTGAACTGTTAATCCAGAGACACAGGTTTCTGCAGACCTAAGTTTGAATCCTACCACAGCTGAAGGTGGAATTTGAATTTAATAATTATCTGGTATGAAGAATCTACTGGTGACCATGAATCCATTATCAATTGTTGGAAAAACCCATCTGGGAACAATGAGGGATGGGCAATAAATGCTGGCCTAGTCAATGACACCCTTGTCCTGTAATTGAATAAAAAAACACTTGACAATCTTCACCTCATATGATGTGCTACTTAAGTTAGCTCCCAAGACATATGAATGTGGCATGGTTCACATAGTACTGAAGAATTCATTTAATTTTTATTACAATACCTGATGTCTACATATGTGCAGTACCAACACAGCCACTTGCATTCCTGGACTCCAGCTGGGCAGTTTGGATTTACTGCAGCACATTTCCCTCAGTGTGTCATGCTGCAAGAGGATTTGATAAGATGGAGACCGTGATCTTTATACAATTAGGTCACATGCTATAATATGGTGATGGCATCATAAAGATATACTACCTATCTGCAGTGAAATATAACATAAAACCCCTCTTTATAAAGAAAGAAATTCCAAAAAGATATATATGGTTGTACATAGGCATGTGATATTTATTTAGCAATTCTCGAGATGTGTAAAAACAGTTAACAAGATTGTAATTCAAATTTCAACTTAATGTTGAAAGTTTGACAAAGCATCCTGATCTAATGATCATTTACCCATCTGGAGAGGTACATGTTGTTCCT
The DNA here is from genome assembly GCA_024137785.1 of Ginglymostoma cirratum. Lineage (NCBI taxonomy): Eukaryota > Metazoa > Chordata > Chondrichthyes > Orectolobiformes > Ginglymostomatidae > Ginglymostoma > Ginglymostoma cirratum. Next base: position 39,409,145 of record JAHRHZ010000218.1, read on the forward strand.
ATTTTCAGACAATCTTGACTGATAACTCGGTTGTCTTGCTGCTGCTTGCTGTCACAATCACTGTAATTGCCATTTTCTTCCCCACTGCTCTGCATGTATGATCAATGTATAACACATTGGTCTGAACTGGTTTCCGTTCCTTCGCAATATCACACATAATCGGTAATAGCTTCATACAGCCTAGGCTGACTGTATATTTAAAAACCTTGGCTAGTATCCTGGTATTTGTGACTGGATTTCTGACTTGCAATCTCTGTTCATTACATTGTTGTGGTGGTTCTCTACAACTTCTTTAATTCATTCACTGGATGAAGGCGTCACTGGCTAGGCAGCATTTATTGCCCATCCCTATTCACCCAGAGGGCAGTTCAGAGTCACCCATATTGTTGTGGGTCTGGAGTCTCATCTAGGCCATGTTTCTGTTTTATTTTTCACTGTTTTATTTTTCACTGTCTTTGAGATGGGATATCCTGTAGCTTTTTGGATTTTACCACTGTGTGAGTCTGGTCTGAATCTCATGAATGGTTCTGATACTGAGATATGTACAGATTGCTGGCCCATTGGTAACCACCAGGTAGAGGATTTTGGGAATCCAAACCAAACTTGCACATTGGCACTGCAGTGTGATTGTCCAAATAAATACAAACATTCCATGTGTTGTCCTGATCACTTGCTGTTCCTTATGCAAACATTTTGTGATCCATATACTAGGACACCAAAATCCCTCTGTACCGCTGTGTTGTGCAATCTCTTTCCAGTTACATAGTTTGCTGTTATTTTACTCTTCTTGCCACAGTTCGCTTCATCTGTGAAATTTTTAACCCACTCACTTAAACTGTTAGGATCCCTTTGCAAAATCGCTACCTTGTCTTCACAATTTATTTTCCTGCCTATGTTGGTATGATAGACAAATACAATTAGCACACATTCAGTCTTTTCATCCAAGTCAATCAAGTGGATTGTAGTTAGTTGAAGCCCAGCACTGATCTCCGTGGCACTCCATTTGTTACAGCGTGGTAACCCAAAAAAGACCCACTTATCTAGAGTCTGCTTCCTGTTAGCCAATCAGCCCTAATTTATGCTAATAAGTTATACCCTACACCATGAGATCTTTATGTAGATCAGAGATAAACCTTGTCTGATAATTTACTGTGAAGCACCTTGTGATATTTTCCTACACTAAGGATCTGATATTTACTCAGGTATAAAGATCTGGTTGTGTGGTGATGATGAGGAATTGTCTCCCAAATCAGACTCCCTAATCCATAAGGAAGGTTTTTTTCCCCATAGATGCTTCCTGCTTTCTTTTTCAATCTTGAGGATTCAGGAACACCTCCGGCTGCATTTAGATACTTATAACTGTTGCAGTCTAACATTGAGCCACACATCTTTATTAAGGAGGAAAGCAATATAATTAATGTTGTTTAGAACACTAGCTGAAACTGAAGAACCTATAAATTGGGTTTAACTATCTTTTTTAATGACATGAGCACTTTGGGAAGTCATTAGACCACCTGCCACAATTCAATAATGGCTTTTCAAACATTCTGTTTTGCAAAACTTCACAGCAAGAGAAAAGAGATTATCAACATCAGGAGATAACAAGCGGGGGGCTGGATGAACACAGCAGGCCAAGCAGCATCATAGGAGCAGGAAAACTTGACGTTTCGGGCCTAGACCCTTCATCAGAAATGGGGGAGGGGAAGAGGGTTCTGAAATAAATAGGGAGAGAGGGGAAGGCGGATAGAGGATGGATAGAGGAGAGGATAGGTGGAGAGGAGGCAGACAAGTCGAAGAGGCGGGGATGGAGCCAGTAAATGTGAGTGTAGGTGGAGGGGTAGGGAGGAGATAGGTCAGTCCAGGGAGGATGGACAGGTCAAGGGGGTGGGATGATGTTAGTAGATAGGAGATGGGGGTGTGGCTTGAGGTGGGAGGAGGGGATAGGTGAGAGGAAAAACAGGTTAGGGAGGTGGAGATGAGCTGGGCTGGTTTATCTCTGGGAAGTGGAGGGGGGAAGTGCTGGGTATTCTAAAAGGCATTAGTGTGGACAAGTCCCCAGGTCCGGATGGGATCTATCCCAGGTTACTAAGGGGAGCGAGAGAGGAAATAACTGGGGCCTTAACAGATATCTTTGCAGCATCCTTGAGCACGGGTGAGGTCCCGGAGGACTGGAGAAATGCTAATGTTGTCCCCTTGTTTAAGAAGGGTAGCAAAGATAATTCAGGTAATTATAGACCGGTGAGCCTGACGTCAGTGGTGGGGAAGCTGCTGGAGAAGATACTGAGGGATAGGATCTATTTACATTTGGAAGAAAATGGGCTTACTAGTGATAGGCAGCATGGTTTTGTACAAGGAAGGTCATGTCTTACCAAGTTGATAGAATTCTTTGAGGAAGTGACAAAATTGATAGATGAGGGAAGGGCTGTAGATGTCATATACATGGACTTCAGTAAGGCGTTTGATAAGGTTCCCCATGCTAGGCTGATGGAGAAAGTGAAGTCGCATTAGGGCCAGGGTCTACTAGCTAGATGGATAGAGAACTGGCTGGGCAACAGGAAACAAAGAGTTGTAATGGAAGGGAATTTCTCAAAATGGAGAACTGTGACCAGTGGTGTTCCACGGGGATCTGTGTTGGGATCACTGTTGTTTGTGATATACATAAATGATCTCGAGGAAGGTATAGATGGCCTGATTAGCAAGTTTGCAGATGACACTAAGATTGGTGGAGTAGCAGATAGTGAAGGGGACTGTCGGAGAGTGCAGCAGAATATAGATAGATTGGAGAGTTGGGCGGAGAAATGGCAGATGGAGTTCAATCCAGGCAAATGCGAGGTGATGCATTTTGGAAGACCCAATTCAAGAGCGAACTATGAAGTAAATGGAAAAGCCCTGCGGAAAATTGATGCACAGAGAGATCTGGGTGTTCAGGTCCATTGTACGCTGAAGGTGGCAGCGCAGGTCGATAGAGTGGTCAAGAAGGCGTATGGCATGCTTTCATTCATCAGACGGGGCATTGAGTACAAGAGTTGGCAGGTCATGTTACAGTTGTATAGGACTTTGGTTCGACCACTTTTGGAATACAGCGTACAGTTCTGGTCGCCACATTACCAAAAGGATGTGGATGCTTTGGGGAGGGTGCAGAGGAGGTTCACCAGGATGTTGCCGGGTATGGAGGGCACTAGCTATGAAAGGAGGTCGAGTAGATTAGGATTATTTCCATTAGAAAGGTGGAGGTTGAGGGGGGACCTGATTGAGGTCTACAAAATCAATGAGAGGTATAGACAGGGTGAATAGCAAGAAGCTTTTTCCCAGAGTGGGGGACTCAATTACTAGGGGTCACGATTTCAAGGTGAGGGGGGAAAAGTTTAAGGGAGATATGTGTGGAAAGTTCTTTATGCAGAGGGTGGTGAGTGCCTGGAACGCGTTGCCAGCGGAAATGGTAGAGGCAGGCACGATAGCATCATTTAAGATGTATCTAGACAGATACATGAATGGGCAGGGAGCAGAGGGATACAGATTCTTGGAAAATAGGCGACGGGTCTAGACAGAGGATCTGGATCAGCACGGGCCTGGAGGGCCGAAGGGCCTGTACCTTTGTTGTAATTTTCTTTGTTCTTTGTTCTTTTTTCTAATCATGCAACAGTACATGCTCCCCCGTACCTGTCGTTCTGACAATTGGGTGTTCCTCAGTATTGATAATCTAACATTGCAATGCACCATCAGTACTGCCCCTTTGGTGGTGAAATGCTTCCCTGAGCAGTACCTTTAGACATCGGAGTACTCCGTCAGCACTGGCTCTCTGACAGCGTGAACCTCTCCCAGCACTGACTCGTAACACTGCAACACATCCTCAGCAATGGGCCTCTGACAGTGCAGCCCTCCCTCAGTACTGACCTGTCAACATTGCTGCCTTCCCTCAGTATTGACCCTCTGACAATGGAGCCTAACCTCAGTACTGACCCCCTGATCGTGTAGACCTCCTTCAGCACTGATTCTTTAGCAGTGCAGCCCACTCTCAGCAATGAGCCTCCAACAGTGAAATGCTCCCTTCGCACTAACCCTCCGACAGTATAGCACACCCTCAGCACTGAGCCTCCTACAGTACAGCACACCCTCAGC
>JAHRHZ010000218.1:39416433-39434281 GCA_024137785.1 Ginglymostoma cirratum
CACACTCACACACACAGACACACGAACACACACACACACACACAAACACACACACACACAGACGCACACACGCACACACACTCTCACACACAGACACACACACGCACACACACTCACACACAGACACACACACACACACACACAGACACACACATACATACACAAACACACAGACACACGCACGTGGGTGCTGGGGGCAATAAGTACTACAGCTGTATGACAGTATGTTGGGGTACAAATATTAGAAGAAAGAAGAAGAGAAAAATGAAGAAGACAAAAAAATAAAAAACCAGGAGATTGCAAACTCCTCAGTTCAGGGGACTGACTCAGAGCTGGCTGGTTACAGCCAGCGTGCTGTGCACAAGTATATAAAAGGTGACTTGGTGACAGGATAAGACCATAACACCATAAGACATAGGAACAGAAATTAGGCCATTCAGCCCTTCGAGTCTGCTCCGCCATTCAAACATGGCTGATAAGTTCCTCAACCCCATTCTCCTGCTTTCTCCCCGTAACCCTTGATCTCCTTGATAATCAAGAAACTAGCCACTGCAGTTATTTCACACTCACTGTTATAATATAATTAAAAAACAGTGCAGGTGTTTCAAACATTTATAAAGGCAAGTGGTTTGTTGGCTTTTATCAAAAGAAGATTTGAGTACACAAGTTAAGATACCTTCCTTCAATAATGTAGAATCTTGGTGAAACTGCACCTAGTTTATTGTTTGATCCTGTACTTAAGGAAGGTCATAGTGCAGCAGACTAATCCTTGGAATGCTCCAGTGAGGAGAGATTGAAGAAATTTGTCCTTTATTCTCTAGAGTTTAGAAGAATGAGTGGTGACCACATTGAAACTTACAATATTCTAAAAGGGCTTGACAAAATCACAGCATAAAGGATTTTTTCCCTGGGTTGGGGTCTAGAGCCAGGGGATGCAGTCTAACAATAAAAGATATATCAGGCTGATATAAGACTGAGATCAGGATAAACTTCTTCATTCAGAGAGAGATAAACTGTTGGAATTCTCTTTCCCAGAGGGCTGTAGAAGCTTAATCTTTGATTATATTCAAGACTTCGATTATAGATATGAACAATATCAAGTGATATCAGAAATATGTGTGAAAATGGCATAGATATAGATAATGAACCATGATCTAGGATGGCTGAGCAGGCTCGAGAGGCTGAATGGCATAATCCTGCTCTTATGCTCCTATTGTTCATGCTGCAAAATAATTTTAGCCTTCATTGCCCTTAAGAAACTATTTTCGTCTTTGCACAAAAATACCATACTTCAGGCAATTAATGTTCTTCATTATCCTTCCATTTCACTCTTCCCATTTCAGACAGAACTAAGAATCTTGGAGAGGGAAGGGATGCAGAGCAGAATTCACCAGGATGATACCAGAGTTAAAAGGGTTCAATTAATAGACAGTTACATTAACTTGCTTATTTTCCCTTGGGTATAGAAGATTATGGGGCAATGTAATCAGTGTGTTAAAAATGATAAAATGATTTGATTGGGTGAATAGAGAGAAATGATTTCCTCTGGTGGGGCAGTCAAGAACAAAGGGACAGAACTGTAATAGTCAAGCTTGGCCATTTAGGGTGAGGTTAGGAAGCACTTCCTCACATAAAAAGGAGTGGAAATTCAGAAATCTATATCTACCCTCCTGCAGAGGGGAACAGGCAATTGAAAATTTCAAACCTGAAATTGATGGTTATTGTTAGGTAAGGGGCATTGAAGGTTACCAAATCATTTTTTTATAGGTAGGGTTGAGATACAGATTAAGCATGACATAATCACTGAAACAGGGCAACAGTTCCCCACTGTTTGTGACCCAGATGAATCTTGTCAATTTGTGATCAAACTGAATGATAGACCAAGTATGAAGGTCTGAGTCTCCCTCCTGCTCCTGTATTAAAATGATCAAATATCTTACATGGAGAGGAAATGCCCATGAGATGTTGGTGGTCTGCTGCTGCTTTGAAGCACTAACGTCCTTGAGGTGTAGGTACACCCACACTACTGCTGGAAGAAATTTTTACCCAGTGACACTGAAGGAACAGTGATATAGTCCCAAGTCAGGATGATGAGTGGCTTGGAGGGGGACTTCCATGTAGTGGTGTTTCCATGTGCCTGCTGCCCATGTTCACAGGTTTGAAAGATGCTGTCTAAGATGTCTTGGTGAGTTTCTGTAACACATTTTCTACATAGTACACACTGCTACCACTATGCATCATTGGTGTTAGCTGGGATGCCAGTCAGGTAGGCAGGCTGTTTTGATCTGGATGATGTCAAATTCTTGAGTGTTGTTGGATCTACACTCTTCCAGGCAAATGGAGAGTATTTCATCATACTCCTAACTTGTGCTTTGTAGATGCTGGACAGGCTTTGAGGAGTCAGGAGATGAAGTACTTGATGCAGAATTCCCAGTTGCTGACCTGCTGTGTAGCCAGTGTTTATATGACTGGTTCAGTTCTGTTCCTGGTCAATTGCAACCCTCAGCATGTTGATAGGGGATTAAGTGATGGTAATGCCAAGAAACAATGGGAATTCTTTCTTGTTTGAGATGGTCATTACTTAACAATTGTGTAATGCAAATATTCCTTGCCACTTATCAGCCCAAGTCTGTATGTTATCCAGGTCTTTCTGCGTTTGGATATAAACTACTTCAGTATCCATGGAGCTGAAAATGGTGTTAAACATTGTGCAATCATCAGTTAACAGCCCTACTTCTATCCTTATGAAGAACATGAAGGAAAGAAGGACATGATGAAGCAGCTGAAGATGGTTGGGCCGAGAACATTGTTCTGAGGAATTCCTGCGGAAATAGAATTATACAGTTAAGAAGAGTTCCTTCGGCCCGTCAAGCCTATACTGCCAAAATTGCACTAGAACCTACATTAGTCCCATTTTACCACATTGAACCCATAGCCTTGAATGTTATGACACTTAGGGTGTTCATCCAAGTGCTTACTTTTTAAAGGTTGTAAGGTTACCTACCTCAACTACTCTACCAGGCAATGCATTCCAGACTCCAATTGCCTTCTGTGTGAAAAAAAACTGCTTCCTCAAATCCCCCTAAACCCCCTGTCTTTCACTTTAAATGTGTGCTTCCTTCATCTTGATGTTCAACTGAGGGCAACAGCTGATTTCTATTCATCCTGTCCATGCTTCTTACAATCAATCAGGTTCCCCCCTCAACCTTCTCTACTCCAAAGAAAACAGCCCAAATGTGTCCAGTCTCACTTCTTAGCTGAAATGCTCCATCCCAAAAAACATCCTGGAAATGTCTTGGAGCTGAGATAATTGACCCCCAAATACCACAACTATCTTTCTTTGTGTTGAGGTTCACAGATATTACCCAGCAAGGTAACAAAATGTCTGTGGAACAACAAACCAGCTCGGCGAGCCAACCAACCTCAACACCCACAACCCGAGCTACAGATCTACTCCAACATTTTCCTTTGTGCCAGGTATGACTTCAAACAATTGAGTTCCCAATTCCCATTGACTTCAGTTTTCTAAGGGTCAGTCAAACATCGGCTTGATATCAAGAGCAGTCACTCTGGCTTCCTGTCTTGAGTTCAGTGGTTTTGTCCATGTTTGAACTAAGGCTGTAATGAGGTCAGGAGCTGAGTGGGCCTGGCATAACCCAATCGAAGCATCAGTGAACAGGTTAATGTTGAGTAAGTCTCATTTGATTATCTGTCAATGACACCTTCAATCACTTTACTGATGATGAAGGGTGGTAATTGGCCAACTGGATTTGATCTGCGTTTTGTGGACAGGACATACCTGAGCAATGTCTGACATTACCGCTTAGATATCAGTGTTATAGCTGTACTGGAACAGCTTGGCTAGAGGATAGTGGGTAGTTTTGGATCATAAGTCTTCAATACTATTGCCAGAATGTTGTCAGGGCCCATAGCCTTTGTGGTATCCAGTGTCTTTATCCATTACTTGATATCACAGGAAGTGAATCAAATTGGTTGAAGACTTGAATCCAAGATGCTATGGTCTTTAGAAAGAGGTCAAGATGGAATGTCCAATCAGTATTTCTAGCTGAAGATGCTTGCAAATGCCTCAGTCTTATATTTTTGCACTGATGAGCTTAGTTCTCTATCAGAGGATGGGGAAATTTGAGGAGCTTCTCCTCCAGCAAAATTGTTTAATTGCCCATCACCATCCTTGACTGGATGCAGTACAGAGCTTAAATCTGATTCATTGGTTGTGGAATCGCTTAGCTAAATATATCACTGCTTACACTGTTTGGCACACAAGTATATGATGTCATAGAGTCATACAGCACAGAAACAGACCCTTCAGTCCAACTCGTCCATGCTGACCAGACATCCTGATGTCTTTTATACTATATACATTCAGATGTCTTTTATAGTGTTGTAGCTTCATCAGGTTGACACCTCATTTTTAGTTATGTCATGTTGCTCCTGGCATGTCCTCTCATACTGTTTTTCATTAATATTGGTGGGAATCTTCTGTGCATAAATTGGTAGCTGGGTAGCTCATGACAACAACAATACTTCAGTTTTATTTGAAACACTTTCAGAACTGAGCAGAAGCGGTATAAATGCAAGATCCTTCTAGTCACCACCCACTTTCATCCAACTGGGGAAAGAGGGAAGATGATTCCTGAAAATGCAAAGTGCTGATTGCCCTTCAGAGATGTAGAACTCTGTCGTTTTATGTACTGTTGCCTTGAATGTCACATAATTAAAGTCAAAGCTGTTGACTTGGGATAATCAAATGGAAAATCCATGCTCTGATTTCAACAAATCATTTACTATAACTCCCACTTATCAGTTTATCCATCATTTTTGGTTCATGATGCTCTGCCAGTGATGTTTTAAATACATTGTCTTCAAACAAGACTGTTCTAGAGCTTCGTAAAAGCAGAACAACCAAAAGTGGATGGAAAATAACTTTACCAACACATTGCAATTTTGTTCTTAATTTACAAAGCACACCAAAATAATCTCATTGCCTGTCCCCTACCTGAAGCATGTGTTGGGTTCTTTTGGCAATCGTTGGAACATAACAAAAGAACATAAGAACTAGGAGCAGGAGTAAGCAATTCAACCCCTCAATCCTGCTCCACCATTTGAAACGACCATGGCTGATCTCATCTTGACTTCAAATCCACTTTCCTGCCCATTCACCTTAACCCTTCAACCCATTACTGATTACTCTGCCATTCGGCCATGGCTGATAATTTTTTCAATCCCATTCTCCTGCCTTCTCCAAGTAACTCTTGATCCCCTTACCAATTAAGAACCTATCTATTTCTGTCTGAAATGTACTCAATGACTTGGCCTCCACAGCCCTCTGTGACAATAGTTCCACAGATTAATTGCCCTCTGGCTAAAGATATTCCTCCTCATCTCAGTTCTAAAACGTCATCCCTTCACTCTGAGACTGTGTCCTCAGGTCCTAGTCTCTCCTACTAGTGGAAACATCTTCTCCACATACACTCTATCCAAGCCTCTCAGTATTCTGTAAGTTTCAATTAGATCCCCCTTCATCCTTCTGAACTTCATTGAGTACAGACCCAGAGTCCTCAGCCACTCATATGTCAAGCCCATCATCCCCAGGATTAGTCTTGTAAACCTCCTCTGGACCTCTCTAACACCAGTACATACTTTCTTTTGCACAGGGTCTAAAAATGTTCAATATTCCAAATATGATCTGACTAGAACCTTATACAACCTCAGCAGTACATTGCCCTGAACACCCATGGACTCTTGGCTTATTTACCAGCCCCCTGTACAGCACCTTGTCAAAGGTCTTCTGTAAATCCAAATAGATAACGTCCACTGACTCTCTTTTGTCTAATTTGCTCATCATCTAACGCTTACAACCAGCATTATCCTTATATTGTGGTTCAAAACTGCTTCTGCAGTCAGAATACTTATGTATGATATAAAAATTGAAACTCAGTACATCGTCCATTCAACTTGTTGATCCCGTTACTTTGTTGCAGTGTCTAAACTAAGAAGGTTTATTGAATGAATGCTATGGAGAAAACTTTCCTTATCAGCTGGTACAAATCTTACAAGTTATTTTGTGCTCTCAGTAATCTCTAAGGTCAGTAATATGTCATCCATTTTCTGCAGCCAATGGCAATTCCTAAGAAAGAAAAGCAAAAGTTTTATTTCAAGTAACAAACTATGTACATTCCATGAACTCCACAAAGTAATTTATATAACTGATTTGGCTGTGAATATGGGAGGAATGGTTAGTAAGTTTGCAGATGACGCCAAAATTGGAGGTGTAGTGGACAGAGAAGAAGGTTTCCTCAGAGTACAACATGGCCTTAATCAGATGGGTAAATGGGCCAAGGAATGGCAGATGGAGTTTAATTTAGATAAATGTGAGGTGCTGCTTATTGGTAAGGCAAATCAGGGCAGGACTTATGCACTTAACAGTAGGCCCCTGGGGAGTGTTGCTGAACAAAGAGACCTTGGAGTGCAGGTTCATAGTTCCTTGAAAGTAGAGTCGCAGGTAGACAGGCCAGAGAAGAAGGCATTTGGTAAGCTTGCCTTTATTGGTCAGTGCACTGAGTGTAGGAGTTGGGATGTACAGGACATTAGTTAGGCCACTTTTGGAACACTGCATTCAATTCTGGTCTCTATGCCATAGGAAAGATGGTGTGAAACTTGAAAGGATGCAGAAGAGATTCATAAGGATGTTACAAGGGATTTTGGAGGGTTATATTCAATCTCACCTGGAGTCACAGGAGGCATAAAAACATTCTTCTGTCCTCCCTGGTTCTTTGGCCAATTACCTTAAACCTGCGTACCTTTCGTTAGCAGCTGAAAACAGTTTCTTCACATTTACTCTGTTATAACCTTCACAATTTTGAACATCCCTGTTTAATCTTTATAAGGCCATAAGATGTAGGATCAGAATTAGGCAATGTAGTCCATGAAGTCTGCTTCACCATTCAATGAGATCATGACTGATCTGATGTCCATCACTCTACTTCCCTGCTTTTTTTCCCACAATTATTGATTTCCTTACTAATTGAAAATCTATCTGTCTCAGCTTTGAAGATACTTAACAAACCAACTTGTAAAGAATTCCAAAGACTCACCATCCTCAGAAAAGAAATTCTTCCACATCTCTGTCTTAAATGAGCAAACCCTTACTCTGCAATTATGCCGTTTTCCTAATTCCTTCTATCCTATGCTGTAAGAAAAATCAATCCCACCTTCTCCAGTTTCTACAAGTAACTGAAAGTCCCTAATCCCTGGAAGCATTCTAGTCTTTTGTTGAAGTTGGCTGATTGATCCGGACTGCGAAGAGAACTTTTGGGTAGTTGATGCAAATTGTTGAAGCATTCTATAACAAGCTGAAGTATGAATGTGATATTCCTCATGGTAAAGTGACAGTGTTAACGTCATGTTCAGTACGAGTCATCCAGCCTCTATTAGAGACATTGCTCTATAGTAATAAATGACAACTTCTGAATGAAATCAAAGCACTGAAATCAATGGGGTTGGATCTGAGAGTTGTCAGTTAAATTAACTGTCACACAAAATCTCTGCAGTTGCCAGGAAACAATGTATTCCAAATATTCTAAATATATTTGTAAATCTTTCCTCCTTGTAAATCTGCAGAAACCACAATAGTGATCATCAGATTAACCCTGTTACTTAATGCTAACAGTGAACAATGATATATTCTGACCCAAGGGTACTATATTGAACCACAGAGCAACAAAACTAGGTTCATCTTTGTAGGAAGTTGGGCAGTCATGAATTGATGATTGACATAAAATGATCACTGGGGTGTGGCTTTGCATCTATCAAAGAGATGCTAGAGGGCAATAAACTAACAGAGGAAAAATAATGGGAGTCATAAGGGCCAGAAAACATCTGGTGTTGGACTTGTCAGAGTTCGCCTCCAACAGATTAATTTGAGTTTGGTCTCCAGATCAATTCCATGTCTCTTTACCTCCTGACCAATAATTGGTGTGAAGTCCATTTCCAGGTTGTCATCTTACATGGTATTCAGCATGCTGTAGCCTATCCTGCAGAGTGGTAAAACCAATACTCGTGTGGCCAGATCCTCAACGGGTGAAACGGGAGGAGATCAAATCAGGTATTCAGGACAAAATTCTTGACCTTGAGAATAGTGAGAATGTGGAACTCACTTCCACAGGGGGTGGTTGAGGTGAATAGTATACATACAGTTAGGGAAAGCTGAATAAATACATGAGAGGGAAAAGAATAGAAGGATGGAGTGATCAGATGAGACGAAGAAAGATGGGAAAAGACTCATGGACAGCTTCTCTGCTGTAAATTCAAAATAACTCTATCTACAATGGTTCTGACAGCTTGCACGTTCGAGTCCGGCAAAAGCTTTGTCAGTATTTGGAAATATTCAGCCTGATGAATAACGTCTAAAGGATGCCCTGTCTCTCTCAGATGTATTAAAATAAACCACTACGAACACACGTGAATATTTCTACCCTCTGATTATCCAATAGTAAACAATATTTTGACTGGTTCACAAATCATAAAACATCAGCAGATGTTTTCATTTTTTTTGATATTGTGAATGATCAGGATGTAAATTGTGGCTTTGCTACAGTCTTTAGTCCATAACTCTCCACTTCCCTGTCAATGTCCAACCGACCAAAGGAACACATTTAATATGCAAATGAAAAGCGACTGCGATGTGAAAGCAATTTCGTTTTCTTTATTTATAATGTCAGCATTAAAACTATTGAAATGGATATCTCATAAATTATTTAGTACCTGCAATTTTGCAAGCCTCTTGTCATTCTTCCTAATGTCAATGGAATATAACAGGGAGAACAATGAATTGGGATCTGAATTATTCGTTGCTAGGCTACAGTGGTTTGGTAGTGGGGGGGGAAGAGGAGAAACAGTTATTTGTAGTGAATGCGTAGGCAGAATGAGATTTGTTCTTTCAGGTAATATCAGAAGTCTGTTGTTTCTTGTGTTTTGGCACAGCACCACAAACGAATTCTTGAAAACCTCCTTTTATCCGACAGCACAGCCCTGCTGTTTGCAATTAGGGTGGTTTCAGATGTAAATGAGACCACTCCATGCAAATATTACAGAGTTTCAACCCATTTTAACACAGACACAATTAGGTGTGTAAAAGGTCAATAAAAATTATCATCAGTCCCATATTGTTGGTTAATTAAGGCTAGACAGCTGTTGCAAAATTATCTTTATCCCCAAGTGCGCAGGTAAGAAAGAAGGTGGCAGGACTGTGAAAGCTGAGTATCAGTCCTGAGGTGTTCATAGTGGATGGTAATTACACAATCCCCACACAAACTTCTGAGCTTTTAGCCCAATATCTGTCAATCACAGTGTGGAGGTCACTGCCGTAAGTTACATAAGCCACAGTGAAAACAAATGTTTACAGAGATTCCACTGGGAAATCAATAGATGTAGACTGATTTTTATTATTTAAGGGCTAATTTAACAAGTGTGGTACTAGCAATGGATAGGAACATGTAGTGCGCAGGCCAGTGATTTCCTGATGTGTACTCCCAGAGGCTGAGGCTACTTGCCAAGAATGTGTGTTTATAAAAGTGGTCCTGTGTTAGAAAGAAATTATTTCATGACAAGTGCAAGAATCTTTCATTTAAGCACTTTGCAGTATGTTAAGTTTGTTCAAATCAAGACAGCTAGGATTAGTCCCCTTAAAACAGAGTAAATTAAGAGAACATTGAATTGAGGCGTTCAAAGTCATGAATCCTTTTTAAAGAGTAGATAGGGAGAAATTGTTTCCATCATCAGGAGGGTCAGCCACCAGAGGACACAGATTTAAGGTCAGTAGAAATAAGAAGTTGAGACAAAATGTGAAGAATTTTTCTTGATTTGCGGGAGAATTGGATAGATACAAATTAGGAACAGGAAAATGCCTTCAGCCCCTCAATCCTGCTCCACCATTCAATAAGAACATAACTAATACAGCCATGCCACATTCTCAGATAACAAGGTGTGGGGCTGGATGAACACAGCAGGTCAAGCAGCATCATAGGAGCAGGAAAACTTGACATTTCGGGCCTAAACCCGATTCTCCAGCATCTGCAGTACCTTTTATCTCTGATGCCACATTCTCATCTGCCTCTGCTACTCCCCCCCACAACCCCCATCAATAACCTATCAACCACTTGTTTATCAAGATTTATCTATCTCTGCCTTAAAAATATTGAAAGATTGCTTGCACCACTTTTTGAGGAAGATTGTTCCAAAGACTTGCTGTGAGAAGAAATTGCACCCAATCTGTCTTCAATGGGCCCTTATTGTGAAACAGTGACCCCCCAGTTGTAGAATTGAGGGAGAGAGAAATTGAGAGATATTAGTGTTTGGAACTGAACAGAGCACAGGCATGTTGGAGAGTTGTGTGGCTGAAGGAGATTGCATAGATGGGGATATGCAAGGCCATGGGGGGATTTTAAAACATAGATGAGAATTTTAAAGTTGAGACTTTGCTAAACTGGATGTCAACATAGACAGGTAATGATGGGGGTGATAGGTGAACAAGACATATTGCAAGGTTAGTGCAGAAAGCAGAGTTTTAAAGACTGGACTTTTACAGAGGTTTTACAGATGTTGTAAGTGAGTAACCATTCAGGGGACTGCTGGAATAGTCAAGTCTGGAGGTAACAAAAGCATGGCTGAGGGTTTCAGCATCAGAGGAGTGGAGGTAGGAACAAAGATGGATGTTACCGAATGTTAGTTCTCACAGAACAGGCAATGGGCTTCACAAATATAATATCATCAATTGTAGTTACTGTAGTTTAAAAACAATTGGTAGGAATTCTAATAAATCATGCGATGGCATAGACTACCTGCCAATCATTGGTAAGAATTACATTATTCAACCAAACTCTGGTAAGAGCAGGATCATGCCTGTAATTTACTGAGGCCTGGCATTGAGTTTGAGACTGCAGGTTCATTAATAATGTTGCATTACAGTCATTTACTGAGATTGCCGTGGTTTTATATCTGCAGCTTCAGTATGATCCTCCCTGTCCGAGTGATTTACTACATATTTTTATTTTGTAAGTGTCTGTGAAAAGAAGGGCATGCATTTCTGTGACACTTTTCAGGATCCCAGGGTGTTCTAAAGTGCTTTTTTGGCAATAAAGTAGTCACTGTTGGAATGAAGAAAATGCAGCAACCAATATGTGCACAGCAAGATTCCACAAGCAACGCAATGAAGATCAAATAAATTGATTTTGTGGTGTTCATTGAGTAACAAATATTGGTTAGGACACCGGGGTTAACTCCCATCCTGTTCTTTCAAATAGTCATAGGATCTCTAATATAAGATAACAAGCGTGGGGCTGGATGAACACAGCAGGTCAAGCAGCATCATAGGAGCAGGAAAACTTGACGTTTCGGGCCTAGACCCTTCGGATCTCTAATGCCTTGTTTAAAATCCATTATAAAAGATAGCACTTTTGTCAGTGCAGTATTCCCTCTCGACTGCACTGGAATATGTGCTCAAATCTCTGAAGTGAGACTTGAACACAATTTACTGACTCAGAGGTGAGAATCTATCCACTGAGCCATTGCTATTAGAAATAGAAATTATTTGATTTTATTTAGCACCTGTCTGGACAGCATAAAGTGCATGCCATTGCAATCACCGAGTACAATGTACAAACTCTAGATCAGTCAGCATCCTAATCAGGTTACAACTGTGACAACAATATAAAAAGGGTCTTAAATTTCCACAACATATTGGTTAGGCCCTTGCTGGAATATTATTATTCTAATGTTCTGTGAGTAACAGTAAGAAATGGACATTAATATCTTGGAAAGTCTGCGTGGCAGATTCGCTAAAGCACTCCCAGGGATGAGAGGTTATAACTGGGAAGAAAAGGAGAAAAAAATCTGTAAGATTATCTCACCAGAAAGGAAAAATTTAAATAAGAAGAGGATTCCAAGTTTTAAAGTTTTTTGAGAGAGGCCATGGAGCACTTTTTTCTAACCTCAAGTTGACAAGTTGCAAATGGGATGAATTAGAAGGAGAAATTAGTTACCTTCACATCACACCTATCACACCCTCCAGATGTCTGAAGAGTATCACAGCCATGAGTTTTCCTTTTGAAGCATTGCCAAACTTGTCAGCCAATTTGCAATGTCTCAGAAAATGGTACATCCAATTATGAACTGTTAGCTCCTGTGAGCCTGAGAAACCCTCAAAGGTAAGATGAGAATCAAGTCTAAGTTCCAGGAACTAAGCTGACTGAAGAATGCTGACTTGGTCATGTTTTGAATGCTATTAATTGTAAGTATGTTGACAGTTTCACAGTTGGCTTGAGAAATGAGGGATAGATATAAGTCACACTAGCCTATAAAATAACAAAGTGAAGATTGATTGATGTGGAATTAGCCAATGAGGGAGACTGGAGACTGGAGCAGCATTCACAAACCTGCAAACAGTATCTAATTTAAACAATCTCCGGAATCTATTTAAAATGAGTCTGCATGAACTCTAACAAGCAAATCTCATGACCAAAGCAACTGCAAAGTCTCCTGATAGAAGCCAGATTATTTCTGCAACAAAGTGTGGTTTCTGGAGAATGTTACATAATGCAAATGATGTCATAAAATCAATTCCAGTCCCTCACATTAGTGCCATCTCCAGCCATGATTGACAGGAGAAATTGTCCAATCATCTCCATTCTGGCTGGGCCTTGGGTATCAATATATTATTGTTAAAAGATACTTTTGTCCATTCTATTTTGTTATGATTTCATGAAAATACTGAAATTATTATTTTATATTCAGGGACTGGCAATGCTAGTGGCACCTGATCAATTTCCGTGCAAATATCTTACGCATTTTAATTTTTCACCTGAGAAATTTTAATTTGTAAGTGTGGTTTAGCAACTGAATATAAGTGATGGAGGCTATCTGAAAAAAGAAATGAAAAACAAAAAAAAAATGAATGAATAAATACTGTTAAAATGTGACATTTTTGAAAAACTCATTGTGAGTGAACTAAATCCTTTGGTACAATCATTCTGTTTGTTGTTAAACAGGCAATAACTGAGAGACACCGGTGGAAGGATGCATTCCAGAATAATTATGATGTCCATCAATGTGTAGAAAAAGATAAAGAAGAAAATGTCTATGAAATGATGGCAGAGTGCAATATAAACAGCTGTAAGTACCACCTGGCCATCTGAAAGTATAAGGAATAACTAACCTGAAATCAATGGTCAGTCCCAAAATCTAATACTTCAGTTGTCCTGAAATCTCTGACAAACTCTTCCTCATGATCATTTGGGTAACAGTACATGATATAATTTCAGAGATAAAAGGTACTGCAGATGCTGGAGAATCTGAGATAACAAGCATGGGGCTGGATGAACACAGCAGGTCAAGCAGCATCATAGGAGCAGGAAAACTTGACGTTTCGGGCCTAAACCCTTCATCAGAAATGGGGGAGGGGAAGAGGGTTCTGAAATAAATAGGGAGAGAGGGGGAGGCGGATAGAGGATGGATAGAGGAGAGGATAGGTGGAGGGGAGACAGACAAGTAGAGTTGCAGTGATGCTGCTTGACCTGCTGTGTTCATCCAGCCCCATGCATGATATAATTTCAAATGGGATGAGAAACCAGTGCTGATTCTTTCAGATACAGCTACTGAACCGCACAATCGTATGAAATAGGAAGGTCAATCATAGGCCTTTAATCCTGGTGGTGGCAAGAAGAAGGAAGAGATTGGGCGTGGCACCAATCTACCTAATTAATGCCTTTCTGGCCTCCAAGTTCATCACTTGAATAGAACTGAGGGAGACTGTCTGAAGAATTGAACAAGAAAATAATAAATATGAAGAAATAACAAATTTTGTTTTTATTCTTAAAAATGAAATTGTTCATTGGAAAAGCGCATTGTAACTGAACTAAACCATTTGGTACAATTCTTCTATTTGTTCTTAAATAGGTGTCAATAGGGGAGACAATGGCCTAGTGGTGACATCACTAGGCTATTTAATCCAAAGATTCAGGAAATAGCCTGGGATCCAAGGTTCAAATCTCACCATAGCAGATTTCAATAAAAATTGAAAATTCAATAAAATCTTAGAATTAAGAGTATAATGACAACTATGAAACCAACGTTGACTGTTCACTAATTCATCTAGTTCTCTAATGTTCTTTAAGGAAGGAAAGTGCTGCCTTAAACTTGTCTGGCCTACTAATGACTGGACTGACAGGAGTGTGGTTGACTCTTAATTGCCAAATAAGGCATTTGGGGATGGCCAATATGTCTTGGTCTAGCCAGTGATGCCCACATTCCATGAATAAATTTTTTTAAAAATTCTGGGAGCAGAAAATTCCACTTTGTGACTTGCTGGGCTGAATCTTGTGTTTTTTTTAGCTAAGTCTGATTTGTATCAAGTTTTTTGGAGAGCTGTGAGGTCTAATGATTTTACCAAACTCACCATATTAATTGCACATTTGTATCTCTCTCATATCTGATTCTGGCCTCATCTTATCACATATCATTCCCAGAACAATTCACAACTCGGAGCACATCCTGCAAAACACCAGCATCTCTTGTGCTCACACCAACATTACAAACACAAGCTTTTATTTACATGTCCTGATGCATTTGTAGATCCACAACCTGAGAGATCCCACACAGATCACCCTTCACTCCCTGGAAGGAGCTGGTAGTTTAGGCATTCACTGCGGCAGTGACCTACCAGGAGAAGATAGCCTCCCCTTCCTGCACCAAGCACTGTTGCACCTAGGTGTCCCAGAACTTATTGAGCCTGTGACAACACTGTGCCTCACTCATTCCCAGAAAGCAGGATCAGGGCCAGAATGTTCTGCACCTCCTGCTGACCCCATTCATCCTGATGGGATCTGTGGTTGTGACCTGTGTGCTCCTTGACCTCCACAAGGGCCTACTGCTGCTCCTGAGGAGTCTCTTGGCCCTGATCCTTCCGAAGCAGTCTTTGCCTTCCTAGGAAGGCAGCCATAGTGACGAACATGCAACCAGCAGCAGGCTTCCTCTCTCTTGGTGGAAAGGACCTAAACTGGGAACAGAAGGAGCGAGCGAGTTTCATCGACCTCAGGACAGTCTTCAGAGGCATACCCTGCAGTTGAGGCTGAGCACACTTCAGCTCACTGAGACATGTTGCACCCTGATAATGAGTAGCATATCTGCATCAGACAGCCACATTCAGGTTCAGCATGTGCAGCAACTTGGTGAAAGTACCATGCCGGCTGAGTAATCATCCAATGTTATTGAGAAGGGAGTGCCAGCAACAACTCCACTCTTCCTACTTCAGACCCACGCCAAATGCTCAACTTTCCATTGCATTCAGTATGGACTATTGTGACACTTACAAGGTAGGTGAGTGTGTAGCTCACACAGGACGCTTGATAGTTAGATGAATAGTGGTTCATCTTCAAGCAGCAGTGGCCTTTCGTTACATCATTGTTGCTAGCTTCCAGGTTATCGAGATGTTTCAAGTTGAATTTGCAATCATCAATGCCATGTGTCAAATCATCTATGACCAACATCTGATCCCTAAACTCCTCACTTTACACACAGAGCCCATAGGCAATGAAATGATGCAAATCATTTTGTTGTGCTTGTTGCTACAATATCATAATGTCCAGCAAAGGTGGTTGCCATACTTTCAGCCATAAAAATCTGCCCACTTCAGGCATTATGCCAGCCTTTTTCTAGGAGAAGCTCACATCTACAGAATGGAAAGTGGTGGCAGTGAAAGCAGCTTTTGCAGGATGCTGCCTGTATTGGGCTGCACCACACCCAGATCCCCTTCAGAGCCTCCATGTCCCTTATTACCTCGTAGTGACTCCATTGACTATTTCAATCCATTTCTCCCCCATACGAACTAACCACAATGAACTTTGTCTACCACTGTCCTGTCTGCTCCCAAACGATGGCATAATACCTGACGATCCCCACCCTGATAATGAATGCTTCTATTGTGGAGACATAGTTCTGATCACTGCCATTAACTACTACCTTTCCCGTAGCGTACCGTGCTGTCTGATGCTCTTCCACATACCCCATCCCCCTAAGTTTCTGAATGTTACTGACTTTATTTCACCTCCATAAATGCCTCCGTTTCCCCCACTCCCATCCCTTGTAGCAGTGATTCCTCCCACACTTTGAAATGCCCAGCAGACCTCCCCTGCCCCAAATTCTCTTTAGTGATCAAAGGATGGACAGCACAGTGGCTCAGTGGTTAGCACTGCTGCCTCACAGCAGCAGGGACCCGGGTTCAATTCCACCCTTGGGCGACTGTCTGTGTAGAGTTTGCACATTCTCTCTGTGTCTGCGTGGGTTTCCTCTGGGTACTCTGGTCTCCTCCCACAGTCCAAAGATGTGCAGGCTCGGTGGATTGGCCATGCTAAATTGCCTGTAGTGTTCGGGGATGTGTAGATTAGGTGGGTTACAGGGGGATGGGTCTAGGTGGGATGCTCTGAGGGTCGGTGTGGACTTGTCGGGCCGAAGGGCCTGTTTCTACATTGTAGGGAGTCTATGACACCAATGACTGTGCTCACCGCAGTCCCTGTGATCAACTTCAACGATCAGTCCCTAGACCTTACTGGCCAGATTCCTGAGCACTGCTTTTGCAGCTCCCCAACTGACAATTTGTGACCCCCTGACTAATCGTGCTGGCCCTATAGGACTGACCACGAAGACTAACATGCCATCAGTGTGTGGTTGCATTGAGTTCAAGTTCCAGAAGTCATTACCGTGTGTGCACCTTGGAGGCCTTGCAGTGACAAGAAAAATGAGAGGGAACGTAGCTGAACACGCCCTAGACTGTACAGGGATGGATCCCCTGACATAGGGTGTCCCAAGCAGGCCACTGACTGTGGGGAAATCCCAGGACTCTGATGGTGCTGGGCCATGCTGACTGACAATGTAACCTCCTTGATGGGACTGTGGACTAGCTTCTAAGGTGGCCATTTGGTTGAATGAATGTGTGGCAGGTAGCTGATAAATGATGGTGACGTTAGATAGACATCTTGGTGTGCTATTCACCAAGATGTTCATTCCCCCACCCAGAGAGTTCCCTCACTGAGAAGAAGCCTGTTCTGTGCAAAAGGGCACCTCAAGATGGTGCCACTGAGAGCCTTTGGCTCTGCCTCAAGCCCCAGTGCTTGAACAGGCATGTCATAGCAAGGCAATACCTTAACGCATAAATGGTGTGATCATACAGGCAGGCGCTAATTGTGCAAGCCCTGAAAGGGCAAGCAAGCGGCCTTACAGTACAACCTTATCCAATCATTGAGCCTGTGCACACAGAGAGCATCCTTGCAGCAGCCTGTCAATGCTAGTTGCTGCTAGACCCTGCAGTCCAGGTCTGTGCTTCATGGATGGCCTACCAGAATATCAGAGAGATACCATAGTGGTCATGATGGGTTGGCAGTTGCCAATGTCTGTGGACAAATAGTGTGTGCCTGGTGCTCCTGGATTGTTCCCTGTGATGCAGTTTGATTGTGCACAACATGGAGGTCATTCAAAGCAAGTGGCAAATTAGATCCGTTAAGTACCTACCCTAGCTTCCACATTGAGTTTTCTTATGCTCCAGCATCTTTGGCACAGTTGGTGAGACAGGAAGCTGACTACTAATGAGGCGATTTGTGCCATCAACAATGCATTTAACAAGAAACAATCCCATTTAATTGGCAGAGATAACAAGGTGTGGAGCTGGATGAACACAGCAGGCCAAGCAGCATCATAGGAGCAGGAAAGCTTGATGTTTCGGGCCTAAACCCTTCCGTCAAGCTTTCCTGCTCCTATGATGCTGCTTGGCCTGCTGTGTTCA
>JAHRHZ010000218.1:39439281-39480275 GCA_024137785.1 Ginglymostoma cirratum
ACCCTTCTTCAGAAATGACCTGAATTTTTGAAGAAGGGTCTAGGCCCAAAACGTCAGCCTTCCTGCTCCTCTGATGCTGCTTGGCCTGCTGTGTTCATCCAGCTCTACACCTTGTTATCTCTAATAAACCAGATACCCAGGTTAATGGTCTCAGGACATAAGTTTGAATCCCACCATGGCAGTTAGTGAAATTTGAATTAAGTCTGATTCCTGGGATGACAGGACTGATGTATGAGGAGAAGTTGAATCAATTATGATTATATTCTTTGGAGTTCAGCAGAATGAGAGAGCATCTCACAGAAGAATATAAAATTCTGACAGGACTAGACAGATTAGGTAGAGGAAAGCTGTTCTTGATGGTGAGTGATGTCTGGAACCGGGGTCAGAGTCTAAGGATACAGTGCAAACCATTCACCCAGAGAATGGTGAACTTGTGGAATTTGCTACCACAAAAAGTAGATGAGACCAAAACGTGGTATGATTTCAAGAAGGAGTTGAATGTAGGGCTTGGGCTAAAGGGATCAAAGGGGAAAAGCAGAAACAGGCTGTCGAGTTGGATTATCAGACATGATCAAATTAAATAGCGCAGCAGGCTGAATGATGTATTCTTGTTCCTAGTTTCTATGTTTTGATGTTTCATTTTTTTTCCAAACCACCTTAAATCTGAGTCTGCTGAAGTTGTTAACTTTCCTGCCACTGGAAACAGTACTTTCCCCCATATGCTCTTAAATTACTTCATAATTTTGAACAAATTTGGCTAATTTCAGTAAACTTGATTTATCTGAAATGAGGTGAATTTAAAAGAAGTTGGCTTCTTAGCAATGTCTGTTCATCAGACTCTCACTCACTATCAGTGCAATTCACCATGGAGTGGGGATTGGTTCATTTATATGCTCATATCTTTAAGATCTAAAATAAGAAATAAACTAATCACAATTGTTTTAACAGCAGCTAAAGAGTGCACAAAAATGGTAGAGGATGAGAAAGCAATGAGTGAGGAGGATCCGTATTCTTTAACAATGGATGATGAAGACCCCTATGATCTAATTTTACCAGAAGACAAAAAGGAAAGTGCTGCCATCATTGTAAAGAGACCACCTGCACCTATTCCTCGACCAACGACCCTGCAGTGTGTGGACAATACACCCTTTATAGCTCAAGGTATGTCATTTGCTGCAGCAATAGTTATTGCAAATGTTGTACTGAAACAATCCTGAATTTTACCAGCGTCAGAATGGGATGTTACAGAGCAGCAAACTATGGGTTTGTCTCTGTTATGAGTTTTCGTACTCTTCCTGGTCAGGTGAATGGGAACAAAATGCTTCCTCTGCAAGAAATGACCACAGGGAAACTAGCTGCACATCAGGGTGGGGAAAGGCCTTTGTGATTCAGAGATTTTAGGGGTGACTGGCTTATGCACAGACTGCAGAATGTTAACCAGCTGGAATGGGAGCTCTCTGAACACTAGGTAGGCCCCAGCTTGGGATATTCTGTCCAGTTCTAGGGTCATATTTTAAGAAGGATGCCAAAGCTTTGGGTAGGGTGCAGAGGAGATTTGTCAGAATGGTACGAGTAACAAGGGACTTCATTTATGTAGAGGGACGGCAGAAACTGGGATAAGAGCAGAGAAGGTTAAGCAAAGATTTAATCAAGGTGTTCAAAATTGATAGTGTTAATTTGGAGAAATTGTTTCCTCTGACAGGTGTCTGGCTACTGCAAAATGCAGGTTTAAGGTAGATGGCAAAACAAACAAAAAGATGATGGGGAGGCCTTTTTGCTTTTTACACAGCTGCCTGAAAGGGCAATCGAAGCAGATTCAATAGGAACTTTCTAAAGGAAGTTGGATGATCTTGAACAGGAAACATTTGCAGAGCTATATGGAGAGAGCAGTAGGAGTAGGACTAATTGGATAGCTCTTTCAAAGAACCAGCACAGGCATGATGGGCTGAATAGCCTCCTGTATTATGTGATTCTATGATCAATGTCAGAAGGACAACAGACACATGAGAACATCACCCCCTGCAAATTCCCCTCCAAGCGACTGACCATCGTCAGTTAAAAATATATCACTATTCCTTCATTGTCACTGGAATTCCCTCCCTAAGGGCATTATGGGTCAACCCACAGCAAATGGACTGCCGCTGTTCACAAAGGCAGCACACCCCCACCTTCTCAAGGGGCAATGAGGGACGGGCAATAAATGCTGGGCCCAGCCAGCGATGCCCACATTCTATGAATGAATAAAAAGCAAATTGAAAAGGGGAACTATAGACTGAGATGGCTGTGAGATTAAAGTTGACAGACCCAAACGGAAAGTTTGCACAATGTTAATAGGTGGAGTGGCCTCCCCTTGAGCTGTGATTTCCATAAATGAAAATAAAGCTTTTACCAATTAAAGGCCTATTTAGGAAATGAAAATGGATCTCCCAGTTATTTCCAATTTCTTTTCTAAAAACAAGTTCGACTATGGGAAGTTGGTTCTATGTATACACAGAGTGATATTAATGGCTGATGCAGTTCTGACCATTAAGAGACTGCAGGCCTCAGCACAAGCTGAAATCACATCAATTAAACTACTTACTGTCCAATCAATAGGATTGTTGAGTGTTTCCTGCAGTCTGATTCAATTTATTATCATCGTTGACCTGTTTGATGCTGGGTCTCAGTTCAACAGCATTGTACTCCAAGGGGTTAAGTATGAGTTTTACAGAGGAGCATTGTGTGATTACAACAAAGCAGCAGGGGATTCTGTGATCCTCACTACATCATTTCAGGACCTTTCGTGAAGCTTCTTGCTTGTGGTTTTATAAACCTAATTCCTTATTCATATATCAGTTAAAAACATCAACTTGGGAAACAAGCAAAATTAACAAATGCCAAAACTCATCCACAGATTCAGACATTGACAGCTTTATATAGCATATTCAATATTGCAAGATGGTCAAAAGTGGTTAACAAGAGTAGTGCTAATAAAAATACCTTTTGTACTGATTCACATTACAAGATTTTAGTTTGTTCAAAGAGGTATGTTCCAAGGAGCAAGAGAGGTTTAATGGAGAATTTTGGAGATTAAATTTGTTAAAAGTGACACAGTTAAAATCAGTAATCAGAACTGGGCAGATATGCACAGAACTGTCAGGCACTTGATAGACTTGGGGAGGTTTCCGAAATAAAGAGAGACAGGTGACGTGAGAGTGACAGCCCTTGACAGCAAGGAGCCCCAGCAAAACTGGAAGCAATCGGTCTTAGGGAGCAAACTCTCCACTGGCTGGAGTCATACCTGGCACATTAGAAGATGGTCGTGGTTGTTGGAGGTCAGTCATCTCAGCTCCAGGACATCTCTGCAGGAGTTCCTCAGGGTATTGTCCTAGGCCCAACCATCTTCAGCTGCTTCATCAATGACCTTCCCTCCATCATGAGGTCAGAAATGGGAATGTTCGCTGATAATTACACAATGTTCAGCACCATTCACGACTCCTTAGACACTGAAGCAGTCCATGTTCAAATGCAACAAGATCTGGACAATATCCAGGCTTGGGCTGACACATGGAAAATAACATTCACAATCACAAATGCTAGTCAATGACCATTTCCAATAAGAGACAATCTAACTTCCACCCTTTGACATTCAATGGTGTTACCATCACTAAATCCCCTACTATCAACATCCTGGGGGTTACAATTGACCAGAAACTCAACTGAACCTACCACATAAACACAGTGGCTACAAGAGCAGGCCAGAGCCTAGGAATACTGCAGCGAGCAACTCACCTCCTGATTCCCCAAAACCTGTCCATTATCTAGAAGACGCAAGGCAGGAGTGCGATGGAGTACTCCCCACTTGCCTGGATGGGTGCAGCTCCAACCACACTCAAGAAGCTTTACACCATCCAGGACAAAGCAGTCCACTTGATTGGCACCACATCCACAGCATCCACTCCCTCCACCACCAACGCTCAGTAGCAGCAGTGTGTACTATCTACAAGATGCACTGCAGACATTCACCAAAGATCCTCAGACAGCAAGCCCACAACCATTTGCATCTAGCAGAATAAGGACAGCAGATACATGGGAACACCACCCCCTGCAAGTTCCCCTCCAAGCCAACCATCCTTACTTGGAAATATATCGTCGTTCCTTCACTGTCACTGGTTCAAAATCCTGGAATTTCCTCCCTAATAGCATTGTGGGTCAACCCACAGCAGGAGAAATGCAATGGTTCAAGAAGGCAACTCATCACCACCTTCTCAAGGGGCATCTAGAGATGGGGCAATAAATGCTTGCCCAGCCAGCAATGCCCACATCCCAGGAAAGAATTTTAATAAATGCCTTTGGTGCCTGTGCCAATGCTTTGATAGAGCTGTCCAATTAATCCCACTCTCCTCTTCAGTCTTTTCCCGTAACCCTATCACATTTTCTTAAAGATATATTGAATTTCCTTTTAAGAGTTAGTCCAGAATCTGCATCTATCATCATGCTCCACATCACAAAACTTACCGCTTTAAAAAATCTTGCCTCTCCTAAAGTATTTTTTGCCAATGATTTTCAGCCTATGACACTCTGATTACTGACTCCACATACCACTGGAAATGGTCTCTCTCTATTTTACCCTATGTTTTTCCCCCTAACCAACCTGTTCAGGGATGTTATTACACAGCTCTGGAGCAAGTGGGACTTGAACCTAGGCTTACTGGTCTAGGGGTAGGGACATTAACACTGCGCCACAAGAAGCCCCTGCATTTTACCCAATCAAAACCTTCAAGATTTTGAACATCTGATTAAATCTCGTCCTTTACCTTCTCTGCTCTGAGGAGAACAATCCTAGCTTCTTCAGTCTCTCCACAAAAACATTGCAAATTCATGGTCTGTACCTGGCTCAGGCTTTAGATTGAGTTGGATGATTTTCTTTAACTGCTACTTAATTCACAACAGTCCAGGTTTTTCAGAGACTTGGGGTCATTTTGTTTCCTGTGGTGCCCAAGAGGATCTTCTCAGGCTAACTCATCATTGAAAATAAGGGTGAGAATTTTAAAATGGAGGTGTGAGCAAGGGGTTATTCAAGCAGTGGGGTGGCAGAAAATATAACTTTCCTGAGAATTAGCTGTTACATTATTGATCTTACCCCTGCTTCATCTTGTTTCTTTATTAGTGTTAGATTTGACTTTCTAATACACACCTGGCTGGCCACCCCTATTTTCCACCTTCGATACCCTCACCTAAAACTTTGCTGCCCACTTCCTAATTCTCAGGAAAATTATATTTTTTGCCATCCCACTGCTTGCTGACATCCCTGCTCCCATCTCCATTTTAAAATTCTCACCCTTTATTTTCAAATCCCCCCTTGGCCTAACCCCTCTTCCCTAGTCTGTAATTTACTCCAGTCCCACAACCTTCTGAGATCTGTCCCCCACCCATTTTGGTCCTTGCTCATTGTTATGTTAAACATTCCACCAATGGTGGCCATGCCTTCAGCTGCCTTGACACATGCTCTGGAATTCCTTCCCTAAACCATCATCCTTTCCATCTTTCTACTTTCTTTAAGAAACTCCCTGAAATCTTCTTGGTTTGAACTTGCAGACACTTCTCCTAATAGCTTCTTGTGGTTAGGAGCCAAACCTTTGCTGATACGTGATAGTGAAACATCTTTGGAACTTTTACTTTGGTAAAAATGCTACATAAATTCAAGCTGCTTTGTTGTAGATCTCCTCTAATTACATCTGTTGGGAAGGTTAGTGGCAAAACAGTTGTATTGACCATCCCCCATCCTGTGTATCCTATAATTGGACAATTGTTGAGTTACATGGGCTCTGGTATTGACTGATCTCAGTGCAGATTGAAAGAGACAATGAATAAATGATGGTAAGATCATGAGTTGGCTTTTGCAATAGGAACAGGAAAATATTGGAAGTTAATATGACTGTGGCAACTATTCTGCATTTTAAAAAAACGGTGACTCCCAATTGTGGAGAGGAGCTGAGCTAATCAGCCACTTACTGAAAAGTAACTGCACCCCTCCACCGACACCCTCATCCGCTTAGCCGAACTTGTCCTCACCCTCAACAACTTCTCTTTCAACTCCTCCCACTTCCTACAGACAAAGGGGGTGGCCATAGGTACCCGCATGGGCCCAAGCTATGCCTGCCTCTTTGTAGGTTACATGGAACAATCCCTCTTCCGTACCTACACTGGCCCTAAACCCCACCTCTTCCTCCGTTACATTGATGACTGTATCGGCGCCGCCTCGTGCTCGAACAGTTCATCCACTTCACCAACACCTTCCACCCCAACCTGAAGTTCACCTGGACCATCTCCAACACTTCTCTCTCCTTCCTGGACCTCTCTGTCTCCATCTCGGATAACCACCTAGAAACAGATGTCCATTTCAAGCCCACTGACTCCCACAGCTACCTGGAATACACCTCCTCCCACCCACCTTCCTGCAAAAATGCCATCCCCTATTCCCAATTCCTTTGCCTCCGCCGCATCTGCTCCCAGGATGAGACATTCCACTCCCGTACATCTCAGATGTCCTCATTCTTCAAGGACTGCAACTTCCCCCCCACAGTGGTCGAGAACGCTCTCGACCATGTCTCCCGCATTCCCTCACGCCCCGTCCCCGCAATAATAACCAAAAAAGAATCCCCCTCGTCCTCACGTACCACCCCACCAACCTCCGGATCCAACGCATCATCCTCCGACACTTCCGCCATCTGCAATGAGACCCCACCACCAAAGACATTTTTCCCTCCCCACCCTTATCTGCCTTCCGGAGGGACCACTCCCTCCGCGACTCCCTTGTCCGATCCACACTCCCCTCCAGCCCCACCACACCCAGCACTTTTCCCTGCAACCGCAGGAAGTGCTACACCTGCCCCCACACCTCCCCCCTCACCTCCATCCCAGGCCCCAAGAAGACTTTCACCTGCACATCTGCTAATGTGGTATACTGCATCCGCTACACCCGTTGTGGCTTCCTCTACATCGAGGAAACCAAGCGGAGGCTTGGGGACTGCTTTGCAGAACACCTGCGCTCAGTTTGCAACAAACAACTGCACCTCCCAGTCGCGAACCATTTCAACTCCCCCTCCCATTCCTCAGACGACATGTCCATCCTGGGCCTCCTGCAATGCCACAGTGATGCCACCCGAAGGCTGCAGGAACAGCAAATCACTTTCAGCCTGGGAACCCTGTAGCCCAATGGTATCAATGTGGATTTCACAAGCTTCAAAATCTCCCCTCCCCCAACCTCATCCCAAAACCAGCCCAGCTCATCTCCACCTCCCTAACCTGTTCTTCCTCTCACCTATCCCCTCCTCCCACCTCAAGCCCCACCCCCATCTCCTATCTACTAACATCATCCCGCCCCCTTGACCTGTCCGTCCTCCCTGGACTGACCTATCTCCTCCCTACCCCCCCACCTACACTCACCTTTACTGGCTCCATCCCCACCTCTTCGACTTGTCTGCCTCCTCTCCACCTATCCTCTCCTCTATCCATTCTCTATCCGCCTCCCCTCTCTCCCTATTTATTTCAGAACCCTCTTCCCCTCCCCCATTTCTGATGAAGGGTCTAGGCCCAAAACGTCAAGCTTTCCTGCTCCTATGATGCTGCTTGGCCTGCTGTGTTCATCCAGCTCTACACGTTGTTATCTTGCACCCATGTGTAGTCTGTATTTCCTTATTCAGTATGGAAGCTTCCTCACAGAGATATAGTGAGAGAACTCTACATCAGTTTCTTATCTTCCCACAGTAAGAGACAGACAGGATTAGACGAGCTGATAAGGGAGAAACTATTCCCACTGGAAAGTTGGTCACAGCTGAAAAAACACATTGAAGATAGCTGAAAAGGAGAAGTAGGGGGTCAGTTAGGAGAATTATTATCGGCAACGAGTTGTTATGATCTGGAATGCACTGTCTGAAAGAAGATAGTAGGAAATACTAAATATTATTGCTTGGTCAAAGAGGTAGGTTTTAAGGACCATTTTAATGGAGAGAAGCAACCGGTTGGGTTGATGTCAGCCAGAAAAGATCATAAGATTGTCAAAAATCAAATGTTATTGCTCAGGAACTTTCCACGTGTAATGATTTGACTTTATGTTAGTGTTTCAGCAAAAGACTGGAAAAGGAACAAATGACAAGCTCGGCCATGCCCCTAAAAGAGGTATGAAACCTTGTCATTGCTGATGCTTTGTGCTAACTTTGGAAATATTGCTAATCAAACATTGTCAAGTTGATTTTCAGACCGTGTGCCACCTCCAGATACATTCACAATGGAGAATCCAGAGCAGGCACCTCATCAACCAGTGTGTCCAACTGATGGGCAAGGCTGACTCCTGGTGGTAATCATTTGGAAAATCACCCACATATTTTCTTTGCCATTTTCTTCTTCATCAATCAGCAAGCATTTGAATATCTGTATATTTTAATTAATTATTTCTCAGAATTATAGAAAAGTGTAGCCTGATAATGTTTTAGAATGAAAATTCATTACTTATATTGTACAGTAATTTTAAATGAAATAATTCCATTATATTTGAGTGCAATCAATTGTACAGTGATTTTTAAGAAAAAGAAATCAATATTTTGCTGAGAATCGTTCAGATCATTGTATCTTATAGAATTATAACCAGTTGCAGTGACCTTTGCAGACTCCATTATACCACAGTAAATTCTCACTTTTTCTACTTCAGTGGACTGCCCTTGACTAGAGACAAATTACTGAGCACTGCATGGTTTGTAGCTGACTCTTCGCTGTGGTCACATGTCTGCACTAGACTGGTACAGAGGTAGATTAGAATGGTCTGAAATACCTCACTCCAATATTTTAACTATTTTGCTGCAAAAAAATCTTTTATAAAAACCAGTTTATGACTAAATTAATCATCAGAAAAGTTGAAAGTGTTATGAGCACATACAAGCATGCACACAGTCTTGCGTGTTTACACACTCCCATATCAACTCACACTCACTCACACTTGCACAGACACATGCACACAGACTCATGTACATTCACACACAGTCATTCACAATTACATACATGCATACTCATACACCAGGGTACGTGTGTGTACACTCACACATTCAAATCTGCACACATGTTCGCACACACAGATTTACAGATACATTCACTCACACATCACAGGTACACCCCCACAGACACATTTACAGATACATAGACCCATTCGTTCATGCTCTCGTACATTCATGTACAAAACAACAAACATGCATTGATGTATGTGCATACGCACATTCACATGCATTCTTGCTCACATGTATTCGTGTGCACACTTACAGATATACTCATGTGCACATGCACATACTTCTGCATTCACACGTGTACATGCACTCATGTTCAAACTAGCATCAACATTCACGTTCAAATACACATGCACACATGAACCCACTCATACACTTAAACACACATGGACAGGTACAATTTTATATACTTAAGTACACACACACAAGTTCATATGGATGGACATGCACTTGTGCATGTTTCGTGCACACACATGCTCACACACATGCAAGCTCATATGCACATGCATCCATTCACACACAGATGCTCACCCACACATGTTCACCCACATGCACATGCACACTTACAATACTCACACACACACATGCATGCACTCACACAATGAGAGAATTGCAACTGTGCACAGTTCTGGTCTCCATATGGATAACAAATTTACAAGAATGCCATTAGAATTTGAGAAATTACAACCGTGAGGAAAGATTGAACAATCTAGGACTCTTTTCTTTCATAAAGAGGAGGCTGCGGTGTGATAGAAATCTTTAAAATTCCAAAAGGCTTTTATATGGGAGATGTACAGAAGATATTTTGAATTGCAGCTATCTAAAATCTTGAATCGTTTTAAAATTGTCACTAATAAATCCAATAGAGAATTCAAGAGTGCACTGGCAACAAAGAAGGTTAAATTGGATTACAGCCAGAAATGTGTTCAAGGATTGAGATTGTGATGAATCCTTATTTTGGAAGCATTTTTTGTGCTCAGAAGCCAGCAATCTTCAAATTAGCATTCAGAACTTACTCAGTCCTGAGAGTTACCAGGTGGCTACATTCAAACCTGCCCAAGGGAGGGACCTCTTGCAAGGTATTAGATAGATGACTCAAAACTATTCTGCTGGGTCACTGAAGAGGAGTTCAAAGATTACAGGTAGTTGGAAAAAGGATTACTCCATTAGGAGTACAGCAGTTAACTGTATTTCTTGGAAGGCAGCTGAAGTAAACAGATTTTGTGTTTTGAGGACTCAGGGAAGTCCTACAGCAGTTGAATAGCTCTAGTGGATCAAGGCTCAGGGGAGTCCTAGGAGCCATGGAGGATTTGACAGACACCTGTGTACAATTAATCGTTCAGTACAATTGAGAGTGGCCTCAACCAGCCCACAAGCAGTATTTCCTCGAAACAACTGACCAAGATTAGAATTCATGAAAAATCAAAGGAGAAAAATTAGAGGGTATAGTTTAAGGTGAGGAGGGAAAGATTTGAAAGGGACCTGAAAGACAACTTCTTCATGCAGAGGGTGGGGTGTATATGCCAGAGGAAGTAGCAAAGGCAGGTACAATTGTAACATTTAAGACATTTGCGCAGGTACATGGACAGGAAAGGTTTCAGAGGGATATGGGCCAAACACAGGCAGTTGGGACTACTTTAGTTTAGGAAACCTGGTCAACATGGACAAGTAGGGCCGAAGGGCCTGTTTTTGTGGTGTGTGACTCCTTAACTCTATATAACTCCATGACTTGATAGAGGTGTACAAAATGATCAGAAGTATAGATAGATTAGACAACCAGAGACTTTTTCCTAGGGTGGAGGTAGCTATTACGAGGAGGCATAGTTTTAGAGTGAGAGGAGGTAGATATAGGAGAGATGTCAGAGGTGAGTTCTTTACTCAGAGTGGTCGGGGTGTGGAATGCATTGCCTGAAAGGGTAGTGGAGTCGGCTTCATTAGGGGCATTTAAGCGGCCATTAGATAGGCATATGGATGATAGTATAGGGTAGGGGTGGAGGTTAGATAGACCTTAGGATTAGGGTAAAAGTTTGGTACAACATCGTGGGCCGAAGGGCCTGTACTGTATTGTACTGTTCTATGTTCTATGTTCGAAGTAGTACTGGCCCAATGAAGTTTGATGAAGAGCTCAAATTTTGCCTGTGAGAAAGTACAGTTTCTAGAGTCTAGGGGTTAGGGAAAGAAAGGTGATTGATTAGAATGGACAAAGTCAGAAGTCACACAACACCAGGTTATATTCCAACAAGTTTATTTGAAATCACAAGCTTTTGGGGCATTGCTCCTTTGTCAGGTGAAGCAGATGGAAGCGCACAGGCACAGAATTTATGATAATATAATCTGCCTGTAAATTCTGTGCCTGTGTGCTTCCCATGACTTCACCTAACAAAAGGAGCAGCACAGCAAAAGCTTGTGATTTCAAATAGGCCTGTTGGACTATAACTTGGCGTTGTGTGACTTCTGACTTCGTTCGTCACAGCACAACACCAGCACCATGACCAGAATGGAAGCAGTCATCGAGGCAGACCATGATGGAGCAGCTCTTGGGAAGGAGTTTCAAGGCCAAATTAGCAGAAGTGAAGAATTATGATACTTTATGAAGCTTTATAAGATTTGATGACCCACCTTGTCATTAATGTCTGGGGGAAGTTGCTGAGAAGTCTATGAGATTGAACTTGATCACATTTGCTATTCGATATGCACCTTGGGGTGTTCAGTCACATATTACCCATATTTGCCACATGTTAATTCTGCATGTTAGAATATAAGTTGTACATGTAGATTGTTTCTGCTCTTTCATGTCCATGCTGACCAGGTTTCCTAAACTAAACTAGTCCCATCTGCCTGTGTTTGGCCCATATTCCCCAGAAACCTTTCCTATCCATATACCTGTCCAAATGTCTTAAATGTTATAATTGTACCTGCCTCTACTACTTCCTCTGGCATATACACACCACTCTCTGAGTGAAGAGGTTGTCCCTCAAGTCCCTTTTAAATCTTTCCCTTCTCACCTTAAACCTATCCATCTAGTTTTTCTCCTTTGATTAATTCATGAAGTCTAATCTTGGTCAATTGTTTCAAGTAATAGTAAAATTTATTGTTGTCTGTCCAAAACCATGGAATCTTGTGCTTTATTCTGATTGTAAGTTTTTTGTTTGCTTTGTAAATAAAAGTTACTGTTCACTAGCCAGACTATAACATGAAGGTGACAATCTAGTCCAGGATTAAAGACAAAGACAAGGGCCCATCCATTGCATTGCAGGTAAATCAGCACTGCCTGTTGTTTTGCATAGTTGCTGTTGGCAGTCAGCGCTCCTTGCAATGTTTATCAGCTGCACATATTGGATATTGCTCATGGTCTGTGTCACTTAAGGTTGACTTGCAC
Source organism: Ginglymostoma cirratum (assembly GCA_024137785.1). NCBI lineage: Eukaryota > Metazoa > Chordata > Chondrichthyes > Orectolobiformes > Ginglymostomatidae > Ginglymostoma > Ginglymostoma cirratum. The sequence continues at coordinate 39,451,696 of JAHRHZ010000218.1, forward strand.
TATCTTAAAGGAGAGCTGCAAGAGAATACCAGTGGTCAGGCTCACTCAAACCTCTTTACTGAGTTGGTGTCTTGGACTCTATCCATTGAAGTGTGCGCCCCCATTGTGGACCATATTTCCGAATTTTTGTAGGCAGTCTAGCTCTTAGTAAGTGACTGCTAAACATTCTCAACTTAGCAAACAAAGACTTTGATGTCTCCTGTTATCTTTAGGTATTGTAATTAGTGATGTAAGGCAGTCACATCAGAGCAAACTCATTCCAATAATGTTACTCCTGATTGATGAGTGCAATATCATATGTGTTTGTGTGAAAGTATTGAACAGCAAAGTCCCTGTACGTTTCTCATTGATTGTCTTTATGCTGCAGCTAACAGACCCAAGATTGGTGAGAGTCCAGTTTCCGACACATTCAGGCCAGAGTACAATCCAGGACAGCAACAGCTGATCCATCTGCAAGAACTGGTCAAGAAGGGAGTTCTCACTGTCAATGAAGCACAGGAAAGGTTTAAACAATGGCAGATTGAAGAGAAGGATCAGGATGCTGTACAACAGGTTCAGAATGAAATTTGTACAATAATCCAGTAAACAGTGTTCCCAACATTTGCCTTTGTGTTACCTAAATGACTTGTAATTCTTGATGTTAATCAAGCTGGGTCCTTTCTATAGCAAACTGAACTCTGAGGAGTAACCTTATGGAGTTTGTTAAAATTGTGAATCATGAGGTTTTTGGAATTTTGACAGGGTAGACAAATATATTTCCATATAAGGGCCGCAAATATGACAGTCACTAATAATTCCAGTCAAGTATTCAGGATAACTTCTTCCAGAGAGAGGTGATAATATGGAATTTGTGCCCAAAGAGAGTAGTTGAGGTGAATTGTGTCAATGTCTTTCAGGGGAAACTGGATAAACACATGAGTGAAAAGAACTGGAGGTTATAATGATAGGGTGGATGAAGACGAGGTGGCTGCAAGCTTCTGTGGAGCATAAACCTCAGCATAAACCAGATGTTTATGTCATCTGAATAACATGTAATTCTACACAGATGAAGTTAAAATACTAAGGGTGCATCCTCATTATTACAAGCCTTGAATGCCTCCCATTGTTGCCCCAATAATAGCTCATTGGGCAAAAACAATGCAACTATCACCCTAACACTAGGCTTGTCTGCTCCTATCAACAAATGGATTCTCCTTCACGTTAACAGAGCACTCAGCAGCAAAAGTAGCATTCAGCGTGTCAGTTATCTGTCACCATTCTCTGATCCCTGGGTTATTCTGACAATCTAATGAGATCCCACAATCTCTCCAATAACCCTCAGCAAGATCACAATATGCATCACCGATGCAGTGTTAGCTATTAATCTGCATTCCCAAGTAAAGAGTTCACTGCAGAGAAGTGCAACATTTCAGTCTTTGTAAATTGTTTGAGCCTTTATCAGAGAGTAAGAGGAATCCAACCAGAAAGTATTGAAGGTATGTTTTCATCAGTTGTGCTGAACTTCAAAAATTATTTGTGAATATTGTCCAGCTGAGAGGCAGATGCCTGTTCTTGTGGGGCTTTCTGTCCTCTCCACAGAATCCACAAATAAAAATCTCCACTTATCATTTTCATAATCAAATCCACAGAAATCTAAAAAGGTAAAAAAGCCTCACATTAATACAAGGAATCAGAGATAAAACTTTATCTGAAATTAGCTAAAAAATACTTGTGTTTTTCTCCTTATAATTACAACAGCAAGTCTGATTAACTGCAATATTTAATCAATATATCAACTTGCAAGATGTACTTACTTGACTCATTTTATTCAATGACTCAGTCTTTCAATTTGTTCTCTTTATTTGTCACTCCCACGCATGAATGTTTGAAGGTGGGTGTAATTTACTGATGAATAATAACTTCCTTGATAAGAAACTTTGTGCAGTGTTTAAATGCTCCTGCAAAATTCCTAGCAACATTTAAACACAATAGGAGGATTCCCTTACAGTCTGAGATAATAGAGAGTATTCCCAGGGAATGAGGGAAACTCAATGCACTGAAGAGGGAACAAACAAAAAACAGAAAACAGAAAAGATAGAAAATAAAAGAGGCTGAGGAAGCAGCTCATCCTATATGCCAATACCAACACACACAACTGTTCCCAGTGTAAAATTATTCAAATACAAATTAGAGGTTTATTTAAATAGAAACAGAATGCAGGATTATGAGGAAGGGGGTAGAAGGTTGGCACTGAGTCATGATATTCATTCAAGATTTGATGCAGATGCGAAGAACATAGGACATAGAACAGTACAGCACAGTACAGGCCCTTTGGCCCACGATGTTGTGCTGACCTATTATCCTACTCTAAGATCAACTACCCTGCATGCCCTATATTTTACTATCCTCCATGTGCCTATCTAAGAGTCGCTTAAATGCTCCTAATGTATCTGACTCCACTACCACTGCCGGCAGCTCATTCCACGCGCCCACCACTCTCTGTGTAAAGAACCTACCTCTGATATCTCCCCTATACCTTCCTCCAATCACCTTAAAATTATGCCCCCTCATAATAGTCATTTCCACCCTGGGAAAAAGTCTCTGGCTATCTATTCTCTCTATGCCTCTTATCATCTTGTAAACCTCTATCAAGTCACCTCTCTGATGAAGGGTCTAGGCCCGAAACGTCAAGCTTTCCTGCTCCTATGATGCTGCTTGGCCTGCTGTGTTCATCCAGCTCCACACCTTGTTATCTCGGATTCTCCAGCATCTGCAGTTCTTATTACCTCTCATCCTTCTTTGCTCCAATGAGAAAAGCCCTAGGTCCCTCAACCTTTCCTCATAAGACCAGCCCTCCAGTCCAGGCTGCATCCTGGTAAATCCCCTCTGCACCCTCTCTAAAGCTTTCATATCCTTCCTGCAATGAGGTGACCAGAACGGAACACAATATTCCAAGTGTGGTCTAACCAGAGTTTTATAGAGCTGCAGCATAACCTCGCAGCTCTTAAACTCAATTCACCTACCAATGAAAGCCAACACACTGTACGCCTTCTTAACAACCCAATCAACTTGGGTAGCAAATTTGAGGGATGTATGGACGTAGACCCCAAGATCCCTCTGTTCCTCCACACTGCCAAGAATCCTGACATTAACTCTGTATTCTGCATTCAAATTTGACTTTCCAAAATGAATCACTTCACACTTTTCCAGGTTGAATTCCGTCTGCCACTTCTTTGCCCAGCTCTGCATCCTGTCAATGTCCCATTGCAACCTACAGCAGCCCTCCACGCTGTCCACAACTCCACCAACCTTCGTGTCATCAGCAAACTTACTAACCCACCCTTCCACTTCCTCATCCAAGTCATTTATAAAGATCACATAAAGTAGAGGTCCCAGAACAGATTCCTGTGGAACACCACTGGTCACTGAGCTCTAGGCTGAATACTTCCCATCTACTACCACCCTCTGTCTTCTATTGGACAGCCAGTTCTGTATCCAGACAGCCAAATTTCCCCGAATTCCATGCCTCCTTACTTCCTGAATGAGCCTACCATGTGGAACCTTGTCAAATGCCTTGCTAAAATCCATATACATCACATCCACTGCTCGACTTTCAATGTGTTTTGTCACATTCTCAAAGAATTCAATAAGGCTTGTGAGGCCTGACCAGCCCCTTACAAATCCATGCTGACTATTTCTAATCAAACTGTGCTTTTCCAAATAATCATAAATATTATCTCTCAGAATCCTCTCCAATAATTTGCCCACCACAGAAGTAGAACTGACTGGTCTGTAATTCCCAGGATTATCCCTATTCCCTTTCTTGAACAAGGGAATGACATTTGCCACCCTTCAATCATCTGGTACTGCTCCAGTGGACAGTGAGGATGAAAAGATCATTGGGAGAGTGGCAGCAATCTCTTCCCTTGCTTCCTGTAGTAACCTTGGGTATACCCCATCTGGCCCAGGGGACTTATCTATCCTCATGTTTTTCAAAATTTCTAACACATCCTCCTGCCTAACATCAACCTGTTCGAGCATATCTGCTTGTTTCAAGCTGTCCTCACAGATATCAAGATCCCTCTCACTGGTGAATACTGAAGCAAAGTATTCATTAAGGACCTCCCCTACCTCCTCTGACTCCACGCACAAGTTCCCTCCACTATCCCTGATTGGCCCTACCCTCACTCTGGCCATCCTCTTGTTCCTCACATAAGTACAGAAAGCGTCAGGGTTTTCCTTGATCCTACCCACCACGATTTTCTCATATCTCCTTCTAGCTCTCCTAAGTCCATTCTTCAGTTCCTTCCTGGCTACCTCGTAGACTTCTAGAGCCCTGTCCGATCCTTGATTCCTCAACCTTAAGTAAGCTTCCTTCTTCCTCTTGACTAGGTGTTCAACATGTCTTGTCATCCAAGGTTCCTTCACCTTCCCATCCTTTCCTTGCCTCAGAGGGACAAACCTATCCGGTACCTGTAGCAACTGCTCCCTAAACAACCTCCACATTTCTCTCGTGCATTTCCCTGAGAACATCTGATCTCAACTGGTGCTCTGTAGTTCTTGCCTATTAGCATTGTAATTCCCCCTCCCCCAATTAAATACTTTCCCATACCATCTGCTCCTATCCCTCTCCATGACTATAGTAAAGATCAGGGAGTTGTGATCACTATCACTGAAATGCTCTCCCACCAAGAGTTCTGGCACCTGATCTGGTTCGTTGCCACACACTAAATCCAATATGGCTTCCCCTCTAGTTGGCCTATCTCCATATTGAGTCAGAAATCCTTCTTGACACACCTGACAAAATCTGCTCCATCCAAACTATTTGCACTTCAGAGGTTCCAGTCTATATTAGGGAAGTTGAAGTCACCCATGACAACAACTCTATTAGTTCTGCACCTTTCCAAAATCTGTCTCCCAATCTGTTCCTCAGTGTCTCTGTTGCTATTGGGGGGTCTATAGGAAACTCCCAATAAAGTGACTGCTCCTTTCCTGTTTCTGACTTCCACCCATACTGATTAAGTGGACAATTTTGTGGTTCTGAAAAGCTCAGCTAATAGTGAAGATACCACAATAAGGGCAAATGTTGTCTCTACCTTCAGTTGGGAATTAGGTGGATGGTTAAAGTTTGTGGTACAGCATCTGGTGTTCCCTTCTTCCTGAAATCCCACTTTTCATGTTTGAGATGGGTGGCGTATTGGCACAATATGAAGGGAGAGAGTGCAGCTAAACACGTGGCTACAGGGCTGGTGTAGGAGGGAGGGCTTCCATTATGTGGATAATTAGAGCAAATTCTGGGGAAAGTGGGACCTGTACTGTAAGGACAGGTTGCACCTGAACCGGAAGGGCACAAATATCCTGGGAGGGAGGTTTGCTAGAGCTGTACAGGATGGTTTAAACTAGTTTGGCAGGGGGTGGGGAGCCAGATTTATAATTCAGAGGATGAGGTATTCGGCCTTCCAACAGACACAACAGGGAGTGAGTGGTTTATAAAGAAATGCGGTCGATGGAGCGTAATTGTGGACACAGGGATGGTTTGAGGTCTGTATACTTCAATGCTAGAAGTATCAGAAATAAGGCAGGTGAACTTAGAGCATGGGTCAGTACTTGGAACTACAATGTTGTGGCCATTACAGAAACTTGGGTATCTCAGGGACAGGAATGGTTATTGGAAGTTCCGTGATTTAGATGCTTTAAAAGAAATAGGGAGGGTGGAAAAAGAGGTGGGGGAGTGGCATTGCTAGTCAGGGCATGTATAGCAGCTACTGAAAGGCAGTTCGAGAATGATATGTCTACGGAGTCAGTTTGGGTTGAGGTCCGGAACAAGAACGGAGCAGTCTCTTTGTTGGGGGTTTTTTACAGACCCTCAAATAGTTACAGAGAAGTGGGGGAGCGGATTGGGAGGCAGATACTGGAAAGATGCAGAAGTCACAGGGTTGTAGTCATGGGTGACTTCAACTTTCCAAATATTTATTGGAAACATTTTAGTTGTAATAGTTTAGATGGAGCGGATTTTGTCCAGTGCATTCAGGAAGGATTCCTGACACAGTACATAGATAGACCAACACGAGGAGAGGCCACTTTGGATTTGGGGCTTGGCAATGAACCAGGCCAAGTGTTAGACCTGTTGGTAGGAGAGCATTTTTGCGGTAGCGATCATAACTCTGTTACTTTTACAATAGTCATGGAAAAGGATAGGTACATACAGCAGGGTAAGGTATATAATTAGGGGAAGGGTAATTACAATTCTGTTAGGCAAGAACTGGGTAACATAAAATGGGAACAGATGCTGTCAAGGAAGAGCACCACAGAAATGTGGAGATTGTTTAAGGAATGCATACTGCATGTGCTCGATATGTTTGTCCCTAGCAGGCAGAGAAGGTGCGGTCGAGTGAGGGAGCCTTGGTTCTCAAGAGAGGTCGAACAACTGGTTAAGAGGAAGAAGGATGTTTATGTAAGGTTTAGGAAACAAGGAATGGAAAAGGCTCTAGAGGGATACAAGTTATCCAGGAAGGAGCTGAAGAAAGGGCTTAGGAGAGCTCGAAGGGGGCATGAGAAAACCTTGGCAGATAGGATCAAGGAAAACTTCAAGGCTTTTTACACGTACGTGAGGAATAAGAGAATGACCAGAGAAAGGGTAGGGCCGATCAAGGATTGTAAAGGGAATTTGTGCACGGAGCCTAACGAGATAGGAGAGGTCCTTAATGAATACTTTTCTTCAGTATTCACAACCGAGAGGGACCTAGTTGCAGAGGAGGACAGTGTGAAACAGGCAGGTAGGCTAGAGGAGGTCGATGTTAGTAAGGAAGAAGTGCTAGGAATTCTGAGGAACTTGAAGATAGATAAGTTCCCCGGGCCTGATGGGATTTATCCAAGGATTCTATGGGAAGCGAGGGAAGAGGAATGCACTTTGGCGATGATCTTTTCATCCTCACTGTCCACAAGTGTAGTGCCGGAAGATTGGAGAGAGACAAATGTCATTCCCTTGTTCAAAAAAGGGAATAGGGATAACCCCAGAAATTACAGGCCAGTTAGTCTTACGTCAGTGTTGGGCAAATTATTGCAAAGAGCTCTGAGAGACAGGATTTATGATCACTTGGAAAGGCACAATTTGATTTGTGATCGTCAGCATGGATTTGTGAGGGGTAGATCATGCCTCACAAACCTTATTGAATTCTTTGAAGAGGTGACCAAACACGTGGATGAAGGTAGAGCAGTGGATGTGGTATACATGGATTTAAGTAAGGCGTTTGATAAGGTTCCCCATGGTAGGCTCATGCAGAAGGTAAGGAGGCATGGGATAGAGGGAAATGTGGCAGATTGGATTCAGAATTCGCTGACCCTTAGAAGACAAAGGGTAGTAGTGAACGGAAAATATTCAACATGGTGCTCAGTTACGAGTGGTGTACCACAAGGATCTGTTCTGGGTCCTCTTCTATTTGTGATTTTTGTAAATGATTTGGATGAAGGAGTGGAAGGGTGGATTAGTAAGTTCACGGACGATACGAAGGTGGGTCGAGTTGTGGATAGTGCGCAGGGCTGTTCTAGGTTACAAAGGGACATTGATAGGATGCAAAGCTGGGCTGAGAAGTGGCAGATGGAGTTTAACCCTGAAAAGTGTGAAGTGATTCATTTTAGAAGGACAAATTTGAAAGCAGAATACAGGGTTAACGGAAAGATTCTTGGCAATGTGGAGGAGCAAAGGGATCTCGGGGCTCATGTCCGCAGTTCCCTGAAAGCTGCCACCCAGATGGATAGAGTTGTTAAGAAGGCATATGGTGTGTTAGTTTTCATTAATAGAGGGATTGAGTTCAAGACCCATGAAGTTATGCTCCAGCTATACAAAAGCCTGGTTCAGTCACCTCTGGAGTATTGCGTACAGTTCTGGTCACCACATTATAGGAAAGATGTGGAAGCTTTGGAAAAGGTGCAGAGGAGATTTATCAGGATGTTGCCTGGAATGGAGGGAAGGTCTTACGAGGAAAGGTTGAGAGAGCTAGGGCTTTTCTCTTTAGAACGACGAAGGATGAGAGGTGACTTGATCGAGGTGTACAAAATGTTCAGAGGTATAGATAGAGTGGACAGCCAGAGACTTTTTCCTAGGCTGGAGGTAGCTATTACGAGGGGGCACAGTTTTAAAGTGAGTGGAGGTAGATATAGGGGAGATGTCAGAGGTAGGTTCTTTACTCAGAGAGTGGTCGGGGTGTGGAATGCATTCTGGAGAGGGTAGTGGAGTTGGTCTCATTAGGGGCATTTAAGCAGCTATTAGATAGGCATATGGATGATAGTATAAGGTAGGGGTGGAGGTTAGACAGACCTTAGGTTTAAAGTTCGGCACAACATCGTGGGCCGAAGAGCCTGTACTGTGCTGTACTGTTCTATGTTCTATGTTCTAATCATTAGCACAGCTGCCTCACAGCGCCAGGGACTCGGGTTCAATTTCAGCCTCAGGCGACTGTCTGTGTGGAGTTTGTACCTTCTCCCCGTGTCTGTGTGGGTTTCCTCCGGGTGCTCCCGTTTCCTCCGACAGTCCAAAGATGTGCAGGCTAGGTGGGTCGGCCATAATAGGAGGATGTGTGAAGGATGTGCAGATTGGGTGGATTAGCCACGGTTATTGTGGGCTTCCAGGTTTTATGGGGATGGGTGGGATGATGTCTGTGCAAACTCAATAGGCCAAATGGCCTCTATCTGCTTTGTAGAGATTCTATGAGATTGCATTCAATTGGCATTCCTGCCAAAAACAGGCAGAATCTGCTTTACCATATGTTAACTGGTCCCTAAACTGAGTGCCTGCTGATCTTGAAAGTAAGATGATAAAACCCTTGTATTTGTGTATAGGTAGATTCTCTCAAAACCAGAGTTGTCAGCAAACCACACATATTTCAGAGCGTGCCACCCAGACAAGCTGGGCTGTGCCTGGTACTAAAAGTGGTGACTGTTTCATCATCTGTGAGCCTGTCCCCTCCCACATTCAAAGTGACCAGTGGCCCTGCCCAACTCGAATTGGCCCGAGCTGCTCACTACCCAACCTAAAATCCGGCACAATCCACAGTCGAGTGTGGTTTCAGTGCAGGGGCTGCTGGATCTGAGAGTGTAACACCTTTCACAATGGTTAAAGAGCTTTGTAATAAATGAAGAGTCTTTGAGTGTAGCCACTATTGTACCATAAGGTACAGCAGCCAATTTATGCAAAGCAAGATCCCACATAAAACAATGTGATGATAACCAGGTAATCTGTTTTAGTGATGTTGATTGAGGGATAAATATTGATTCCAAGATCCTGAGGAGAACATTTCATCAAAATAGCAAACATGAGATCTCCTCTATCGTTCTAAGAAAATACGCAATTTTTTTATTTAATGCAGCACTTCCTCAGTACTAGCTGAGAGTCTTAAGCTAGACTTTACTTTTCTCCACAGTTGCTGCAATGAGAATTGAACTAACAGTTTTTGCCTCACAGCAAAGAGATCTACCTGCTGAGCTACAGCTGATACATGTTGCTAACCCCGCTGAGACATAATATCACAAGCTTCATCAATGTTTTTGTGGGACCAGGAGATGCACAAAATAATGATACTTCACATTCAGATCTGTCTCTGGTTTCACTCACTTTGTTTCTGTAATTACTTCCAGCCCCAGGGAATTCCCTCTGGGTGGAACAGTCGTTAGCACTGCTGCCTCACAATGGCAGGGACCCAGGTTTGAATCCAGCCTTGAGTGACTATCTCTGTGGAGTTTGCATGTTCTCCCCATGTCTTCTGGGTGCTCTGGTTTCCTCTCATAGTCCAAAGATGTGGAGGCTTGGCCATGCTAAATTACCCCATAGTGTCCAGGCATATGCAGGTTAGATGGATTAGCCGTGGTAATGCAGGATTACAGGTATGGAATGGGATGCTCTCTGGAGGATCAGTGCAGACCTGATGGGCTGAATGGCCTCTTTCTGCACCATAGAGATTCTGCAGTTCTCTGAGCCTCTCCACACCACTCCTTTTAAGATGTTTCTTAAAATCAAATCTTTGTCAAGCTTTAGGTCACCCACACTATTACACCCTGTCTTATCTGGCTCAGTCACATCTTGTTTGATGACATACCCATGAGGCAGTTTGGAACATTTTACCATGTTACAGGCTGTATATAATGTAAGCTGTTTGCTGTTGTTTTTCTGAATCACCTGTTCATCACTGGTGCAAGACCTCGACTTCACTTTTCTTTATCTTTTCTTAAAAGGAGAAATTGCGTAAGCTCCGAGAGATCATTACAAAGGACCGGCATGATGTAGAGGATCTCTATGGTAATACAAATTTGACTCAATTTATTTGTTAAAACTGTGCTGGTACTTCAACTTGAGGCCTCCATCAGTTTAAATGATCACATTTAGTCTGAAGAAACCTCCAAGAAGTGTATCCACCTCAGCAGCACCTCACAAGGGATTTTTTAAAATTTGATTTGATTTAATTTAATTTACGAAGTACGGAGAAAAGTTTTGTTTTGTGAGCAGTACAGGCAGAGCATGGCAAACAAGTACACACAGATTACAGGGTGCTTAGACAGAGTGAGGCATACAAGGTCACAGCTACACAAGAGGTACACAATTTGAAATAAGAGGTCCATTCAGCAGTCTAATAACGGCAGGGAAGAAGCTTTTTCCTGAGCCTGCTGGTGCATGTGATCAAGCTTCTGTATCTTTTGCCTGACGGATTCAGTTCATTCTTTGAACATCATTGGCTGGGCCAGCATTTTTGCCCCACCAAATTGCCCTGGAGAATGTGGAGACGATCTGCCTTCTTAAATTGCTGCAGAGTATAGGAACATCCACAGATATTGAAGCAGTTTGTGTTCAAATGCAACAATACCTGGACAATAACCAGGCTTGAGCTGAAAAGTGATTTTTTTCTGATGAAGGGTCTAGGCCCAAAATGTCAAGCTTTCCTGCTCCTATGATGCTGCTTGGCCTGCTGTGTTCATCCAGCTCCACACCTTGTTATCTCGGATTCTCCAGCATCTGCAGTACCTATTATCTCTTGAGCTGAAAAGTGTCAAGTAACATGGGTGGATTGCAAACACCACCTCCAATAAGAGACAATCTAATCACCGCCCCATGACATTCAATATGTTACCATCACTGAATCCCCCACTATCAGCATCTTTGGGGTTGCCATTGACTAGAAACTCAACAGGACACACCTTAGATCCTTCAACAACAACTTCCAAACCCATGACCACTTCCATCTTGAAGGACAAGGGCAGCAGATACATGGAACACCATCCCCTGCAAGTTCCCCTCCAAGGCACTCCCCTTCCTGACTTGGAAATATATCGCCATTCCTTCAGTGTCACTGGAACAATATCCTGGAATTCCCTCCCTAAGGACGTTGTGGGTCTAATGGACTACAGTGGTTCATGAAGGCAGTTCACCACCACCTTCTCAAGGAGCAACTAGGGTCAGGCAATAAATGCTGGTCCAACCAGACATGCCCACATCCCTTAAGTGAATAAACAAAAATTCCCACATTGTCAGTTTGAGAATTAGAGTTGCATTTTTAACAATATTTATAACAAACATTTGGAACAATACATTTTGCAAAATGGTATAAGGTTGTCATTTTTTCATTTCCTTCCTTGAGGGAAGGAAATCATCTGCCCTTATCCATTTAGGCTGTGGACCCATGGCAATGGGGTTGTGTCATTCAGTAAAACATGCAGTACTAAAACTGTAAGGAGGGTCCATAATTGTCTCTAGTACCTTCTCAGGGAAAAGACAGACGGCCAACAAATACGGGCTTTACCAGCAATGCCTACATCTCCAGAATGAATAAAAAGAAAAGATTACATACCTCACTTTAGAAAGAAGAGCAGAAATCACTAAATTTACAACTGCACGCTTGTTTTTCCTTCACAGATAAACTCAAAATAGTTCATCCTTCAGATGGTGAGTTGATTTATTTGTTTAAGAAATTTGAGCTGACTTTAATTTCCCCACATAGCTTTTAAAGATATTTTAAAGGGAAAAATGAACGTTAAAATTATGATTTAAAAACAGATCTGCATCAACATAAACACTTAAGTTGTCAGAAGGTTGAGGAAAGAGCTGGGAAATGGGTACAATTGAAATAGTATATGATTCTAGGTCAGAAGTCATTTTATCTACAACAGATTACTGGGCCGAATGTATCTCCCCAAATAGTTTGGGTGGTGTGCACATTTAATCCTTTTGACTGGATTTTATGCTGTCCAGCAGCAGGTTTGAAGACAGTGACCACACAAAATTCAGTGGGTTGCCATCTCTCCCCTGCCCTGACCTGGCAGATAGAGTTTAATTTAGATAAATGTGAGGTGTTGTATTTTGGTAAGGCAAACCAGGGCAGGACTTACATAGTTAATGATAAGGTCGTGGAGAGTGTTGCCAAACGAGAGACCTCGGGGTATAGGTTCACAGTTCCTGGAAAGTGGAGTCGCAGGTAGACAGGGTAGTGAAGAAGGCATTTGATATACCTGCCTTCATTGGTCAGAGCATTGAGTATAGAGAATAGAGGAAGGGTCACCAGACCCGAAACGTTAACTCTGTTTTCTCCTTCACAGATGCTGCCAGACCTGCTGAGCTTTTCCAGTAACTTTGTTTTTGTTCATTGAGTGTAGGAGTTGGGAGGTTATGTTGCAGCTGTACAGGACATTGGTTAGGCCACTTTTAGAATACTGTGTACAATAAGTCACCCTTCTATAGGAAGAATGTTGTAAAACGTGAGAGGGTACAGAAAAGATTTATAAGGATGTTGCCGAGACTGGAGGGTTCGAGTTGTTGGGAGAGGCTGAATAGACTGGGGCTTTTTTCTCTGGAGCATCGAAGGGTGAGGGGTGACTTTATGGAGGTTTATAAAATCATGAGGGGCATGGATAGGGTGGATAGGGTGAGTAGCCAAGGTCTTTTTCCCAGTGTTGGGGAGTCGTAAACTAGAGAACTGCCAAAGGAAGTGGTGGAGGCAGGTATAATTACAACATTTAAAAGGCGTCTGGATGGGTATATGAATGGGAAGGGTTTAGAGGGATATGGCCAAATGCTGGCAAATGGGACTAGGTCAGATTGGAATGTCTGTTCAGCACAGACAAGTTGGACCAAAGGATCTGTTTCTGTGCTATATGACTCCATGACATTAAGTCCCTAAGAATTTTGTATGTTTCAATAAAGTTGCCCCTCGTTCTTCTAAATTCCAGCATGTACTGGCCTGACCTACTCAACCTTTTCTCATAAGACAGTCCTTACATCCCCATTATCAGCCAAATCCTCTCTGCACTGTCTCCAATATATGAAATGTCCTTTCTTTGCAGATGGTAGTAAAAAGAATGATGACAATGTGTACAACGTTCCAGCAGCAAGAGGACAAGAGGTATGGTCATCATTTCCAGTATCTGACCTGCTTCTCATTCAATGCAGTGTGAATGACAAATACTCAGTGAGTGATATTAAATATAGATTATGGATTCAGTCTTTGGAAATAAATATTTTGAGGCATCTCCATCCTTTAAAAATGTAAACACAATGGGAAGATTGCAATTTTACATTTTTTTTCATGACCTTATAATTATGCTTTTAGGAGTGAATTGTTTTGAATTTAGTTGTCACATCTTAACACATTTCAAAATCTGAAGCACAAATAGCGCAGTTTCCAATCTGGATATTTTCTAATCAATCTGTTCAGAGAGATGTTAATACACATCACTGGAGCAGATGGGGACTTAAACCCAGGCCTCCTGGCTCAGAGACAGAGAAATTACTACTGTCCACAAGGGCCATTTTTTTAAAGTTTTCCTTTCTAGATATTTTCCGACCAACCTGGCAAGATATGTTATGACGCATATCTGGAACAGATAGTTTTGGAATCGAGCCTCCTGGCTCAGAGGAGGGACACTGTCACTCTGTCATAAGAGCCCTGTGAACAGGGCAGTGCACCGACAAGCAAATATTTTGAGGCATTCGATATGACATTAGATGTTTATTTGGATAGAAGTGGTATGCAAGGATATGGAGAAAAAGCAGAAGATTGACACTGGGTAATAGAACACACACAATGAAACAAATGGCCTTCTCCTGCATGATAATAATACTGTGACACTGTTATTTTTAAGCAACCTGTTTAGACAGGTTATAGTACATTTCTGGGGCAGGTCAGACTTGAACCCGGACTTTCTAGATTACAGGTAGGGACACCACCGGTGTGTCACAAAAACCCTTCTTCCAATTTTCCATTCTATTTATTTTCATATCCTGAAATACTCTTACAGACAACTGAGCATTTTCCCACAACCAAATCACCCATGGTATCTTTTCATCTATTAGCCACCACAAGGAAATCACTCATGATTTCCAATTGACGAATTTATATGCAAAGCCTATTTACAGCAATGCAGACCTTCAAAGATGAGGGAGAGATAGGGTGAAAGGGAGAGGGAGGGTGAAAGGGAGAGGGAAAATGAAAGGGAGAGGGAGGGTGAAAGGGAGAGGACTAAATCAGAATGGAAGCGGTAATAAAACACTGTACCCAATGTGGTGCCCACTCCTCTCTAAAGGCATAGAGAGTATCAGAGGCGTCTTCATCGCCAACTGTGACCCATTCCACAGTCCACTGCCTGGACCTGTTATCACCTGACCCGGTCAGGCCCAGGAGCAGACCTGCAAGCAGGTTCTCCTACCTGCCCACACCCCTCTGCACCGGGTGCACAAAGGTCAGGAGCATCAGGCTGAAGTGCAACCAAAAATACAACAAAAGAGTTTTCAAGTAACTGAAATGGGGGCGTCCAACATCACACAACTAATGCATACATCGTCCACGGACTCCATAGCTCCACAAAATAAACACCTGGGCTGGGATACTGTGAACTGCCACAATCTGCAGTTAAACAGGAATTCTGCACACCACACCCTCCACCACAGGTCCCTGTAGGAAGTTGGGAAGATTCTCATGTATAGAGCCCCTCCATTGGGAGGAGAGTAGCAGTGAAAAAGCATACCAAGTGTGTGCACGTAGCAAATGAAGGAGTAGAAGTGGATGGTGTGCAGCAGCAGCATATACTAAAACCTCCTCCTCGCCAGGTGGATCACTTATATTTGTAAATATTTTAATCAATATGTTAATGACCTGGAGCAGGTGGGACTTGAAGCCAGGCCTTCTGGCCCAGAGGCAGGGACACTCCCACTGCACTATAACAGCCCTGTTTTCAATTTTTGATTCGGGGATATTTTCTAATCGAATGGCTCAGAGATGTTATTACATACCTCTGCAGTAGGTGGGACACCTAAAATGCATTGTCTGACCTGGGATGTCTCCTCTGGCATACTGAGGAAACTGATAAAACATTTAGTTATCTTGGGGCAGTGATTTGAAAGAAATTCTGGAATTTGCATATTAATCCTTTCTAACTGATTAAAGATTTAACGGCCGTCTCAGGTTTGTTCATTCCCATCAGTTATACGACCCTTTGATCTTTTATTTATAAATTCTGTGTCTGATACCACCTCTGTCATTAACACCCGAAGAAGGAACGAGACTCCGAAAGCTTATGATTTCAAATAAACCTGTTGGACTACAACCCGATGTCGTGTGATTTTTGACCTCGTCCACCCCAGTCCAACACCGGCCCCTCCACATCACACTTGCCTCCAAATGCATTCCAAAATGGCCGCAGGACTCCTCAGTCACAGCTGCTCCACTCCATCCATCTCCTTTCCCTCTCTTCTCTTTTATGTTCTTTTTTCATTCTTTCTTCTCTGCGATGTCCTGAACTCGCAGCCTCAGCGTAAACTCGGATTCGTGACCTCAGCACACACTGCCCTGGTGGAGTGATCTCTTGGCCCAGCATGGTGATTGCTCAGCTTGACATAGCAGTCTCCAAGCCCAGCGGCCTATCAGCCTGGAATGCTGACCCGGCATGGCCTCAGCATGGACCTCTGGCCTTAAGGTGATTCCAGAATGGTCTCCTGGCCTAGAGGTGATTCCAGAATGGTCTCCTGGCCTTGAGGTGAAGCACAGCATGGTCTGGAGTCAAGGCCTGGTGCAGACTAGAGGCTAGGTGCCAGACTGGATTGGACAGACTGTTAATCTGAACTTTCTATATCTCTATTTTTCTAAATTTATTCCTATGAATTGCAATGCTGGACTTTTTATTCCGTTATTTTTCTAATTTGCTTTCCTAAGAATTTGTTCTTAGGTATCTTTATACCTGAGACGGCGCCGTAAGTGGCAACTTGCAAACTTTTCACTGTACTGCACTCATTTGAGTACATGTGGCAACAAAGCTAATTCCAATTCTATTCTGTTCTATTCTATTCTAAATTCAGATTCAGAAAGATGTAAAAGCAGTGGGGTAGTGATAATGTGGGACCGCAGTTATCCTAATATAGACTCAGACAGTGATATAAAGAGCAAGGAAAGGAGGTGTTCCTGAAATGTGTACACAGGTCTTTCTTGTTCAGTATGCTCCAATCCAATAAAGAAGGAAATATTGGTGGATCTAGTTTTGGGGAATGAAGTGAAGCATGCTTCTATGGTAAACAGCAATCATAATATCCTTAAGTTTAAGAACAGTTATAAAAAAAAGATAAATAATTAAGATGAAGATACTTAATTTAAGCAGGGCAAATTTCAGTGAGTGCAAAAGGGATTTCCGTCCCAGGTGGATTGGAAACAAATTAAAATAGTAAATGTGCAATGGGTGGAATAAATGTTATATCAGATTTATATCAATACATATGTGTAGACATGTCTTTTTCTTGGTTCTTTATGTCCTTATTTATATGGATGTATATCTACCACTGTGTGTGGATGTGTGTAATTGGGTTTGTGTGTCTGCATGTGTGTGTATATCTGTGTGTGTACAACTTTGCAACTTAATGTATAACACTTTGCATTTCAGACTTGTCACTATGCAAAACTGACGAACATAAAATAAAAAGGTAAAATTACCTTTATGTTAAAAATTTGTTTTTGTTCTGGCCCAGCTGTGAATTCTGTTCAACCTGTACCCATCGCAAAGAGTTAATTCCAGTTTCAGCCCAGCAAAAATTGATGAATCTGTCATGTGCTAATTATATTTCCTGTTATTTAAATTTAGTTTGGCAAATTGGCAACACTTTCAGACAGCCTTTGACTGATTGTCATATGTGCTGAAAAAAAGTGAAAAGCTGTGTTTACAAGTGGTCCAGGCAGATCAGAGTAAGCAAAGAATGTACAGATTAAAAAGACTTAGACAGAAGCATACAGGACACATTGCACAGGGTATGCGCTATGCAAGATCAACATTAGCAAGATCAGCATTATTTGAGGCTAGAGAGTCCATTCAACAGTCTGATAACAGCCAGGAAGAAGCTGTATCTGAAACTGCTCATGCGTTTGTTCAGGCCTCTGTACCTTCTGCCTGACAGAAGAGGTTGTAGGAGATCATTACCAGGGTGTGATGGGTCTTTGATGATGTTGGCAGCCTTTCTGCAGCAGTCAGCTGTGTAAATGGAGTCCACAGATGGAAGGTTGGCTTCCGAGATGGTCTGAGCTGTCTGATATTACTGGGAGCAAAATCGAAGGGACACTAAAAATAATTGTATATAATTTGCTTTCTACTTTATAAAAATATCAGAAATGGGCTGACAAAATGTTTAATTGAGCAAGATGGGTGATTAATTTCTGTTTGTTCATGAGAAACAGGCATCACTGACACAGTATTTATGACCCTTCCTCAATCATCCTGAAGAAGGTGGTGGTGAGTTGTTAACTTCACAGGCTGTAGTCCATATCGTACAGGTACACTATACCTATAGTATAGATGCAGGATATTGAGCCCCCTTTCCTACTTCCACTCTTTGTCTCCTAAGCATTGCACCCATGGGAAACATTCCTGTGCAAATAGCTTTTTCTGGTCAAGTGCAAGATCCTGATTTGAGCGGTGAGATAGTTTTCAGGCCCAATCACACATCATGATCAAGATACTCACGTTAACAAAGAGGGTGGTTTGAAATGTTGGAGTTAGATTGCAAACAGACCCGAATCTTGGTAAACACAATGGGGTTGAGCGTTTGTTAAAAGTTTTATTTTGATATTTTGGCAGAATGGAAGATGTCAGTTCATGGTACAGGATGGTGTTGACTTTTGGGACTCCCCTTTTATACATGTTGTAAGATTTGGATCCTAACTCAAGCAGCGTCCTGTTTACTCATCACCCACTGTGTTCACTGATTTACATTAGATTAAAAAATATCATTTTTATTTTAAGTCCCTCCATGGCCTACATATACACACACACACACACACCTCACTCTATTGCCCCACAAACCACCAAGATCTCTGCATCCCTGATTTTAATCGCTCCACCATTGGTAGCCATGCTTTTTAGCCAACTGGATCCTTACACCTGGAATTTCCTCCCTAAATCTTCTGTGCCCCTCCAAATCTCCTTTACACCTAACTCTTTGACCAAGCATTTTGTCACCTATCTTAATATTCCCCTCACGTTGTTTTATGTTAGAGTGTGTCAGGTTAGACAGCTCCTGGGAAGTAGCTAAAGTGAAGATATTTACCAAAATTGGAACAAGAGGAAACAGGTGAGAACAGGTGATGGCGGGTGTGTGGCACTCTTCGTGATTGGAACGAGGTCAGCCAGGTGGATCTTACAGAATATGATTGGGGCTGTTAACCTAGTCCAATCAGGGAGCTCTGGCTGACAGATATAAACAGGAGTGACTGAGGTTCTACTCACTCTGAGCTGGCTCTGAGGGAGCTAAATCAGTGTCAAAGACTCTCCACACATAAATAAAGGGTGACTTGGTGATGGGATACTGGTCTCTGTGGAATTACTTTAGCATTCATTCCCATAGACCCCAGGAAAATGATCTTTTCAATGTCACACAACCTGTCCATATGACAATTGAAGACCAGCAGCCAAAACTGGGAAGGTTTACACTTCCAATCAAAGCCATTTCTTTTTTAAAACTGTCTGGTAAAACAAAGCTTAAATGTTGAGTGGTTCAGGCAAGAAGATAATGATCAAGAGGATGTTTCAGTTTTACTAAAACCACCAATCAATAGATTGCTGTGGAGTCACCAATCCCCACCAAGGGAACCTCAAAATCCATTGAAACAAAGATGAAATTAAAGTGCTGCAGATGGTTGATACCCAAAATATACCAGAAAATGCTGTAAATATTCAATTATCTTCCCCTGAATCGTTAACTCTGATTCTCTCTCCATAGATGCAGCCAGAGCTGCTGCATATTTCCAGCATTCCCTGTTTATTTTATGAACAAGCCAAAGATAGAAATGATCTTGTCATCTTCAGTTCTAGAATTGATTAGCTTGGTCTGAGAATCTTCAGGGGGTTTCCCAAAAGCCAGCACAGACCAAGGGAGAACTTTCCAGATGCTGCAACAAACAGAAGGCCTGAATATTCTGCAGACATGCTTCCTCATTGTAGGGGAAAAACAAGAATCACGGGCACCCCTGCAATATAATTTTATCCTTTCTTTTAGACATGCTCAGTGTAACTTCCTCCTCATATTCTGCTGCCTCTTTCAGATGAGACTTTAAATTGAGACACAATCATTCATAGCAGGTGGACATGAATGATCCCATGGCCACTCTCTTTTGGAGTGGGAAGTTATTAATTTCCTCTTGCCCATAAGTTCACTGTTTTCTTATCTCTCTGCTCTCCTCCAACCTCACAATCTTCAAGATCTCTGCACTTCTCTTAATTCTGGCTTTTTGCACATCCGCAATTTTAGTGGCAGCAGCCATGCCATCACTGACCTTGGCCTTGAGCTCTAGAATTCCCTCTCTAAATGTCTCCGTCTTTCAGAGGCTCCTCAATACCTACCTCTGACCGTAATGTCTCTGTTACTTGTTGTGAATTTCTGTTTTAGAGCACTCCTGTGAAGCACTTTAGGACTCTATTTACATTTAGAGTTGCTTTATAAATATACGTTTTTATTGCTCTTCTGGGGTCAATGTTCATCCTGCAACAGAGATCACTAAAATCAGATTATCTGGTGTTTTATCACATTGCTGTTTGTGAGATCCTGCTGAGCATAAAATGTGTTTCCTACATTACACAGCAACTACACATCATAAAATACTTCACTGGGTAATCAGCACTATCTGATATCCACAGCATTCAAACAGTTTGTAAACAGCATTCCAAATCCACAGGATCTTTTGATTACTTATATTTTTTTCTTCATTGAGAAACAGTATTAGAGATTAACAAAATACCTTGCCATCTTTTGTTTGATTTCCGTAGATTTACAGTCTGCATTCGTGGTTTTCACTGCCAAAACAAGGACTCGGAATTTCAGTCAGCTATACTTTTCGATCTGCGCAAATGAATTAAAGCTTCAGAAGATTCTAATCACAGTAACATTTAACAAAATGCATGAAGATGCAGGATGAACTTAACTTTTGACCTTGTCCACCCCAGTCCAACACCACCTCCACATCATCCAGGATGATGATCAATCCTAGACCTGAATTGCATCAGGTATTATTTATTATGAAAATACTGTTCCATTGGAGATATCACTGGATATTGTGTGAAATATTTTATGCAAGGAGCTAAAACTGTTCATAAATAAGACTATTACAGCCACTCACATGCAGAACTAATCTATAGCATCAGTCCCATGATTTCAGTCCAGTGGTAATGAGGATTCATATCAACAGAAAAACCCAAGGAAAATATTTTTTTCTTCCAATCACAAGACAGCCAGTCTCCAATTATGATTTTATCAAGTCAGAATTCAAGATTTGTAAACTCTGCATCTCCAATGTATAAACATTACACTGATATTTTATTTTGATTTCTTCATTGAGCAGCTGTTAATCACACTTTTTTCACTGATCACAAATTGAAACAGCAAGCTTTGTGATTTCATTATTCTGGCAGTATGAAACTTTCACAAATAATAAATACATTTATTGGAAATGTTTCTTCACAGTGATATAAAATCCAAATTTTGAAAACTAAATCTATACAAATGGCAATGTGGAAGGTGACATGTCTTCAAATCTTAAAAAAGGTTAAATTGTCAGAAAGTGTTTGCTGTTGTCACCTTTCACTTGCACACTCACTAGAAGACCATAAAGTAACGAAAAGAATTGCAATATTAACAAAGTGCTGTAGAAACAGAGTCTCAATGCATGTAACGTCAGTGGGTTAGCTCTGAGTCAGAAGATGCTAGAGACTTAAACAAAGTCGAGAGGCTGATGCTGCCACACTGTCACAGGATCAGGACTCAGGAGGTGCCGCGTAACAGACAGTCTGTTCTCAGGTATTACCACTCCATTGGAGGGTCACTAATGAGGAGCTGCTGCATTGTCAAAGAGTCACTAATGAGGGTCACAAATAGTGCCGCGCTGTCGGAGGGTCAGTGCTGACGGAGCGCTGCGCTATTGGAGTGTCAGCGCTGAGGGAGTTCCGCACTGTCGGAGGGTCAGTGCTGAGGGAGTGTCGCACTGTTGGAGGGTCAGTGCTGAGGGAGTGCCGCACTGTCGGAGGGTCAGTGCTGACGGAGCGCTGCGCTGTTGGAGGGTCAGCGCTGAGGGAGCGCCGCACTGTCGGAGGGTCAGCACTGAGGGAGTGCCACACTGTCGGAGGGTCAGTGCTGAGGGACTGTCGCACTGTCACAGGGTCAGTGCTGAGGGAAAGCCGCGCTGTTGGAGGGTCAGTGCTGAGGGAGTGCTGCACTGTCGGAGGGTCAGTGCTGAGGGAGTGCTGCACTGTTGGAGGGTCAGTGCTGAGGGAGTGCCGCACTGTTGGAGGGTCAGTGCTGAGGGAGTGCTGCACTGTTGGAGAGTCAGTGCTGAGGGAGTGTGCACTGTCGGAGGGTCAGTGCTGAGGAAGCACTGCACTGTCGGAGGGTCAGTGCTGAGGGAGTGTCGCACTGTCGGAGGGTCAGTGCTGAGGGAGCGCTGCACTGTCGGAGGGTCAGTGCTGAGGGAGCGCCGCACTGTCGGAGGGTCAGTGCTGAGGGAGTGCCGCACTGTCGGAGGGTCAGCGCTGAGGGGGCGCCGCACTGTCGGAGGGTCAGTGCTGAGTGTGTGTCACACTGTCGGACGGTCAGTGCTGAGGGAGTGCCACACTGTCGGAGGGTCAGTGCTGAGTGAGTGCCGCACTGTCGGAGGGTCAGTGCTGAAGGAGTGCCGCGCTGTCGGAGGGTCAGTGCTGAGGGAATGCCTCACCCTCAGAGGCTCAATACCAAGAAAGTGCTGTGCTTTCCTCCTCAGTGACCTGGGCCAATAGTTATCCTTTAACTACATCGTTAAAAATAATCATCTAATCATTTATTACTATTGCTGTTGGTAGAACATTTCACTAATTGTCTCCTACATGACAACAGTGACCACACTTCCAAAAAGTACTTTATTGTGAAGCATTTTGAAATGTCCTGATTATGCGCAAAGTGCTCAAAATACAGGTCTTTCTGTACACTTTTACTGATGGTATTGGTGATAGCCATATTTTGTTGAATTGCTATCACAATTGTAAATTACAATTGTTGAAAGGTACAAGGGAAGAAGAACATGTTTCAATAAAAGACGGTTATTTTCTGGGTTCCCACTCCATGGTGGGGTGACTATCCTACAGTTCACACACAGCATGAGTGGGTATTCTAGCAGAAAGGAAGGAAGCACATATTCACAACCTCAGGACGTTCCAAAGTGGGGTTTAAAGCCAATTCAGTACTTTTATTGAAGCATCATCACTGTTGTAATGTAGGAAATGAGGCAGCTAACTTTCACGCTGCAAGATTCTGCAAACAGCACTGTGGAGTTAATAATGTTGATTGACGATAACATTGGCCAGGGACACCAGGGAGCATGTGCCCAATCTTCTTCAAAACAGAACCATAGGATATGGTCTTATGTCTACCAGGAGAGACTACTGAGTTTAATATTTCATTAACAGATAGCATTGAATTTCACATGCTGCACTCAGACACTTGCCCGCGAGATTCAGTTCAACTCATTTATTGACTTTCTACCCTTTGTGCAAGACACTGTAGGTTGAAAAAACTCCTTCATGGTTTCAGCAACCTAGGCTGGTATTTCACTACAGTACAGAGAGAATGCTGTGCTGTCCACAACACCCTCTACACCCAGACACCCCCTGCACCGGCACCTTTTCAGTTGCAAGCAAATAATATCATATCAACTATTCTCCTGATATCCTAGCCAACATTCTTTATCCAATCAGTGCCATGACAAACTGATTACACCAGACACATAGAATCCCTACAGTGTGGAAACAGGCCCTTCGGCCCTACAAGTCCACACCAACCATCAGAACATCCTACCCAATCTATACATCCCTCAACACTATGGGGCAATTTATTTTGGCCAATCCACCTAACCTGCACATCTTTGGACTGTGGGAGGAAACCGGAGCACCCAGAGGAAACTCACGCAGACACGGGGAGAATGTGCAAACTCCACACAGACAGTCGCCTGAAGGTGGAATCGAACCCAGGTCCCTGGCGCTGTGAGGCAGCAGTGCTAACCACTGAGCCACCATGCCGCCCAATTAACTGGTCACATCTCATTCACTAATTATTAATATTTAAAATTATCTGCCACAGGTTACAGATCCAATAGTCCAGTGGTGAAGGATAGAATTAGAACCTATGTTTACACATTCAATCTTGTATTTGCAGAGATGCACATTACAAGGACATCTTTAAACTCAACAACCACATCTTAAATCTGTGGCTGTATATAGGAGCATAAGGAAATCCCACATCCCTAAATCCAATAATACTCAATATAAAGAAATCCCACATCCCTAAATCCAATAATACCCAATATATGCCTAAAAATAATAGTGGAGACATTCCTCCAAAATACTCAGTCGTGTGAAGCATTTTGCAATGAGAAAGTGTTGTTTAATAGCCATTCAGCCTATTGTGTCTGTTCTGATCTTTAGCAGAGCTAATCAATTGAGTTACCAAAACTATTTTTTGTTAATTTGCAGAATTACTATATTTTTCTCCTCAGTATTGACTAATGGTTTCTTTGAGCTTCTCCAGCTTAGTTCGGATTTCCTCTGACGTGCATTTCCGAATTCTGTCTTGTAAAAGTTCCTGTAGTTCTTTGCACCACTGTGGCATCCATGTGAAGGTACTGTTTCGGAGAAATTTGTTGAAGATTTTAGTGAGAAAATAGACAAGCTTCTCATTGTCACACAGTTGGCACCTTTGAAGAATCCAGTCACACCAACCCATCCACTGACCATGATCATCATTGAACCCTGTGATGAGAAAACTAGAATTGGAAGGATTCAGCTTTTGGGACAGTTTCACCAAATCCTCCTCTTGAAGGCAGTGTCCAATTAACCTGGAAAATAATAGCCACAACATTCACAAATTTGGAACTGATTCTACAGGGGAATGTCAACTTTCTTCACATTGGCTCCACTAACAATCAGACAGTAGATGAGGCCATTCAACCTATCATACCTCTACCAGCTCTTTTGAAGAGCTATTATTCTGTTTCTGACACCCTAGCTTTTCTGACAAATCCTGCAATATTTTGCTTTTCTAATGTTTACTTAATTTATTTTTGAAAGCTATCCTAGATCTGGTCCTGTGTAATGAGACAGGAATAATTAATGACCTCATAGTTAGGCATCCTCTTGGAAGGAGTGATCACAGTATGGTTGAATTTAGAATACAGATGGAGAGTGTGAAGATAAAATCCAATACCAGGGTCCTGTGCTTGAACAAGGGGGCCTACAATAGAATGAGGGAGGACTTGGCTAAAGTAGACTGGAAACAAAGATTTTATGGTGGGACAGTTGACGAGCAGTGGAGGATTTTCAAAGCAATTTTTCAAAGTGCTCAGCAAAAGTATATTCCAGTGAAAAGGAAGGACTGTAAGAAAAGGGGTAACCTGCCATGGGTGTCTAAGGAAATAAGGGAGGCTATCAAATTGAAAGAGAAGGCATACAAAGTGGCCAAAAACAGCATGAAACTAGAAGATTGGGAAAACTTTAAAGGTCAACAGAAAGCCACAAAAAGAGCTATAATGAAAAGTAAGATAGAACATGAGAAAAAACTAGCACAGAATATAAAGACAGATAGCAAAAGTTTCTATAAATATATAAAACAAAAAACAGTGGCTAAAGTAAACGTTGGCCCTTTAGAGGATGAGAAGGGGAATTTAGTTATGGGATATGATGAAATGGCTGAGGCATTGAACAGGTATTTTGTATCGGTCTTCACAGTTGCGGACACTAATAACATGCCAGTAATTGACAAAGAGACAAAGGTAGGTGAGGACCTGGAAACAATCATTATTACGGAAGAGGTAGTGTTGGGAAAGCTAATGAAGCTAAGGGTTGATAAGTCTCCTGGCCCTGATGGAATGCATCCCAGGGTACTAAAAGAGATGGCGGGAGAAATAGCAGGTGCACTGGCGGTAATTTTCCAAAATTCACTGGACTCTGGGGCAGTCCCAGCAGATTGGAAAACAGCAAATGTGACGCCACTGTTTAAAAAAGGAGGTAGACTAAAGATGGAGAATTATAGACCGGTTAGCTTAACCTCTGTAGTAGGGAAGATGCTTGAGTCTATTATCAAGGAAGGAATAGCAATGCATCTCGATAGAAATTGTCCCGTTGGGCAGACGCAGCATGGGTTCATGAAGGGCAGGACATGCTTGACAAATCTTTTGGAATTCTATGAAGACATTACGAGCAAGGTGGACAATGGGGAGCCAGTGGATGTGGTGTACCTGGATTTCCAAAAGGCCTTTGACAAGGTGCCGCACAAGAGGCTGCTGCACAAGATAAGGATGCATGGCGTTAGGGGTAAGGTATTAGCATGGATAGAGGATTGGTTGACTAACAGGAAGCAAAGAGTGGGGATAAATGAGTGCTATTCTGGCTGGCAATCAGTGACTAGTGGTGTGCCTCAGGGATCGGTGTTGGGACCGCAATTATTTACAATTTATATTGATGATTAGGAGTTGGGGTCCACATGTAGTGAGTGGGCAAAGGTCTGGCAGATGGAATACAATGTAAATAAATGTGAAGTCATACATTTTGGTAGGAGTAATAGTAAAAAGGATTATTACTTGAATGGTAAGAAGTTGCAGCATGCTGCTATGCAGAGGGACCTGGGTGTCCTTGTGCATGAATCACAGAAGGTTGGTCTGCAGGTACAACAAGTAATTAGGAAGGCAAATGGAATTTTGTCCTTCATTGCTAAAGGGATTGAGCTTAAAAGCAGAGAGGTTATGTTGCAGCTGTACAAGGTGCTGGTGAAGCCACACCTGGAGTACTGTGTGCAGTTCTGGTCTCCTTACTTGAAAAAGGATATACTGGCACTGGAGGGAGCGCAGAGGAGGTTCACTAGGTTGATTCCGGAGTTGAGGGGTTGGCTTATGAGGAGAGACTGAGTAGATTCATTGGAATTCAGAAGATTGAGGGGGGATCTTATAGAAACATATAAACTTATAAAGGGAATAGATAAGATAGAAGTAGAGAGG
Organism: Ginglymostoma cirratum; assembly: GCA_024137785.1. Taxonomy (NCBI): domain Eukaryota; kingdom Metazoa; phylum Chordata; class Chondrichthyes; order Orectolobiformes; family Ginglymostomatidae; genus Ginglymostoma; species Ginglymostoma cirratum. The sequence goes on from JAHRHZ010000218.1 coordinate 39,478,191, forward strand.
ATGTTTCCACTGGCAGGTAAAGCTAGGACAAGAGGGCATAGCCTCAAGATTAGAGGGAACAGATTTAGGACTGAATTGAGAAGGAACTTCTTCACCCAGAGGGTTGTTAATCTATGGAATTCCTTGCCCAGTGAAGTAGTTGACGCTACTTCAGTAAACGTTTTTAAAGCTAAGGTAGATTTTTTTTGAACAATAAAGGAATTAAGGGATACGGTGAGAGCGCGGGTAAGTGGATCTGAGTCCACAAAAAGATCAGCCATGATCTTATTGAATGGCGGAGCAGGCTTGAAGGGCCGGACGGCCTACTCCTGCTCCTAGTTCTTATGTTCTTCTTATGAAAGTGCCTATTCCACCTTCCTCTCAGGCACATGTTCCAGATCACAACAGCTCACTGTGTAAAAACAGATTCTCAACTCCAACCTGGCTCTTTTGCAATTAACTTTGAGTTGTGACCCTCTGATTATTGACTCTTGTGGCAATGTATGCAGTTTCTCCTGATTTACTCTTTCGAAACCGTTTTTGAATACTCCATTAAGTGCCTACAGGAAAGAGAAAGCTTGAAGGAAATAGTTCCACCACCTCAAGTCTCTCTGCAGAACAAAGAATGGTACAGCACAGGAACAGGCCCTTCAGCCGACCACTGCTGCACCAACACACGATGCCTTTCTAAACTAAAAACCTTTTAGCTGCTACACAGTCCATAGTTCTGTATTCCCTGTCTCTTAAGTGTTGCTATTGTATTTGCTTGTACCACCTCTAGCAGCGTATTCCAAGCACTTACCACCCTCTAAAAAAAATTGCCTCCCATCTCCTTTAAATTTACCTCCTTTCACCGTAAACCTATGTCCACAGCAATTGACATTTCTAACTTTGGCAAAAGATTCCGTCTTTGCATTCTATCTGTGCCTCTCACGATTTTGTAAACTTCTATCAGGTCACCTCTCATTCTTCGACATTCAAGTGAAAACAAACCAATTTTGTCCAATCTCTCCTCATTGCTAATACCCTCCAAACCAGGCAACAATCTGGTAAACTGTTTCTGTACCTTCTCCAAAGCCTCTGCACCCTTCTGGTAGTGAGGCAAACATGACCTGCTAATTGTTATACTCTATGCTCCGTCCGATGAAGACAAGCTTGCTAAATGCCTTTTTGACCACCTTATCCACAAGTGTTGCCACTTTCAGGGAACTATGGACCTGTACGCTCAGATCCCTCAGAATGTTAATGCTACTAAGGGTTCTGCCATTACTGTATACTTCCCTCCTGCATTGGATCTTCCAAAATGCATCACCTCACACTTGTTTGGATTAAACTCCATCTGCCATTTTTCCATCCAGGTCTCCAGCCTATCCATATCCTGGTGTGTCCTCCGACGATCCTCCTCTCTATCTGGAGGTCCCCCATTTCTTGTGTCATCCAGGAACATACTAATCAGGCCACTTACATTCTCCTTCAAATCATTTATATATATTACAAACAACAGGGGTCCCAGCACTGATCCCAATGACCATCACTGGTCACAAATCTCCAGTGAGAAAAAGACTCTTCCACTGCTACTCTGTCTTCCATGACTAAGACAGTTCTGTATCCATCTTACCAGCTGACTGTAAATCCCATGTGACTTCACCTTCTGTATCAGCCCGCTTTGACTTTGTCAAAGGCCTTGCTAGAGTCCATGTAGACAACATCTACTGCCCTGCTCTCACTTCCTCAAAAAAACTCAATCAAGTTTGTGACACATGAGCTTCCTTGCACAAAGCCATGCTGCCTGTCACTAATAAATCCATATTTTTTCCAAATGTGAGTAAATCCTATCCCTCAGAATCTTCTCCAATAATTTCCCTACCAGTGATGTAAGGTTCACTGGTCTGTAATTTCCCGGATTATCCCGGTTGCCCTTCTTGGACAAAGGAACAATGTTGGCTATTCTCCAGTCATCTGGGACTTCTCCTGTGACTAAAGAGGACACAAACAGTTTGTGTAAGGCCTCAGGCGTGAGGGTGTGAGTGAGTGAGTGAGAGTGTGAGTGAGGGTGAGACTGAGTGTGTGTGAGTGTGAATGTGAGTGTGTGTGAGAGAGAGTGTG
>JAHRHZ010000218.1:39485275-39495330 GCA_024137785.1 Ginglymostoma cirratum
CACTCACTCACTCACACACTCACACTCTCACTCACTCACACTCACTCACTCTCACACTCACTCACATACACTCACTCTCACTCACACTCACTCATTCTCACTCTCACTCACACGCACACACACACACACACTCACTCACTCACACGCACACTCACACCATTTTTGAGCGAGTGAGTGAGAGTGTATGTGTTTGAGAGGGGAATGGCCACAGGGGTCTCCTGCACTGCTTGCCCATACTTACCTGTCTTCCTGGTGATACCGAACCCACCTCTGTCTGTGTAGCCTTTACTGATGGTGTGACCAGCTCACTAAACATGGTGTTCTACCACATTCTGAGTCTCATGGATGTGCTGCTCTGGGCGCTCCATGTGGCAATCTGGAGCTGCAACTGAATGCTCTTCCTCCTTATGTGGTCACCATTAGGAATTGTCCCTAAATTCCCACATATAGCACGGGGATCATTCCACAGAGCCGCATTCTCCTGCCATTGTGAACCTTACCAACAAAATCAACCTTATCACCCGCAGGCGATAATCCACGAACTGATTACAGAATCTAATGCACCAGTCACTAAACCCAGGTCTCTCACTGAAGTTCTTCATCCTCCTTTAAATATGATGCCAAATCCCAAGTTGGATTTGAACAGACAACAGTCAGAGAGATTCTGTAAACAAAGTCCCCAACGCCTTGTTAACTTCTTATAGATATCAGGGCTTTTAGCCCAAGTAGGGTCAGTGTCGGAGGAATCCACACAGAGGGCTCCAGGCACTGTATATCTGTTCCCTGTTGAAGTTTGAGGTTCTGGCAAAGGGCTACCGGTTGGAGTGCTTTCTGCTGCTGCTATCTAGAATAAAATGTTAAACCCATGCTTTTAAACTGATTTAATGTTTCACCAGAAATCATTTCCTCTGGTGTCTATATTAAATATCCAGTACTGAGGGAGGAGATTTTTTTTTGACTTATTCAGGGCAATCAAACATTGCTCTACAGAATGTTCCTCAAGTAATCTCATATCCTCTGTCCAACTTTCTAAACAGTCTTCAAGCTTTGAGCATCTAATCAATAGGAAGATTCACCTTAATCACTTTCTGTGGTGGTGAGTTCCACATTCTTATCACAGAACCACAGAATTGGTCCAGTGCAGAACGTGCCCATTTATCCTCACTGGGTAAAGATGTTTTTTTCTGGAATTACCTGTTGGATTTATTAGATATCTCCTAGATATAGAGCACCTGGTTCTGGTCTCCTTCACAAGTTTAAAATATCTTCAAGGCCTTTCACAATTTTAAAGACCCCTGCCTGATCAGCCCTCAGCCTTCTAATTTCTAGAATGGTCCCAGTCTGTTCAATCTTTCCTAGTAGTTGTTTACATTGTATACAAATACACACCCTGAAACATGTATTAGTATTCACAAAGGTAATTTCAGTGATATTGTGTATTAACATGGTTAATGTTCATGCTACTTACACCACTTTCTTTAATGTAGTATTAGTGGAAGAGATTGCAGTAAATCCAGATATTCCATGATAATCAGCATTGCAGCCTTCAATCCTGAAAAAGAACAATGGGTTTGCTCTTCAAAATCTGGACATACCAAACCAGACAAGCAAACAGATGACCCAACAAACAGACAAGCCAATATACAGGCAACCTGACACACAAGTAACACAAAAGACAGACAAACAACCAGACAGGCAATTCAACATAACAAGCATGGGGCTGGATGAACACAGCGGGTCAAGCAGCATCATAGGAGCAGGAAAACTTGACGTTTTGGGCCTAGACCCTTCTTCAGAAATGGGGGAGGGGAAGAGGGTTCTGAAATAAATAGGGAGAGAGGTGGAGGCGGATAGAGGATGGATAGAGGAGAGGATAGGTGGAGAGGAGGCAGACAAGTCGAAGAGGCAGGGATGGAGCCAGTAAAGGTGAGTGTAGGTAGGGGGGTAGGGAGGAGATAGGTCAGTCCAGGGAAGACGGACAGGTCAAGGGGGCGGGATGATGTTAGTAGATAGGAGATGGGGGTGTGGCATGAGGTGAGAGGAAAAACAGGTTAGGGAGGTAGAGATGAGCTGTGCTGGTTTTGGGATGCGGTTGGGGGAGGGGAGATTTTGAAGCTTGTGAAATCCACATTGATGCCATTGGGCTGCAGGGTTCCCAGGCTGAATATGATTTGCTGTTCCTGCAGCCTTCAGGTGGCATCACTGTGGCATTGCAGGAGGCCCAGGATGGACATGTTATCTGAGGAATGGGAGGGGGAGTTGAAATGGTTCGCGACTGGGAGGTGCAGTTGTTTGTTGCGAACTGAGCGCAGGTATTCTGCAAAGCGGTCCCCAAGTCTCTGCTTGGTTTCCCCGATGTAGAGGAAGCCACAACGGGTACAACGGATGCAGTATCACATTGGCAGATGTGCAGGTGAACATCTGCCTGATGTGGAAAGTCTTCTTGGGGCCTGGGATTGGGGTGAGGGAGGAGGTGTGGGGGCAGGTGTAGCACTTCCTGCGGTTACAAGGAAAAGTGCCGGGTGTGGTGAGGCTGGAGGGGAGTGTGGAGCGGACAAGGGAGTCGCGGAGGGAGTGGTCCCTCCGGAAGGCAGATAAGGGTGGGGAGGGAAAAATGTCTTTGGTGGTGGGGTCTGATTGCAGATGGCGGAAGTGTCGGAGGATGATGCGTTGGATCCGGAGGTTGGTGGGGTGGTACGTGAGGACGAGGGGGATTCTTTTTTGGTTATTATTGCGGGGACGGGGCGTGAGGGACGTGTTCCGGGAAATGCGGGAGACACGGTCGAGGGCGTTCTCGACCACTGTGGGGGGGAAGTTGCGGTCCTTGAAGAATGAGGACATTTGAGATGTACGGGAGTGGAATGTCTCATCCTGGGAGCAGATGCGGCGGAGGCGAAGGAATTGGGAATAGGGGATGGCATTTTTGCAGGAGGGTGGGTGGGAGGAGGTGTATTCCAGGTAGCTGTGGGAGTCAGCAATTCAACAGACTGACAACCAGACCAAACAACAGTAGACCAACAAGCAGGCAAGCAACCAGACAGACAAATAGAAAACCAAACAGCCAGACAACAAGACAGACAGGCAGTCAATGAAACAGACTGAAATGCCCAATGCCATCAAGGTACCACAGTTCCTGTAGTGTTTTGTTGTCCTTTAGTGCATCACAAAGTTCTCTCAACTCATTATTCCCAATGTCTGTCCAGCCCAGACTGTTTGAGATAAAGAATATTAAAATTAAACACTTAGCAGATTGCAGCATACACCTAACCAAAATGGCATTCATATTAAAGCCTTGTGCAATGTGCAAATTCTGTATTGGCAACTCGTTCAGACTATAACTGTGCTGCCATCTATGAGGTCATTCACTTTTTAGAAGGTTAACTGTACACCAATAGAAATGGCTTTGAAGCATTTTGTTCTATATTCCCTCAATTCAAATCAATTCCCAGTTTACTCTTTTTCCATTCAGACCCCAAACAATTCGCATATAAAGCCAGTGAATGAATATGATGATCTCTAAGAGAAAAGGTGAATTACAGATTGGGGAATTGATAGGAATGCTTTGCTTTGATGGAGAGACCATTATTAGGCAATGGTACAAATCCATATAGATAAATTAAATTTTTTTTAAAAGCAGAAGTAATATTGGACAAATAATTAAAGATTTACGTGAGCAATTATGTAGGAATTATTTTTAAAATCACAATTCATTCTGAGAATGGAGAGGAACTGAATATCAGAAACAGCCCTGGATGATTCTGATTGGATCGCTGCAATATTCAATTGAAAATTTCAATTCCAAATAAGGTTTCCAAAATGTTAAATGTCAGCTCTATTTCATATGAACACAATTAATAATTTTATATCTCCGACTGAGTGATTGCTGCTGGTCAAAGGGATAAAAGGCTTTCAGAGCCAAATCAGGTATAGAGAGTGAAGTCATAGCTTTGCTGTCATCTCACTCAATTGCAGAATAGGCTTGAGGGGCTGAACGGCCTCTCCCTGTTTGTAACTGCAGAGAAAGATAGAAGTATCATAAAATGATTTATATCATTAATCAAACAGTGACATTCTGTTTAGTTTGATGATTTTAGTTTTGCGGCCAATCCAGTACTATCATGACTATGGATGAAAACTCAAAAGTACAATGGAAACTTTTTAACTTGTAATTCCGAAAATTTATTGAAAGAGGGCTAATACAGACAAAAATGGCTGCAGATATATATTAAGTAGATGTGTGGAGAAAGACCAAGAAGGAATGTCACGCCTTCAGATATGAAGAGCAGTTCAAACAATATCCTTTCAAAGATGTGAAGTGGCATCTCAAAACACAAAAGATTGTGGTTGTTCATGACTACAAAGATATCGAGGGGCTGAAAACTCCCTGCTCAACCATCCCTGTGGATTATGTCCTAAATTGTCGGCATATTTTTGTGTACTGGATTTACAAAAAAGCTAATTTCAATTCTACTGGACAGTGCTAGTGAGATTGATGTTCTCGTATGTACCAGCCTGGATTCAAGCACGGTGGCTCAGTGGTTAGCACTGCTGCCTCACAGCACCAGGAACCCAGATTCAATTCCACCCTTGGGCGACTGTCTGTGTGGAGTTTGCACATTCTCCCTGTGTCTGCGTGGGTTTCGTCCGGGTGCTCTGGTTTCCTCCCACAGTCCAAAGATGTGCAGGCTAGGTGGATTGGCTAAGCTAAATTGCCTGTATTGTTCAGGGGTCTGTAGATTAGGTGGGTTATAGGGGGATGGGTCTGGGTGGGATGCTCCAAGGTTCGGTGTGGGCTCGTTAGGCCGAAGGGATTCTATGATTAGCATGCAGTGAAGCTAACAGTCAAAGAACTAATCCCTAGTCATCCCCATGTTGCAAGTAGACGGAAGAATTTCATTCTTCCAAGTGCTGTAAACCCAACAAACGGAAACAGGACAGAAGGAATCTTTGTCACCCCAAATGCTGGAATGGAAGTCACACTCCAGTAAAATCGGAACTACAGATTTTCAATCTGTCTGCAAAACTCAAGATCATGAAGCTGGCTGTTCAACGACCAGTGTCAATGCTCCTCTATGTAAAAATCACAATGTTTGACCTATCGCTCTTTGCAAACAATTCAAAGGTTATTCTGTATTTCTTTTTTTCACTTTCATATTTTCAGACTCACCTCTTGTTTCTAATTTGTATGTGTTATATTACTAATTCTTCTGATATTTAGTGATTAATAAACTCACCCCTTTGTTTAGTCAAGAGAGCCTGGTTAAATTGGGCCCTTTAAAACACAAGTTCTTTTGAGTCTGGGAGAAACAGCTGTGACAACTGAGGGGGCAGGTGATTAAACACAGAACCAGTTCAACCCTCTGATCCAGAAACTTAGATTTGGCCTACCCCATTTGGAATCTGGGCAGTACATATATTGGCCTTGCAGGGAGTACAATGTAGGTTTACAAGAATAATAGATAGACTTCAGGGGTTATGTTGTGACGAGAGATTATACAAATTAGGCCTGTTTCACTAGAGTTTAGAAGGTTAAAGGGACATCTGATCAAAGTCTTCAAGAAATTAACTGGAAAGACAGGGTAGATAAAGATGAACCATTCTCACTGGTTGGGGATTATACAACTAGGGGCATAGTCTGAGAATGAGGGCCAGACCATTCAGGAGAGATGTTAGGAAGCACTTCCACACACAAAGGGTGGGAGAGGTTTGGAACTCTGTTCCAGAAACAGCAGTGGATGCTGGAACAGTTGTTCATTTTAAATCTGAAAGAGATTAAGGTATTAACGGATATGGGCCAAAGGCAGGTATATGGAGTTAGGCCGCAGTTCAGCCATGATCTCTTTCAATGGTGGAACAGGCTCAAGGGGCAGAATGGCCTACACCTGTTCCTATGTTCCTAAATTGGGAAATATGTCCCAGAGTTGGGACACAGCAAAACTGGGGACTTATCTTCACCTGATCATTTCAGTCAGCGGTGTTGATGAAGTCGAAGTCAATTTTTGCTGATTCTTAGATCAGATTGAAGATCTGATGCTGGAAGGCTAGTGAAGGGAGATAAGGAAATAGCTGAAGAACTTAATAAGTATTTTACGTCAGTCTTCACAGTGGAAGACATGAGTAATATCCCAACAATTAAGGAGAGTCAGGGGGCAGAGTTGAGTATGGTAGGCATTACAAAAGAGAAAGTGCTAGAAAAGCTAAAAGGTCTAAAAATTGATAAATCTCCTGGCCCCGATGGGCTGCATCCTAGAGTTCTGAGGGAGGTGGCTGAGGAAATAGCGGAGGCATTGGTTATGATCTTTCAAAAGTCACTGGAGTCAAGGGAAGTCCCAGATGATTGAACATCGCTGTCGTAACCCCCTTGTTTAAGAAAGGATCAAGACAAAAGATGGAAAATTATAGGCCAATTAGCCTAACCTCGGTTGTTGGTAAAATTCTAGAATCTATCGTCAAGGATGAGATTTCTAAATTCTTGGAAGTGCAGGGTCGGATTAGAACAAGTCAGCATGGATTTAGTAAGGGGAGGCCGTGTCTGACAGACCTGTTAGAATTCTTTGAAGACGTAACAAGTAGGTTAGACCAGGGAAACCCGGTGGATGTTATCTATCTAGACTTCCAAAAGGCCTTTGATAAGGTGCCTCCCGGGAGGCTGCCGAGTAAGGTGAGGGCCCATGGTGTTCAAGGTGAGTTACTGGCATGGATTGAGGATTGGCTGTCTGACAGAAGGCAGAGAGTTGAGATAAAAGGCTCTTTTTCGGAATGGCAACCGGTGACAAGTGGTGTCCCGCAGGGTTCAGTGTTGGGGCCGCAGCTGTTCACCTTATATATTAATGATCTGGATGAAGGGACTGGGGGCATTCTGGTGAAGTTAGCCGATGATATGAAGTTAAGTGGACAGGCAGGTAGTGCGGAGGAGGTGGGGAGGCTGCAGAATGATTTAGACAGTTTAGGAGAGTGTTCCAGGAAATGGCTGATGAAATTCAACGTGAGCAAATGCGAGGTCTTGCACTTTGGAAAAAAGAATACAGGCATGGACTATTTTCTGAATGGTGAGAAAATTCATAAAGCCGAAGTACAAAGGGATCTGGGAGTGCGAGTACAGGATTCTCTAAAGGTTAACTTGAAGGTTGAGTCTGTGATTATGAAAACGAATGGAATGTTGTCATTTGTCTCAAGAGGGTTGGAATATAAAAGCAGCGATGTGCTTCTGAGACTTTATAAAGCTCTAGTTAGGCCCCATTTAGAATACTGTGTCCAATTTTGGGCCCTACACCTCAGGAAGGACATACTGGCACTGGAGCGTGTCCAGCGGAGATTCACACGGATGATCCCTGGAATGGTAGGCCTGACATACGATGAAGGGCTGAGGATCCTGGGATTGTATTCATTGGAGTTTAGAAGGTTGAGGGGAGATCTAATAGAAACTTACAAGATAATGCATGGCTTAGAAAGGGTGGACGCTGGGAAGTTGTTTCCGTTTGGTGGGGATACTAGGACCCGTGGGCACAGCCTTAGAATTAGGGGGGGTCAATTTAGAACGGAAATGAGGAGACATTTCTTCAGCCAGAGAGTGGTGGGCCTGTGGAATTCATTGCCACGGAGCGCAGTGGAGGCCGGGACACTGAATGTCTTCAAGGCAGAGATTGATAAATTCTTGATCTCGCAAGGAATCAAGGGCTACGGGGAGAGTGCGGGTAAGTGGAGTTGAAATGCCCATCAGCCATGATTAAATGGCGGAGTGGACTTGATGGGCCGAATGGCCTTACTTCCACTCCTATGTCTTATGGTCTTATCCCATGATGGCCAATGGATAGGTGACTGAAGCACAAGTGAACCAGTGGTGCCTGGACAGAAACTGGGCTTTGGCTTATATTTTGACATGGTTTACAGTGACAGATCTGGGAGTTGGGCAGAGCCTGACTTTAAGGAAAAGAACCTCATGGAATCCTACCATCCACAGCCAAGACCATGTCATAGCTGGAGCTATGAGTTGTGATGGTAGAGGCTCCAAACATTTTGTTTGCATTGAATGGCTGACCAAGACTCACTCTTACCACCTACCATTGGAATGTGTTGGAAGGATTTGCAAGTTGAAAATCAGCTTGTTTCGCTGAATTATAAACTCACCTACCTTGGTTATCAAATTGTGGGTAGGACTCAAAATTGGAGTTTCTAGCTCAGAGGCCATGACATTGCCCAATACACCACAAGACCTCTAAATATAAATATATCAGAAACAATTTCTGGTGTGTTCAGTAAAGAATTTAGTTGCATTACCCCAGCAGCTTCAGTTTGTAGTCTGGAGACTTCAACAGCTCACACAAAAATTTAATCGCTTCAAAATCCAATTTATTTTCTCCACACCTACAATGTTTAAAATAAAAATGAGAGTTTTTTGAAGTATAACTGTCTCAGTTTGGTTTTACATTTTAAAACCCTCACTCTATCAACTTTAGTGAAAGCCATGCATCCATGAATATCATTTCTATCACCTTTTAGTGTTGGTGAAATTTCCTACACCAATCAGTAAGTATGCAAGGAGCCGTGATCCACAAAGGACTGGAAATTGTTTATGTGAAGCTGAGAGTAACCACAGTACAAGCATAACAACATATGAAACAGGAATAGTAGTAGGCCATTCAGCCCAACCCCGCCCTGCCATTCAAGTTAATGGTTGATCTGCCCCAGGCCTCAACTCCTTAATCATGTCGGCTCAGCATAGCTGTCAACCCCTTGATATTTCATAAATCTACCTACCTCCTCTGCAGACACCTTCAGTGATTTAGCCTCCACAACCCTCTGCGGTAGAGAACTTCTGACATTCACTAATTTCTGGGAGAAGAATTTCCTCCGCATCTCAGTTTTGAGTAAATGTCTCCTTATTCTGTACCTATGTCATCTTGTTCAAGATTTCCTTACTAGTGAAAACATCTTCTCAACATCTACCTTGCCAAGCCTCTCAGAATCTTGGAGATAGCAAGAACTGATGCTGGAGTCAGACACAACACAGTGTGGAGCTGGAGGAACACAGCAGGCCATGGCAGCATCAGAGGAGCAGGAAAGTTGACATTTCAGGTTGGGATCCTTCTTCAGAAATGGGGGAGGGGGAAGGGAGCTCAGAAATAAATAGAGAGAGGGGGTGGTTGGGTTGGGGAAGGTGGGTGGGATAGTGATAGGTGAGTGCAGGTAGGGAGTGGTGGGGATTGGTCCGTGAGGTGGGAGGGGCGGATAGGTGGGAGAGAAGATGGACAGGTCAGGTCAAGGAGTCAAGAGGGAGAGTTGGACATGGGATGAGGTCAGGGATGGGGAGATTTTAAAGCTCGTGAATTCTATGTTAAGGCCATTGGGCTGTAGGCTCCTGAGGTGGAATATGAGGTGTTGCTCCTACAGTTTTCATGTGGCATCATTATGACACTGGAGGAGGCCCAGGATGGACATCCCCACCACCCCCTGCACCTTTCCCTACAACGGCAGCAAGTGCTACACCTGCCCCTACACCTCCCCTCTCACCTCCATTCAAGGAACAAAACAAACCTTCCGCATTACACAGGGGTTCACCTGTACATCCACCAACTTGGCCTACTGCATCTGCTGCTCCCGAAGTGGCCTCCTCTACATCGGTGAGACCAAATGGAGACTCAGAGACCGCTTTGTAGAGTATGCGCGCTCTGTACACTATAATCAACAACACCTTCCGGTTGCGAACCATTTCAACACCCCCTCCGACTTCCTGGGTGACACGTCCATCCTGGGCCTCCTCCAGTGCCACAGTGACACCACCCCCAAACTGGAAGAGTAACACCTCATATTCCACCTCAGGAGCCTACAGCCCAATGACCTAAACATGGAATTCACCAGTTTTAAAATCTCCCCACCTCCGTCCTCATTCCATGTCCAACTCTCTCTGTCATATCTGCCTCCTTGGCCTGACACAATCTGTCCATCTTCTCTCCCACCTAACTGCTCCTCCCACCCATCCCACTGACCAATCCCTACCACTACCTACCTGCACTCACCTATCACCACCCCACCTACCTTCCCCAGTCCCACCCCTC
>JAHRHZ010000218.1:39495730-39507653 GCA_024137785.1 Ginglymostoma cirratum
CAGCAGGTCTGGCAGCATCTGTGGAGGAGAAAACAGAGTTAACGTTTTGGGTCTGGTGACCCTTCCTCAGAACTGAAGAACAGAACATCAGTTCTGAGGAGGGGTCACCAGACCTGAAACGTTAACTGTTTTCTCCTCCACAGATGCTGCCAGACCTGCTGAGCTTTTCCAGCAACTGTGTTTTTGGTCCTCGGTCAAAATGCTAGTTGCTTTCTTAATGACTTGCTTCACCTGCATGCTAATGTTTGTGATCCATGCACAGGGACACCCAGTTCCCTCTGTACTACACATTTTTGGAGTCTTTCTCCACTGAAGTATTGGCCTTCCTTTTGAATCTTCCTACCAAAATGCATGACCATACATTTCCCTACATTAAGCTCCATCTGCCAAGTTTCTCTTTTACCATTCATTCAACTGATCTATATCCCCTCGCTTATACAACATGACCTCTCACCTAATTTTGTATTGTCAGCAAATCAGATACATTACACTCTACCCCTTCCTCCAAGTAATTGATATAGATAATATATAGTTGCAACTCTAGGCCTGATTTTTGTGACATTTCACAAGTTACATCAAAGACCTATTAATCCAGATTCTCTGTCTTGTGTGTTAAACCATCCTCAACCCATGTTAATACATTACCACCAACACCGTATGCTCCTCCATTGTGCAATAGCCCTTTATGTGGCACCTTATCAAATGCCTTTTGAAAATTCAAATAACTTCATCTTATGGTTTCCCTTGATCAAATCTACTTGTTATATCCACAAAGAACTCTAGCAAATTTGTCAAACACGATTTCTCTTTTATAAAACCAGGTTGACTCTGTTTGATTGCATTAAGTTTTTCTAAATATCCTCCTTAGAAATAAACAAATATCTGACTAACTGGCCTTCAGCTTCCTACTTTCTGTCTCTCTCCCATCTTGAACATGGACTTCACGTTAGCGGTTTTCCAATCTGTTGAAACTGTTCCAGAATACAGTGAGATCTGTCCAATGCCTCCTATTTCTGCAGCTACTTCCTTTAAAACCTTTGGATGCAGCCCATCTGGCAACGTGTCTGTCATTAGTCTGTCAAATACTTTGGCCCTACTAGTGGAAAATGTTCCAAGATCTTTTCTCTCGTTAGCACATTACTTATCTCTTGGTTGTCGTTGGGATGTTTATGGTGTCCTCCACTGTGAAAACTGATGCAAAATATTAGTTTAGATTATCTGCCAATTTCCTATCCTTGGTTACCAATACCCCACTTGCATCCTCCAAGGCTTATTTTAGCTACCGTCTTTTTATATACATGTAGAAGCTCTTGCTGTTTGTTTCTTTATTTTCTGCCCATTAGCTTTCATAATCAAGTTTCCCTTCTTTGCTAGCTTTTCAGTTACCTGGTGCTACTTCCTAAAAGATTCCCAATCCTCTGGCCTACCATTAGTTTTCGCCATTTCGTATGCTTTAGTTTTTGATTGAGTACTCTCCTTGACAACCTTTGTTAAATACAGGTGGTTCATCCATCTCATTCTTTTCAGAAGAATTTTTTGTTGAGTGTAATGAAACATTTGCCATTATTCATCCACTGACTTTCCCCTTGGTCTATTTTTTGCCCCCACTTTAGACAACTCTTTCTTCATACAGCTGGTACAGGCATTGAACCCACATTGTTAAATTTATTCTGCAAAACACTCTCACTGTTAAGTCAACTGAGCTAAAACTGATTGGTAGCATTACCAGTAACATGGAGGAACTAACAACTAAATTAACTCTTACAATCGTATGGCACTGAAGGAGGCCATGCAACCCAAGTTAACTATTCTTTCCCTAAAACCCTACAATTGTTTACCTTTTCAACTATTTATGCTATTCCCTGTAGAAAGTTACTATTTGTTTCCATTTCCATTACAGGCAGGGCATTCCAGGTCATAACGTCTCAGCTGTGTAAAAACACCTTCAATCACTGGGGTCTATAATTTATTTTTTCTTCATGCTTTCATGGGATTTAGGTGTCACTACAAGGCGTCAGGGCTGAGGGAGTGCTTCAACATCAGCGGGTCAGTACTAAGGGAGCGCCACACTGTTGGAGAATAGAGGTAAAATGCCATGGGGAATTATAGGAAAAAAAAATAGAGGAATGAGGGAAAGAAAGCAGGGAAGTGAAATACAAAACCAGGGGAAATGGGTGAAAGGTATGTGTTAGGTCTAGCAATACCAGAGCCACAATAAGAAAGAGACTGGAAACTTTGAATGCTGATGGGATAAGTCCATATAGAGCAGTTTGTATTAAGAAGGCAATACTGTCCCTTTCATGGCACCATCCAAAGCAAGTTTCCACTGAGTGGATTTAAATTCTGCCATGGGAAGTTGTTATCTTTGATGCAGGATCATTTGACGAGAAAATAGACCCTGAAACCTGCTGGTCTTTTCTGGAAACTTTAGTGGTTCTAATATCCTCGAACCAGCTACATAATTGAATTTCACTGCCCACAAGGTAACAAGTGAGGAGAAATAAGCCATAGCCTTGTCCAGGTCACCTAGCAAAAATATTACAATGTCCTTACCATAATCTCTCACAATGGTGTAAAAATGGTTGTAGACTCTTCAGTGCTGCAGTGTTTATATTGGTTGCTGTGAGATCTAATTCTTCTAGATCTCCAATCCTCATGTTTAGGAAGTATTTCAGCACACTGACATCAACTGGACAAAGTGCATTGTCCCCAACGTGGATGCGGAGATTTTTAGGTTTTATTCTCTCCGCTAATGAGTCATTTTGCTGTTCGAACAGACAGTGCAGAAGGTTCAGAATGCTTGATCCATTTTCACAATGCTCTGTGATCTCTTCTATCAGCCAATAACAGTAGGACTCAGATTTTGTGACTTTGTCCAATTTCATGTGCTTGGAGAGTAAGGCCTGGTTCCTCTCAGATAACAGACCAGATAAGAATCGTTGGAATATATCCAAGAAGCCTGTAGCCATCTTGTATTTGTTCATCGTGTCCATGTTCATCAAGTCTGGGAAAGGCTCGGGTTCCAGTATGTAATGCAAGGCCGCGAAAAACTCCTGGATAGTGAAGTGTGTGAAAGAAAAGACATTCTCTACGCAGTCCGGTTCCTGGACAGAGGTCTTATCCAGAAAACTATCTACAAAGGTATTTAATTCAACATGATGAGCCTCCAAATCATGTTGGTAGAACAGCGTGTCGTGCTGCAGCAGTTTGGCATATGCCAATCTGCCCAGATTTCGGAGAGTTTGTGTGAGGTCGCCTCCTCCAGAGGGCTGAACTCGGGAGTGGTGCTGTAGCAGCGCACTGAGGTAGCGGCTATAAATGTCTGTCATTGTTTTTGGCTGTTTATGATTCTCCCTTTCTTTCTCTTTCAAAACACTGCAGACTATATAACAAAAGGCAGGTATAAAACACAGTGTAAAGAGGAATTCATTTTCCTTCACAAGCTGAAACATTCGACCACCAACTTCTTCATCTTGGTAATATTTCAGGAAGTAGTATCTGATTTCCTTTTCAGAAAACCCAGTGATGATTACAAAGCGGTCAATGGTTTCCACTGGGATGTAGCTAATGGCTGTGGGCCGGCTGGTCAGCAGGACCGAGGCCCCAGTGAGAAGCTCCCCTCGCAGGAGGCTGTAGATGACATCCACCAAATTCCCTTCCTCATCAGGGTCAGTGATGTAGCAATCCCCGTCTAAACAACCACAAAACTTAAATTCATCAAATCCATCCAGAATTATCAGCAGCTTCTCTGGAACCTCAAAAACAGAATCCAGCACTTTCCACAAATGACCATTCTTCTTCAAAACTAGATTCCTGAGACTTATCGGTTTATTAATCAAATTAAGATCCCTAAATGTGAATTGTAGGAGAAACTCGAAATTATCAAAACACTGATTATTCGCCCAGTCAAAAACAATCTTCTGCAAAAGGACAGTTTTCCCTATTCCCGCCACACCAGAGACTAGTGTTCTCTTGGGAGCTTGTTTATCATTGATTTGCATAAATAACTGGCCTGGTTTGATCTCCATTTTCTGGCTGCTCCTCTCCTGTAAATGAATTCGATGCTGCCCAAAGGACAGTAACTCATGCCTTTTAAATTCAAGGTTGTGATGCCCTTTTACAAGCAGCAAGTTGGTGAACTGTTCTGAAAGGTGAATTTTCTCTCCAGGTCTCGTGTTATAATACATCATCACCTCATTCCTCCGGCTAAGAGCTTGTTTATGTTTCTTTATCACAGACAAGTGTTCTGCAGAGACATAAAACTACATTTCAAATATTACTGGTATAAAATGTTTAAGAGCAACCTCGAAGAGAATTGAAGGATCTGTTAATGGGGTTGAAATGGCTGAGTGGTATTATTCCTAGACCATTAATCCAGAAGCTCAGCTAATATTCTAGGGACCTGGGCTCAAATCCCACCATGGCAGATGATGGAATTTGAATTCAATAAAAGAATCTGGATTTAAGGATCTTTTGATGACCATGAAACCATTGCCGATTGTCAGGCGAAAAACCTGTCTGCTTCACTAGTGTTCTTCAGGGAAGGAAATCTGCCATCCTCACCTGGTCTGGTATGGGTGACTCCAGGCCCACAGCAATGTGGGTTGACTCCTAAATGCCCTCTTAACTAGGCAATTAGGGACGGACAATAAATATTGGCCCTAGCCAGAGATGCCTACATCCCAAAAATGGATTAAAAAAAGAGAAGTGAGAGTAAATATTACCATGGACTCTTTGGCTGAATGGCCTGTTTCTGTACAGGAGGTTTACTGTAATGATCAAATTGAATCAAGCTACAGTGATGAGTTTAGCCAATCAGCATAACTAACTCATATACTCATCACTTTCTCTGTAGTCTGGTGCCCAGTATTTCTTTATTTGAACAGTTTTGTAATCAGTTGCATACTTTTCCCTCTCCAGTTTTCATCTTCAAATCAGTCCATATAGGAGCAGCATTGATATCCCAGGTACTGAGTTGAGACTGACCCACAATCTAAATAGCTGATTAAACCTCTACAAATTTGCACAAACTACAACTTAATAACCATTCTCGATCATTTGCCTGTGGCCGATATTTATTCCTCAGCCAGTCACTCAAAGTGATAATCCGATGTGCAAATAAAGCTCTCACAAGTAGCAAATTGATTGTCAGGCTCGCTTTGTTACAACAATGGCTGCTCAAAAAAACACTTAATTAGCTTTAAAGCATTTGGGGATGTCCTGAAGCCATGAAAGATGCCAATAAAATCCAAGTCTCTCACTTTTTCTTACAGTAAATAGTGATATTGCAATATTGTAGAGATGTCTATTCTAATCATCTATTGCACAGACTATCCAACAAAACTGTTGACTCTATCAATATTGGTTCAACCTTTTTCATGTCCAGTTCTCTGATCCACATTCATTCTGGGAGTGCTATCTTCAACAAATCATTCCTTACTCTTTTGACAGTACTATTCACAATAAATGTAAAGAAAATCTCTGTATTTAAGTTGTGTTCAATACTATGACTCTCATTATTATCAAGGAGTTTTGACAAACACAGATGCATAAAGCTGTAGTTACACAGTAAGTACAACTGATCAGTCAAGGGCTAGCATGATAATATTTTACTCCATCGTGAAGTGACACCAATTTACACAGGTTTAGTATCTCAGTATGGGTAAAACTGCTTCACAATCACACCAAACTGCACCATGAGGGCAGCCAAAACTGGAGCAAAATGTTCCAAATTGAGCTAACATCAACTTCCTTGTACTTTCCAAACCCATGATTTCTACCATCTATAAGGACAAGGGCAGCAGATACATGGGAACACCCCCCCCTGTAAGTTCCCCTCCAAGCCACTCACCATCCTGACTTGGAAATATATCATTGTTCCTTTAGTGTTACTGGTTCAAAATCCTGTAACTCACTCCCTAACAGTATTGTGGGAATCCCTACATCCCAAGGAATGCAGCGGTTCAGGAAGGCACCTTATCACCTTCTCAAGGGCAATTAAGGACAGTCAATAAATGATAGCTTAGCCAGCAATGCCTATATCTCATGAAGAAATAATTAACAAAACATTTGCATCAACTTTGCTTATAAAAGGTCATTATGTTAATCAATGGACAGCTACTTACCCCTGGACCCAGGTTCTTTATCAGACATATCTTTGCTTTTGTTAATGAGTAAACTGAATTGTTCAGCCACCATTTCCCCAAGACAGTCAACAATATCCAGCAAAGTTCTAACTTTCTTCCTGGGTCCTGGGATATACTTCACATCTTCATAAGCATCCTTTGAAATTAATTGAATCTGCAAGGCATGATCCAGAATCGAGTCAATTTTGTCTCCAAGTTCATCAACGAGCTTCACTCGGTTCCTCTGGAGCAGCTGGAGATAGGAGATTCTGCAAACACAGAAGATAATTTCTCTCAGCCACTGAACAGCAAGGAATTTTATTCCCAAATCTCCAGATTGTGAACTGAGTGTAAAACATTATTCAACACCAATATCATTTGCAAGTTAGTGTGTTAAAGAAAGGATTTGTATTCAATTACACCTCATCACATCCCAAAATTCTAAACAACATAACTTGCAGTAACCATGTTAGAAACAAATTAATGACAAAGAAAAGAATGTGATGGAGGTCTTGTACAGTCAGTTTGAGGATTGATGAAGAAAAATGAAGTGCAATAATTCAGGATTATTCAGGTCACAATAATGCTCACTGGCATATAACATAATGGATATCAAGCCTGTTGAATAAAATCATGCTGGATTTAATCTGTTAAAAGTGAAACCATTATAGCTTTCCAAGCATGAGCCATGGTATCAAAATCTTAGAGACAACCTTCTGCCCTTAGGATACAAGAACAATCTCTGGGGCCCATCCCTGATGATGTCAGAGTACTGCCAACCTGCACAATCTTCCTGGAGGTGGCCAATTAAGAGGTGATCTCTCTGTATGCCATCCATCAAATAAGGACAGGAAATTTACAAGGTGGAAGGTCCAATAAGAGGGCCTAGAGCAATAAGTGGCTCTAGGTTCCACTGGGAGAGATGGAACTGATGGAGCATGTTGGAGAAAGTGAGGCCACCTCAGGAGGAATTGCCTCAAAATACAGATGTTTTCTAGAGCTGCCTGACAACTGAAAAATTAAGAATACCCACAGCTATCTGGCCCTCACTATAACGTGGGAATCCTTCCACAGGATTTTGTGTAGCTACAGCTCTGGCAGATTCCTGTGTCAGTCTAGAGGGTCTCTGCAATTTACACCCCAGATGGTGTTATAGAATGTGGTGTTCTGCTCTGCAGTAAACCTGTTGCTGCAACATGCCACATTTTCGTAAGGAAAAGAATGCAAGGAAGATCAAATCTCCTTAAATGACAAGGACTTGTTGGAGCTTGAGGAAGGCCCATCCACATGAGGCTTTTATGGATACCAGGGCCATGAAAAGAGAAGGAAGGGATGCCACAAACTGTGTGATCAACGTAAGTTTCACATGACAATGAGGCTTCTGCATGACCTTTACTCTATCACCTTCCAGGGATGTTAACCCAGCACTGCCATCCTCCCTCGCTGAGTTAATCATTGACCTGCATCTCCTACAACCTCGAATAGAATGGGGAGCAGAGCTTTGTCACACACACTTGCCACTGAGTGCTGGGACCAAGGACATCTTAGTGGCCTGTGGATGTCCATATAAGAGCATGACTTGCCCAATTATTCTGACAGAGCATCATGTTCACCTCATACATACCCACTGAAAGTAAATAGGGCTAATCTCCTCTACAATGGAAAGTTGGGGAGTAGCTGCGGCCATGTCCCACAGAATGATCATCAAATTACAGTTCACCTGAACATGCAATAAAGAACCCACAAAAATACAACACATCTCTTTCACTCATAATGTCTGTGTCCCTAGCAGTCCCTAGCAACCATCACATTGTGAGAAACATGGGTCAGACCCCAAAAAGTTTCGAAAATTAATTGCGATTCTTTTTACAAATGAGACAGAAGTAGAAAATCACCCATGTCACCTTGTTTATACGTTCTTCAATTTCTTTCTCAAAACCATGTCTAGGTGCAATTCTGATGTTGCAAGATGATAGTAGTTGGTATGCACTCCTCCTCCAGGTAGGTATTTGGACTCACTTTGTGTCCTTCGGAGGGAGTAGGGGCACTTGGAGGGAGGTCAGGGTGTTGCTTCTCTCTTTCACCTAGCTGTTTAAAATTTATTTAATCAGGAGATTTGGGCTTCACTAGATGGGCTGCATTTATTGTTCATCCCTAATTGTCCTTGAGAAGGTGATGAGCTGCCTTCTTGAACCACTGCAGTCCAGTGGGTGAGGGTAACTGAGGGTCTGGTGCATTTGGATCAGATGCTCAACCTGGTCCACCCTAAAAGTTTCAGTCATCTCCATGGTGTAGCCACATGCTCAAATGTCTGAGACATGGCAGAACTAATGGTGTGTGTGGACTCCTCCACACCCCACAAAAAATTGCATATCACCCCTGACATCTCCACCATATCGCTCCCAGTCTCTGCTACATTTCCAGCTGTGGCTGTGACCACTGTCCCATCATCAGCGTGTGCGTCAGCAAGGACCCGGTCCCTGGCAATCTTCCAATGTGTGGTCCTGGCTGCTATGTTTCCCTTTGGCTACTGGGACAGGTCTGTGGGGTGCCCACCAGATTGTGCTCTGTGACTCTGCTGTGGTCCCGGTAGCTTTAACTATGCTTTAGGAGGTGGATATTCAGGAGATGATGGTGCATCCTGTGGGGTAATGGCTGCTTTATCCCTAGAGGTGGAACCTTAGGTCTTTGGCTGTGGCCTGGTCCTTGGATGTGATGCTCTGTCTTGGAGAACAAAGAGAATTGCATTCAAAATCATCGCATCTTGAGCCCTTCACACATCATCACATCTATTTTCATGTCCATCTCTCACCAACAAAATGGCCTCTCTCTCTCTGTTTGAACATCATGTTCTCTCCCAGACTTGCTTGCACCAATTCCCAGGTACTGACCTTTTTCATGGTGAAACTGCTATATGGTTCAGCAATTGCCTCCCCACAATGCAAGAGGCCACAAAATTGCTTCGATGAAAAAGCAACGTGCAATTAAATTTCTGGCCTGGTCTCAAAAACAAGTAACAGTTTGTTTGCTCAACACAAGATGCTTCTCAGCGTGCAAAGATAACAACCTTCCTTCAATGTCAGTAAAACTAAAGAGCTGATCGTTGACTTCAGGAAGCAAGGAGGTGGGCACGTTCATATCAACATCAATGGAGCTGAGGTGGAGACGGTTGAGAGCATTAGGTTCCTGATGATCACCAGCAATCTGTCCTGGACCACCCACATTATTGTCAAGAAGGCACAACAACCCCTCTTCTTCCTCAAGATTCCAAGGAAATTCAGCATGTCCATAAAGACCGTCACCAACTTTTATAGATGCACCATAGAAAACATTCTATCTGGAAGCATCACAGCTTAATACAGCAACTGGTCTGCCCAGGACCGAAAGAAACTACAGAAAGTTGTGAACACAGCCCAGTCCATCATGGGGGCCAACCTTCCATCCATGGACTGCATCTACACTTCTTGCTGCCTCAGAAAGGCAGCCAACATCAGAGACCCCTCCCAACCCAGTTATAATCTCTCCCAACTTCTTCTGTCAGGCAGAAGATACAAAAGCTTAAACACAGGTATTTATATGTTCAAGTGCAGCTTCTTCCCTGTTGTTATTAGGCTTCTGAATGGACCTTTCAAGTTTCAAATCTAACGTTGATCTTGCTTTTTGTGCACCTTCTTTGCAGCTGTAACTTTGTATTCCTCTGTTCAATCTCCCTATCATCTTTGTATGTTATGATCTGCCTGTAGTGCACATAAAATAAAAATTGTCACTGTACCTGGGTAATTGTGAAAATGATAAATCAAGTTAAATCAAATGGTCACCTTTCAACTCAGCTCCAACCAAAAATGATCTTAAAATAAAGTAAAATTAGTGAGGATTCTCACAGTAGGAGAATCCCTGGAATTGCACCTGCAAGTTCAGAAATTAGTACATTAAAAATTCTGAAAATATACTTTAATATCAAATGGTCAAGTGACAGCAAATAACAAAGGTCCTTTCTGTGTCTGCTTTCACAAAACTAGGCAACATAAATTCTTCCAATTTCAAGGCTATTGGCTGGTCTAGCAATCTCAGCTAGAAACTTAATTCTGAACTCTGATGATTTCATTATAAACACTGAACTGCAGATATTAGAAATCTGAAACAAAAACAGAAAATGCTGGGAATTCTGAACAAGTCAAATTGGATGGTATGGTGGCTCAGTGGTTAGCACTACTGCCTCACACCAGCAGGGACCTGAGTTCAATTCCAGCCCTAGGCATCTGTGTGGAGTTTGCATGTTCTCCCTGTGTCTGTGTGGGGTTCCTCCATGTGCTCTGCTTTCCTCCCACAGTCCAAAGATGTGCAGGGTAGGTGGATTGGCCAGGCTATAGTGCCCAGGGATGTTTAGGTTAGACATGGGGGATTCAGGGGAATGGGTCTGGGTGGGATGCTCTTCAGGGGGGCAGTGTGGACTTGTTGGGCCAAATGGCCTGTTTCCAAGCTGTAGGGATTCTGTGGATTGGAAACATTAACTCTGTTTCTTCCTACACAGATGCTGTCAAACTTGTAGAGTTTCTCCAGTACTTGAAATTTTTATTTCAGGTTTCCAGCAGCTGAAGAGTCGTTATTGCTGTGGTATCAGTGTAGACAACAGTGACAGCCAACTAACACACAGCAAGATCCCATAAACAGCAATATGATTATTCTCAATCAGAAGATTATGGGACTGGATTTCAGAGACGTGAATGCTAGTGTTGACACGTTTAAAACAATCAACGCCATAGAGGCCACGGAATCGGCAAAATAAATGACATGAATTAGACCAGATGATGAGGGGAGACAAAATTCATATCTATCTCAGTAACATTGCAAAATCACAGTCACCTGGACATCAGGATTTCCTCTAACTCTAGGGAAACCACAGGTTAGGTTAAACTAATTAAAGTCATCGTTTACAACTTTATAAACACTGGTTCAAAAGAACTTTTTTGTCTCAGAGATAGTAGGAACCGCAGCTGCTGGAGAATCTGAGATAACATGGTGTACAGCTGGATGAACACAGCAGGCCAAGCAGCATCAGAGGAGCAGGATGGCTGATGTTTCGGGTCTGGAACCTTCTTCAGAAAAGTTTGCTGAAGGGTATAGACCTGAAATGTCAGTTTTCCTGCTCCTCTGATGCTGTTTGGCCTGCTGTGTTCATCCAGCTCTACACATTGTTGTCAGTTACTTTTTTGACTCCTCAGACTGGTAATTTATTAATTCAGTGTTAAATAAAACAACTTCCCAGCCGTGCAGTCAGTCCCGAGCTGCGAGCGTCTCACACCATGGCTGTGTGGAGCTGTTGCCGGACTCACCTCCCCTCCCCCGGGGGACCAGCTTCCAGCCCGGCTCCTCCTGGCCGCTCCGTGCCAGGATTCTCCATGTCCCGTTTCTCACAGATACTGCCATACACCCGGGGCTTTTAGCTGCCGTTCGCCTGTGTGCTCCTCGCTCCGATCAGTGCCCACTCAAACTGCCAGCAGTACCCAACCTGCCGGGCAGACTGCACTGGAGAGAGGTTTTCCAAAGGGTCACTCGCTCCCGACACACTCCGACTCTCGCACACGCACAAACTAATACTTCCTTTCGGGCATCTGCTCCAGTCTGTTCGCTTCCTCTTCCTTGTATCAGCAACGGGCAATTTTACAAAACTCTGACACCCACCTCAGAGACTAGAACACACATTTCAAACACTCCCACTACTAGCGAGGGAGCGCCGCACTGTCGGAGGGTCAGCGCTGAGGGAGCGCCGCACTGTCGGAGGGTCAGCGCTGAGGGAG
>JAHRHZ010000218.1:39508053-39528321 GCA_024137785.1 Ginglymostoma cirratum
CGCACTGTCGGAGGGTCAGTGCTGAGGGAGCGCCGCACTGTCGGACGGTCAGTGCTGAGGGAGCGCCAACCCACATCCATCTGCCTCTATTTTAAAGTCCATTTCCCAAAGTGTGTCGTATGAAGTCGATTTTTTTTGCCACACTATTACCTTTCTAACTTCTCCCACTTCTGATAAACGCCTACAAATCTGAAACATTCAGTCTACAGCGGAATTTCTTGCTCCACAGATTTGTAAAGCATTTTTCAGTTTTCCCATGATTTTGTTTGCTTTGTTCATACAAATGGGCATCATTGACTTGACCATAATTGATTGCCTATCCCTAATTACCTAGAGAATAAATAAGTTACATCTAGTGCAAACAAAAGTTGACAGATTTCCTTCTCTGAAGAACATTAATGAGTGAAATGGGCTTTTATGACAATCGACAGTAGTTACATGGTCACCACTGGGCTGGCTTTTTATTCCAGATTTTTATTGAATATAGATTTCACCATCTGCACTGGTGAGATTTAAAGTCATGTTGCCACAAAGTTTAGCCTGGGGTTCAGAATCACTAGTCCACTGACACCAACAAGATGTGCTGCCATAAGTTGTCATGAAATGTATATTCGCCTTGTCTTCAGGAGGCTGATATTGTTCAGTTGTTAACACTGCTGCCTCACAGCACCAGGGACCCAGGTTCAATTCCACCTTTGGGGGACTGTCAGTGCGGAGTTTGCACATTCTCTGCGTGGATTTCCTCCGGGTACCCCGGTTTCCTCCCACAGTCCAAAGATGTGCAGACTAGGTGGATTGGCCGTACTAAATTGCCCCTAGTGTTCAGGGATGTATAGATGAGGTGGATTACAGGGGGATGGATCTGGGTGGGATGCTCTGAGGTTCAGTGTGGACTTGTTGGGCCAAAGAGCCTTTTTCCACACTGTACGGATTCTATGATTTGAAATTTGAAAATATCCTTACAAACATGCAGAAGGAAAATTGAAGTTATTTTATTGTATAATATTTTATTTTATATTTGTATAATTTTTATTGAATAATTGTTGTAATAGAATGAAACTCATTGCCTAACCTCCCATTATTAGTAATTAGAAATTCAGAGAGCAGAAACTAAGTATCATAGACTAGAATAGAAGGTCTCACTTACTTCTTCAAAGTGAACAGAAAAGGTGGCCCTCAACAATATCTTCAACAAATTTACCAAGAAACAATCATATTTGCATGTGGAACAATGCATCGTTAAAACCACTTAAGTAGTCTGGTCGGTTGGTTTTTCGCTTTTATTTATCCCTCTTTTGTGTTTGTCTGTCTGTCTTTTGCATGAATGGGGCTGAAATCAAAGGTTAAAAGCTGAAAGGACTGCGGATGCTGTAAATCAGGAATAAAAACAATGTTCTGAGGAAGGGTCACCGGACCCGAAACATTAACTCTGTTTTTTCCTTCACAGATGCTGCCAGACCTGCTGAGCTTTTCCAGCAACTTTGTTTTTGAAATCAAAGGTTATTGGGTTTAAAATTATAAATATCAATTGGATTGTTTGGTTGTTTAATTGAACCATTGGGGTCAATTTTGAGGGTCTTTGAAGGTTTTAATTTTACTGTGTTGTGAATACAGTGGTAGGAAAGCTGATTTTATTCAGCTGCCTAGCTCCATGACATAACATAATTGGAGGCTGTCCAGGATTTTGAAATACACAATACATAGATCTGGAATTGTATTTTGGCATTTAGAGTGAATAATCAGACACCAGGTTTGTACGCAGACTTAAGGTGGCACTGGAAATTATGATGTGAAGGTGCTGGTGTTGGATTGGGGTGGACAGGGTCATCCCCAGGAGTTTCAGAAAAATAAAGAATAGAAGAGTGAAAGGGAGGCAGGTAACTAGGATGGAGAATGCTCCAAGAATTCATCCCCAAATGAAGAATGAAATTGCTGAGGGCGGAGGTGAAGTTCAGAAGCTTAAATGTTTCTATTGTAATAAGTTGGGCCATGTGCATTTGAAATGTTAGGAGTTGTGAAATAAATCATTGGACCTTCAAGACTTAGAAAAAAATGAGTCAATACACAATAAGTGCAGGAGTAGGCCATTCAGCCCTTCGAGCCCACACCACCATTCATTATGATCATGGCTGATCATCCACAATCAGTATCCTGTTCCTGCGTTATCCCCATAACCCTTGATTCCATTATCTATAAGAGCTCCATCCATCTCTTTCTTGAAAGTATCCAGAGACTTGGTCTCCACTGCCTTCTGGGGCAGAGCATTCCATATATCCACCACTCTCTGGGTGAAGAAGTTTTTCCTCAACTCTGTTCTAAATGGCCTACCCCTTATTTTTAAACTGTGTCCTCTGGTTCTGGACTCACCCATCAGTGGAAACATGCTCACTGCCTCCAGAGTGTCCAATCCCTTAATAATCTTATACGTCTCAATCAGATCCCCTCTCATCCTTCTAAACTCAAGTGTATACAAGCCCAGTCGCTCCGATCTTTCAACATATGATAGTCCCGCCATTCCGGGAATTAACCTCGTGAACCTACGCTGCACTTCCTCAATAGCAAGAATGTCCTTCCTCAAATTTGGAGACCAAAACTGCACACAATACTCCAGGTGCGGTCTCACCAGGGCCCTGTACAGCTGCAGAAGGACCTCTTTGCTCCGATGCTCAATTCCTCTTGTTATGAAGGCCAGCATGCCATTAGCTTTCTTCACTGCCTGCTGTACCTGCATGCTTGCTTTCATTGACTGATGTACAAGAACACCTAGATCTCGTTGTATTGCCCCTTTACCTAACTTGACTCCATTTAGATAGTAATCTGCCTTCCTGTTCTTGCCACCAAAGTGGATAACCTCACATTTGTCCACATTAAACTGCATCTGCCATGCATCCGCCCACTCACCTAGCCTGTCCAAGTCACCCTGTATTCTCATAACATCCTCCTCACATTTCACACTGCCACCCAGCTTTGTGTCATCAGCAAATTTGCTAATATTACTTTTAATGCCTTCATCTATATCATTAATGTATATTGTAAACAGCTGCGGTCCCAGCACCGAACCTTGCGGTACCCCACTGGTCACCGCCTGCCATTCCGTAAGGGAACCGTTTATCACTACTCTTTGCTTCCTGTCAGCCAGCCAATTTTCAATCCAAGTCAGTATTTTGCCCCCAATACCATGTGCCTTAATTTTGCTTACTAATCTCCTATGCGGGACTTTATCAAAGGCTTCCTGAAAGTCCAGGTACACTACATCCACTGGCTCTCCCTTGTCCATCTTCATAGTTACATCCTCAAAAAATTCCACAAGATTAGTCAAGCACGATTTCCCCTTCGTAAATCCATGCTGACTCTGACCTATCCTGTTACTGCTATCCAAATGAGTCGTAATTTCATCTTTTATAATTGACTCCAGCATCTTTCCCACCACTGACGTCAGGCTAACCGGTCAAAGTCAGAGAAAGGAACAGAAGAAGACAACACCACAGACCAAGTTGTAGCTCTAACAGTAACAAAAGGCCAGAGGTGAATTCTGTCATCAGGAAAGAAATAGATCATAGAATCCCTACAGTGTGGAAACAGGCCCTTTGGCCCAACAAGTCCACACTGCCCCTCAGAGCATCCCACCCAGACCCATCCCTGAACACTATGGGCAATTTAGCATGGTCAACCCACCTAGATTGCATATCTTTGGACTGTGGGAGGAAACCCACACAGACACAGGGAGAACGTGCAAACTCCACTGTCACCTGCAGCTGGAATTGAACCCTGGTCCCGTGAGGCAGCAGTGCTAACCACTGAGCCACCGTGTGTCCTCTACTGTGAAAACTGATACAAAATACTTATTTAAATCCCCTGCCATTTCCTAGTTGTTCATTATTGTTTCCCCAATCACATTCTTCAAGGGACCTATGTTTGGTTTCTGTCTTCCTTTTTATGTATTTAAAGAAGCCCTTGCTTTCCATCTTGATATTATTTGCAAGTTTACCTTCAAAGTTTGTTTTTCCTTTTTTTCTGGTCATTTTATTGGTTTTTTTTGATGGTTTTGGTGGGAGTCTAGAATGCACTGCCTGGGAGGATAGTTGAGGTGGGAATCCTCACAACCTTTAAAAAAAAACTTGGATGAGCACTTGAAGTGCCAAAATGTTCAAGGCTATGAGCCTAGTGCTGTAAAAAGTGGATTAGTGTAGATTTAGAGTAGTTTTTGTCGGTGCAAATTTGATTGGCTGAAAAGCCTCTTCTGTACTGTGTGTTTTTGTGACTGCCTTCTGGTGCACAATGTACAGGTAACATTCCTTGATGCAACACAATATCTGCAGCTTCGACACCAGCTCCTCAACTCAGATCCAAAGTTCCTCGAGGTGCGCACTCTTCAGATGTGTTCTATCTAGATCACTGTGCTGTCCAGCACCAATGCACCACTCATCCTACCCTCACTATCATATTTGATTTAATTTATTAAGTGATTCCTTGAGATTGTCTGATGATTACACTTTACTGTTGCTACCAGGATTGAGGCTCATAAGGAGGAGGTGTTAGCAATCCTGGAAAGTCTGAGAATAGATAGGTCCCCTGGGCTGGATGGGATCTATCCTAGGATTCTCTGGGAAGATAGGGAGGAGATTGCAGAGCCTTTGGCTTTGATCTTTTTGTCATCATTGTCTACAGGAATAGTGCCAGAAGACTGGAGGATAGCAAATGTTGTCCCCTTGTTCAAGAAGGGGAGTAGAGACAACCCTGGTAATTATAGACCAGTGAGCCTTACTTTGGTTGTGGGTAAAGTGTTGGAAAGGATTATAAGAGATAGGATTTATAATCATCTAGAAAGGAATAATTTGATTAGGGATAGTCAACACGGTTTTGTGAAGGGTAGGTCGTGCCTCACAAACCTTATTGAGTTCTTTGAGAAGGTGACTAAACAGGTGGATGAGGGTAAAGCGGTTGATGTGGTGTATATGGATTTCAGTAAAGCATTTAATAAGGTTCCCCACGCTAGGCTATTGCAGAAAATTCAGAGGCATGGGATTGAGGGTGATTTAGCAGTTTGGATCAGAAATTGGCTAGCTGTAAGAAGACAGAGGGTGGTGGTTGATGGGAAATGTTCATCCTGGAGTTCAGTTACTAGTGGTGTACCGCAAGGATCTGTTTTGGGGCCACTGCTGTTTGTCATTTTTATAAATGACCTGGATGAGGGGGTAGAAGGATGGGTTAGTAAATTTGCAGATGACACTAAAGTCGGTGGAGTTGTGGATAGTGCGGAAGGATGTTGCAGGTTACAGAGGGACATAGATAAGCTGCAGAGCTGGGCTGAGAGGTGGCAAATGGAGTTTAATGCGGAAAAGTGTGAGGTGATTCACTTTGGAAGGAGTAACAGGAATACAGAGTACTGGGCTAATGGTAAGATTCTTGGTAGTGTGGATGAGCAGAGAGATCTTGGTGTCCATGTGCATAGATCCCTGAAAGCTGCCACCCAGGTTGATAGGGTTGTTAAGAAGGTGTACGGTGTGTTAGGTTTTATTGGTAGAGGGATTGAGTTTCGGAGCTGTGAGGTCATGTTGCAGCTGTACAAAACTCTGGTGCGGCCGCACTTGGAGTATTGTGTACAGTTCTGGTCACCGCATTATAGGAAGGATGTGGAAGCATTGGAAAGGGTGCAGAGGAGATTTACCAGGATGTTGCCTGGTATGGAGGGAAGGTCTTATGAGGAAAGGCTGAGGGACTTGAGGCTGTTTTCGTTAGAGAGAAGAAGGTTAAGAGGTGACTTAATAGAGACATACAAGATGATCAGAGGATTAGATAGGGTTGACAGTGAGAGCCTTTTTCCTCGGATGGTGACGGCTAGCACAAGGGGACATAGCTTTAAATTGAGGGGTGATAGATATAGGACAGATGTCAGAAGTAGATTCTTTACTCAGAGAGTAGTAAGGGCATGGGATGCCTTGCCTGCAGCAGTTGTAGACTCGCCAACTTGAAGGGCATTTAAATGGTTGTTGGATAAACATATGGATGATAGTGGAATAGTGTAGGTTAGATGGGCTTCAGATTGGTTTCACAGGTCGGCGCAACATCGAGGGCCGAAGGGCCTGTACTGCGCTGTAATGTTCTATGTTCTATGTTCTACTGTGATTTTATTTTGTGTTAAAAACTCCAAATCAATCTTGTACTAACCAGCTATTCTTTCAAAGAGAGAAGAAAAATATTAGAGACCTAAATATAAATTAATGTTTAACGTAAATGTTTAATATTTTGTATTGATTATTTCTCTTTGTAGAGGCTGAATGTAATTAGCCATCAGTCATTTGCATATGAGTTAATGTTCACTGATGTAAATACATTGAGTACTTTGTGTGAAACCAGTCTTTGGTTTTAGATTGACACTGTTTCTGACAGATTTTGCAAAGATTCCCTGTGCATTTAAGATAATGTTCATTCTTGCATCACAGGAAGGATAAGCAATCCATAAAGCTCTGTTTGAAATGAGCTGATGCTCCTAGTTCAAATGCAAGGGAGGAATTTTCAGTTTCAGTCAAAGAGTGGGAGGGTCCCCACAAAACTGTAGAAAAGAATATACGCCCTAGATAAAGCTTAAAAAGAAAGACTTACACCAGCACCCATTACATGTGACTTTTCTAAATTAATTTTTTTCCTTTTTAATCTTTTAACTAGAAGCACTCCCAATCGTACGACAGACATTTCAGGATCCTGAAACCAGCTAACTCAATTTCACCATTCAGCACTTATAATTCAGAAATAAGGTCACATGCCTGCAGACACACACAAGTGCACACTTTCACACAGCCCACAGATGCGCACATATTCTCACACACCCACAGACATACCTACACTCACACACACCGGCATTCTCTCATACAGCTACACACCCTCACAAATGCACACACGCACGCACAGTTCCACCACCACTTTCACCTCCTGCAACACTTTCTCTCACAAGTGCGTTGTAGCTGTTTTCACATTCTCCGTCCATATAAAATCGGAAAATGGTAAACTTCATTCTTAATGACAAGATCTGCTTGTATGCATTGTTTTGGAAGTTAATGGTTAAACAGGGAATATGAAAAAACTAAGGGAAGGAATTTGTCTCATTCAGGCAGCCTAAATACCCTCAGTTCCAATGCTATGGTAATAATTCATGAGTGAATGTAGCTCCATTTCTACCACAGGATTAGGATTGGGAGACACGTCTTGTCCCATCTGTCCCATATTCTAATATGATTCAAAGTTGACTGGAAGTGGCGGTAGCTGACAGTGTGTTTTGTAGGCCAGCTGTTCAAAACTCAACATCAGTCTCTCCCCCCTACCCCTACAGATGCTTAGCCTTATCCCTTGCCTTCTCTGTTAATGCTTCCCTTTCAGTGGACAGGTTATACATAGCGCAGGCAGAAGAACAGAAAAATTAATGCCTTATATTTATGTCCCGTTCTTAACATCAAAAAGTCATACTCAAGACCTTGTGTGACTCCACTCACACCTCATACTACCCCATTTCATTTACACATTCCCTAACCTCTCATACCCTCCATGCCGAGCAAAGGCACTTCCATGCCCACTATACACTCCATACAAAACCAATGAACAAAATACAATTTGTTAAGCAGTTTTTAAAGAAACATTAATTTATAATATCCCACTTGCTTAAAAAAGACTAGTTTCACTATAATCCTTAAAATAAGTGTCAACTATCCTGACCATTTTAAGTATCAATGTAGAAAGTAAGGTTGGATAATAAGACAGATTTCCACTATAATTAATAAGTAAACATTTTTTCTAATTTCTTGAGAACACAGAAAACGTGAAGACATTTCAATCTGTTCTAATTAAGTTGTGTCTTAATTCAATCCATCTACAACAGTTCTAGATCTATAATACCCTTGTTTAACAAACAAACTCAGCTTTGAGATTTCAAGTGACCAATCCCCAACAGAGTAGAGGTTTATAAAATAATGAGGGGTATAGATTAGGTGAATGGCAGGTGTCTTTTCCCTAGGGTGGGGGATTTCAAGTCTAAGGCATAGTTTTAAGGAGAGGGGAGAAAGATTAAAGAAGGGGGATTTTTTCACACAGGGCATGGCTCATTGATTCATTTTATTGTCACATGTACCGAAATGCAGTGAAAAGCTTTGTTTACGAGCGGTACAGGCAGATCAGAGTAAGCAAAGGATGTACAGATTAAAAAGACTTTGACAGAGGCACAGGGGTTACATTGCACAGAGCATGTGCTAGGCAAGATCAAAGTTAACAAGAACAGCATTATTTGAGGCTAGAGAGTCCATTCATCAATGTAATAACAGCTAGGAAGAAGCTGTTCCTGAATGATGGAGGAGGTTGTAGGAGATCCTTACTGGCCTGCGATGGGTCGTTGATGATGTTGGCAGCCTTTTCGCGGCAGTGAGCCGTGTAAATAAAGTCTGTGGATGGAAGGTTGGCTTCCATGATGGTCTGGGCTGTGCACCACCTTCTGTAGTTTCTTACGATCCTGGGCAGAGCAGGTGCCATACCAGGCCGTTATGCACCCGGACAGTGTGCTTTCAGTGGTGCATCTGTAGAAGTTGGTGAGGGACCTTATGGACATGTCAAATTTCCTGAGCTGCCTGAGGGAGAGGCGTTGTTGTGCCTTCTTGACTGTTGTGTCTACGTGAGAAGTCCAGAACAGGTCGTCAGTTTTTGTCACTCTGAGGGATTTGGTGCTCTTCACCCTCTCAACCTCAGTTCTGTCAATGTAGATGGGGGTGTGTTCCCCTCCTTTCTTTCTGAACTCAACAATCAGTTCTTTAGTTTTGCCAACGTTGAGAGACAGATTGCTTTCATTGCACTACATCACCAAGCCCTCTACCTCCCTTCTGTAGTTTGACTCGTCGTTGTTAGATATCTGTCCCACTACGGTTGTGTCATCAGTGAACTTGTAGATAGTGTTCGTTCAGAATCTGGCAACAACGTGTGGAATGAACATCCAAAGGCAGTGGTGGATGCAGGTACAGTCAGAACTTTTAAAGGGCATTTGGATAAGTTCATGAATGAGAAATATTTGGAGAGATATGGGCCAGGAGCAGGCAGATGGGTCTAATTTAGTTTGGGATTATCGTCAGCATGGACTGGTTGGACTGAAGGGTTTGATTCTGTGTTGTATGACTCTTAGATGTCTCAAAACAGCTCACAATGAATTAAGTATTTTTGAAGTTTTTTTTAAATTTCAAAAATATACTTTTTCATAAAATTCTTTATATACGTATATAGTCACAGAGCAGTTTGATTCTGTACACAGTCTTTACATGTGTAGAAACAAACAAACCCAAGGCATTTCTTACTTATACAAGACTATATTTACATACATTTGAGGCAGCAGGATGGTGTGATAACGGAACAGACCGTCATTGTACTTTGGCCAAAAGTGGACTTTCCCCACTGCGCCTTAGAAGCAGCTGCCCCAAGCTTTAGTGCATCCCTCAGCACATAGTCCTGAATGCTAGAATGTGCCAGTCTGTAAAATGTGGTCGGGGTCAACTCTTTGCTCTGGAAGACCAACAAGGTTCGAGCAGACCAAAGAGTGTCTTTCACTGAATTGATGGTCCTCCAGGTGCAGTCGAAGTTTGTCTCAGTGTGCATCCAGGAGAACAGACCATTGAGCACAGAATCCTGCGTCATGGAGTTGCTTGGGACGAACCTCAACAATAGCCACGGCATCTCTCTCCAGACTTCCTTTGCAAAGGCACATTCCATCAGGAGATGTGTGACAGTATCTAGCCCCCTTGCAGCCACTTTGAGGGTACTGTGTGGTGGCACAGAGAGTCCGGGGGTACATGAAGGATCTCACAAGTAGTGCCCTTCTCTTCACCAGCCAAGTGATGTTGTGGTGCTTGTTGGAAAGTTCTGGCGATGAGGCATTCTGCCAAATGACTTTGACAGCCAGCTCAGGGAACAACCCAAAAGGATTTACCCTCTCCTTTCCCCGGGTATTTCTGAAGTAAACTCCTAGCTGTAGGATACATAACAACTAACTGACACATGGTAAGATCCCAAAAATGACAATGATCAGATAATCTGTTTTTAATGATGCTGATTGAGTGAAACCTTATAATAGTGATTGTGGGATTTCGAACATGTACCTAAAATAGCAGGCTAGCTTCAGTTCAACCTCCCTTCTGAAAGAATTCCCAATTCTGGTTGAACACATTCCTGGAAGTTTCATCACATGACCTCCTACATCAAATTGCCTGGTCACTCCACCCTCCTAGCATGAAATACCTGATACACCAATCAGAAAGTGAGGACACTTTTTTATCACTCAATTGGACAACTCTCAACTGTTAACATTTGTCCAATCTTCAATATTGCTAACTCCAAAAATGGAAATATTCAAATAAAATTTAAATATTGATACGGTTTAATTTCCTAACTTGCATAATACTTGTAACCAGTAAAACTAAAGGCCATAAATTTAAGTTAGTCACCAAGAAATCCAATAGTGAATTCATGAGAATCTTCTTGAAGCAGAGAGTGTTAAGAATGTGGAACTTGCTGCCACATTAATACATTAAAGAATAGCTTAGAGTATGAAGTCTTACAGCACGGAAACAGACCCTTCGTTCTAACCAGTCCATGCCGAACATTATCCCAGACTAAACTAGCCCCACCTGCCTGCTCCTGGCCAATATTCCCCTAAACCTTTCCCATTTATATATCTATGCAAATGTCTTTTAAATGTTGCAATTGTACCTGCATCCACCACTTCCTCAGGAAGTACATTCCACCCGTGAACCACTCTCTGTGTAAAACAAATTGCCTCTCATGTCTTTTTTAAATCTCTGTCCTCTCACCTTAAAAATGTGTCCCCTATTCTTGAAATCCCCCATCCTAGGGAAAAGACAACTACCGTTAACTCAATCTATACCTCTCATTATTTTATAAACTTCTGTCAGGTTGCCTCTCAACCCCCTATGTTCCAATGGAAAAAGAGTCCCAGCCCATCCAGCCTTTCTTTATAACTCAGACTTTCCATACCTGGCAACATCCTGGTAAATCTCTTCTGAACCCTCTCCAGCTTGATAATATCCTTCCAAAACTGGGTGACCAGAACTGGACACAGTACTCCAGAAGAGGCCTCACCAATGTGCTGTACAACCTCAACATGACGTCCCAACTCATATACTCAAAGGACTGAGCAATGAAGGCAAGCATGCTAAACACCTTTTTAACCATCCTGTCTATATGTGATGTGAACTTCAAAGAATTATGTGTCTGCACCCCTAGGCCCCTCTGTTCGACAACACTACATAAGGCCCTACCATTAATTGTTTAAACTTTACCCTTGTTTGTTGTACCAAAATGCAATACCTTGCATTTATCCAGATTGAACTCCATCTGCAATTTTTTATCTCATTGGCCCATTTGATCAAGATCACTTTGTAATCTTAGAAAACCTCCTTCACCGTCTACTATGCCACCAATTTGGGTGTTGTCCGCAAACTTTACTAACCATGCCTTCTATATTCTCATCTAAATCATTTATACATCATCAAGGGTGGTGCCATTTGTGGAACACCCTCCTGTAGTGAGTTGTTTAATTGTACATCACTATTTAAGACTGGTTGTGGAAGAACTGCGGAGTTTAGATGTGATCCATTGGTAGTGGGATTGCTTAGCTCTATCTGTTGCATGCTATATGCACTGCTTGACATGCAAGGAGCCTTGTGTTATAGCTTTATGAGTTTCAAACCTGATTTTTTAGGTACACCTGGTTCTCCTAGCATGCCCTCTTGAACCCAGGTTGATATTCTGACTTGGTGGTAATGTGGATTGACAGATATGCCAACCCATAAAGTAGGTTGCAGTTGAACAGAATTTTGCTGCTCATGAACTGCAGCCTCATAAGACCCCAAGCTCAAGTTGTTAGATCTGCTTTGAATGTATCATGGTGACAGTGCCACACACATGATGGAGAGATTGTCAATGTGAAGGTAAAAACTTTGTCTCTGCAAGGAATGTGAAGTAGTCACTCCTACTAATACTTCCCTGGACAAATGTATCTGCTCCAGGTAGACTGGTGAAGATGACATCAAGTAAACTTCGCTTTCTCGCTGGTTCCCTCACGAGTTGCCAAAGGCCCAATCCAGCAGGTATATCCTTTAGCACTTGGCCAGTCTGGTCATGGTGATGCTGCTGAACTCATTAGAATTGAAGCTGCAACACCCAGAGTACGTTCTGTATTCTGTAACCGTCACTGTGTCCTCCAAGTGGTGTTCAGCATGGAAGAGTACTGATTCAGCAATTTATGGGAGGGAGGGAGTACATGGTGATCAGCAGGAGTTCTCCTTGCTCATGTTTGACCTGACACCATGAGGCTTCATGTGTCCAGAGTTATTGTGCAGACTCCGAGGGCAACTCCCTTCTAACTTTTCTATCCACCTGACTGGTCCACTGATACATTTTTGTTGTGACAACAGTTTTCTTCCTCAGTGTCAAATTCAAATTTTTGTCTCATCTGTAAGCCACCCTACACTGAAGACTAAAGTACTGATATATAGAACAAAAAACTAGAGGATATGAAATGGTACTGTATCCTGCAGAAATCCAATACCAGGCTTCCAGTAACAAAATTTCTGTTGACTAATGCCATTGCTTCCTACTCAGTCAATATTGGATCCAGCAGAAGAATACTAAGAGGCTGGGATACAGTGAACAATAAATAGATGAGACGGAAAGAAAAATGTTTATGCTGATAGGAAGATGAAGAGACTTTGAGGAAGAAATGCCAGTATGAACTGATTAGTTGAATGACCTGTACCTGTACATTTGATATAATTCTAAGTGAAATAGTCCGCCACCACCAAAAATGTACACATTGTCAAAATTTGTAGCAACTAGCTGGTGTTGTTTAGCAATGTTGTGTGGAGAGTGTCTGAAAGCAAAATCAATTATCACACAACATTCTATTGGCAGTTACCCCAGCGTCTTTCTTCCTTCCCTGTCACTCAGGAGATTATCTGTGCCCTTGAATGATAGTTGAGGGGAGATCTAGTGCCTGTGATATACATGAGCTCTGGAAGTTGCTAACAATGTGAATGATGCTTCCAGTCTCAATAACATTTACATCCTGTGCACTATTGACGCAGAGTTTTGTCGAAGCACAGAGGACGTATCAGATCATCGTTACTTGGTTTGCAAGAGTCAGCAGCCGGTTTCTTGTTAAGGGACTTTCCTGACTCTTTCTCTTAAGTATCAATATCTTCAACAAAGCTTTCAAGTATAGTATAATATGTCAGGTTTAGTTGATGTTTGTGACGTGTTTGAACATTCTCCCTCTGCAGCATCACTGAGGACTGTGACCTCTAGGAAACCTCACGCCAGGTAAGATGTGGATTCTCTACCCCGAGTTTCTAATTGGATGCTTGTTTCCTGTCTGATCTTGCATGTTCCCATGTCCTTGCCCAATATTCATGTAAAAATTCACCTGAAACGGCCACTGTCCCAGGAGACCGTGACAGAATGGAATGTGAGTGAACCACAGGCGGGCAGATGCTTATTTTAAGGAGATGGCAATGATGCAATATTGTGCGGTAATATGAAAATACAGAGTGATTATGTGCAATTGATAAGGATAGTGCTACATGCACATAGTTAATAATGTACTGCATACAATGATGCAAAATGACACACTGGATTTCTCTGAGGAGACTCCAAAATTCAGAGCCTGTTTCGCTGCTGGCAAATTGTTTGTATTGTATCAGTGCAGAGCTTTCTGATGTTCATCATCAATAATAGGAGAAAATCTGACTCCTGAGGGAGCTGAAGTAAGGGGGTAAGTATATCTTTTTGGATAGTCTCATCATTAGGGCTTCAAAGATTATGTGCAGCAATTGAAACACAATGCACAGCCTCAGAAATAATTGACCACCAGCAGTTCCAAAGTGCTTTATGGTCAATTAAGTATTTTCAAATTGTAATCACGATGGTAAAACAGGAAACACATAAAAGCAGCCTGTTTGAACACAGCAAGCTCCCACTAACAAGAACAAGATACCTTGAAAGAATGAAATAACTCTACTGAAGCTGGTATCCTGTTACCAAGTCACCGTTTATTTACACAGACAGTCTGATCCAGCTCCCTCAGAGCCATCCCTCAGAGTGAACAGGATGTCGGGTCTGGGCCCAAAACGTCAAGCTTTCCTGCTCCTATGATGCTGCTCGGCCTGCTGTGTTCATCCAGCTCCACACCTTGTTATCTAGGATGTCTGAGACTCCTGTTCTTATCTGTCAGCCAGGGCTCCCAGATTAGACCAGGTTAACAGCCCCAAAACTGCATGACTTTGGTCTCAGCTCCACCCTCTGTAACTGGACCCTCAGCTTTCTGACCCACAGACCGCAATCAGTGAGGATAGATAACTGCACCCCCTCCACAATAACCCTCAACAATACAGCTCCCCACCAAGAATGCATCCTCAGCCCCCTACTGTAATCCCTGTACACCCATGACTGTGTTGCCAAATTCTGAATGAACGCCATCTACAAGTTCGCTGACAACACCGCCATTGTGGGACAGATATCTAACAACAACGAGTCAAACTACAGAAGGGAGATAGAGGGCTTAGTAACATGGTGCAATGAAAATAATCTGTCTCTCAATGTCAGCAAAACTAAAGGACTGATCATTGACTTCAGAAAGAAAGGAGGAGAACGTGCCCCCGTCGACATTAACGGAACTGGGATTGAAAGGGTGAAGAGTGTCAGGTCCCTCAGAGTGACGATAACAAACAATCTGCTCTGGACTTCCCATGTAAATGTGATGGTCATGAAGGTACAACAACACCTCTTCTTCCTCAGACGGCTCAGGAAATTTGCTATGTCCGTAATGTCCCTCGCCAACTTCTACAGATGCACCATTGAAAGCATACTGTCCAGGTGCGTAATGGCCTGGTATGGCAACTGCTCTGCCCAGGACCATAAGAAACTACAGAAGGTGGTCTGCACAGCACAGACCATCACAGATGCCAACCTTCCAGCCATGGACTCTATCTACACGGCTCACTGCCGTGGAAAGGTAGCCAATATCATCAAAGGCCTATCGCATCCCAGTAATGATCTCCTACAACCTCTTCCATTAGGCAGAAGATACAGAAGCCTGGACACACACACAGGCAGGTGCAGGAACAGTTTTTTTCCGGCCAGTATCAGAATGATAAATGGACTCTCTAGCCTCAACTAATGCTGATCTTGCTAGCGTTGATCTTGCCTGGTGCACACCCTGTGTGACGTAACCTCTCTGCCTCTGATTAAGTTTTTTTGATTTGTACATCCTCTCTTACTATGATCTGCTTATTCTGCTCATAAACAAAGCTTTTCAGTGTATTTCAGTACTCATGACAATGAATGAATGAGTCAATCAATAAATCAGGGAACTCATATTCTGTACGTTCCACCTGCTGACCTTATAACTACGGTAGTGACCAGATATTCTAATATAGTGATACAAATCTCTAAACAGTAGCTTCGAGATTGTTTATATCCATCTGAGAGGAAAGATGGGACTTCGGTTTAACGGTCCTTCGGATGAAGGACCGTTTGTCTGTCAGTACAGCTGTAGCACCCTGAGCATCAGCCTTGGGAAGAGTCTTCAACAAACTAACAGATCATGTTGTTCTTTTAATTTTATACCTCAATAGTTTCAGCTGTGCCTCGGCTAGTAACACTTGCCCCTGAGGCAAAAGATTGTATGTTTAAGTCCTATTCTACAGACTTGAGCACAAGAGCTGGGCTGTTAGTACCAGTAATGAGGGACAAAATCAGAAGTTGCACAAAACCAGGTTATAGTCCAACAAATTTATTTAAAATCACACAAGCTTCCAGAGCGCGGCTTCTTCATTAGGTGAAGAGACTGAACTTGACGAAGGGGCTACGTTCCAAAAGCTTGTGTTTTCAAATAAACTTGTTGGACTACAAGCTGGTGTTGTGTGACTTCTGACTTTGTCCACCCCAGCCCAACACCAGTGCCTCCACATCAGTACAGAGGGAGTGCTACACTGTCAGAGGAGCTGGCTTTCACATGAAATGTTAAATGTATTATAATACTTGCCCAATCTTCCTTTTTAATAAACCATCTCCTACCATTTAAAGAATTACCATGGCCAATATGAATCACTAAAGCAGATTATCTAGTCACAATGACAACACTGTGCAATGTGGCTGCTTTGCTGTATTTCGTATAATTACAAAGTGACTACAGTCTAAGGTTGTAAAGCACTTTGGGACATCCAGTGGTCATAAAAGGAACTTTTTTGTTCCCTTTAATATCTTGTCATGAACAGTTTACATGGGACAAGACGAGAAAAAACTAACTGCAGTTGCTTATTTAACCAAACTCTCTCATCTCAGGATATGGTTCACTAAGAGAATGAATAAATTGAAAGTCTACTCAGAGTGGTTAGGTGGCTCAGTGGTTAGTATTGCTTCCTCACAGCACAGGGACCCGGGATAGATTTCACCCTCAAGCAACCGTCAGTTTGCAGTTTGCATATTCTCCCCTCCTCTCTGTGTGTTTCTTCCAGGTGCTCCAGTTACCCCACACAGTCCAAAGGTGTGCAGGTTAGGTGGATTGGCTGTGGAAGGTAGTGGGTGGGTCTGAGTGGGATGCTCTTTGGAGGAGCAGTATTGGCTCGATGGGCTGAATGGCCTGCTTCCGCACTGTAAGGATTCCACTCCTATTTAGTAGCATGCTGTAGGACAGATCCGTTTTACCAATCAGATCACTGAGGAACAAGTAAGTATTTCTCCTTTTCAAATCGAATGTAGTTTAGACTCTGACAGCTGTAGACGTATGAACCAGAATTGCTGCAATTACTCAATACTTCAACCACAGCGAGAGTGTTGTGAGCTTTCCCTGCAGAACATTAAGCCCATACAAATATTATAGTAAATCTTCTAGAGTGTGATGAGGAGATTTACTAGAATGGTTCCAGGAGCAAAGGAATTTCAGTAAATTTGGGAGGACTGAAGACGCTGGGTTTGTTCTTCTGGGAGAGGGCAGGTTGAGTCAGATAAAATATAATAGAGATGTTCGAATTTATGAGAAGCATTTAGTTACATAAATAAAAACTCTTAGCATCAGCAGCCAGAGTGTGGGCATGGTCAATAACCAGAGAGGACACAGACTGAAGTTTATTATCAAAAGAACCAGAGGGAGGATGAGAGTTATTTTTATACAGTCTGAAAAGGCAGTGTATGCAAATCCAATATGTACTTTCAACAGGGGATTGGATAAATACTTGAGGGTAAAAGGTTACAAGAAAGAACGGGAGAATGGGACTAATATGATAATTCTGCCAAAGAACTAGCACCAACACAATGGGCTGAGTGACCTCATTTTGTTTCATTCTATGATGAATGTTCAGTGAAGGATGCCAGGATTGAAAGATTATAATTCTGCAGAAATCCAAAGAAAAACTGTGATAACACGGTGTGGAGCTAGAGAAACGCAGCGGGCCAGGCAGCATTAGAGGACCAGGAAAGTTGACGTTTCAGGTCAGTCAGAAGAAGGGTCCCGACCCAAAACATCAACTTTCCTGCTCC
The DNA here is from genome assembly GCA_024137785.1 of Ginglymostoma cirratum. Classification (NCBI taxonomy): domain Eukaryota; kingdom Metazoa; phylum Chordata; class Chondrichthyes; order Orectolobiformes; family Ginglymostomatidae; genus Ginglymostoma; species Ginglymostoma cirratum. Next base: position 39,525,631 of record JAHRHZ010000218.1, read on the forward strand.
TCTGATGCTGCCTGGCCCGCTGTGTTCATCCAGCTCCACACTGTTATCTCTGACTCCAGCATCAGCAGTTCCTAGTATCTCAAAGAAAAACTGTGATTGTTTCACTGAAGCAGGAACAATAAAGGAGGAACATAACTGATTTTCAAAATCAGGAATGCTTCTGAAAGTGTAAATTATTGTTGAAGTAATTGTGTTCTCTGGCTGGTTAATGATTAACAAGAGAAAATAAACTGAAAATGTCATGTAAAACACAAAAGGGAGGTCAAAGTGTTTCCATGTTGCAACTGAGTGTGAAAAGGAAGAATTATGAAAGATATGCTGAAAGGGCAAGGAAATAAGTTTAAAGTAAACAGGTTCCATAAAGAGCTGGTAACTGATGGGAAGTGTCCTCCTTCTTTTCAGTATTATCCATGGTTCCACAATGTTTATTTATCCGTGAAGAGACAATGTACAACACTTTCTTTTCTTTGACTTAGAGGGATTTCAGATTGAAGGAAATTCCCCAAAGCCCTCAGGAAATGCATCATGCAGTTTATTGCTTTCACTTCCCCTTGCTACAGGTCACATGAAACATGTGGGTGATTTTCTGTGTTACCAAGGCACAGCTATTGAGGTTGCTCTGAGGTCAAACTCTTAGCCTCAGATAGAGTTCCGCTCAATGGGAGCAAGAATTAGAAAATCACAAGATGAATATTTCCAGGTTTTGAAGCAATTAGAGTGAGATTCTGGCCTTCCGAGCCAAAGTGGAGACTTTAACAGGGATTTCTTGGGTGAGGAATTGTGAATAATTTGCTGATCAAAGACTCTGACAGGAGAGACAAAAGGACAGTTTAGCAACTCAACTGCTACAAACTGTGACATAAAATTACATGGAATTTATAGCACAGAAGCAGACCATTTAGCCCAAATGGCCCGTGCTGGTGTTTATGCTCCACAAGGGTCTCCTCTAACATTACTTTATCACCATATTCTTCCAGTAATTTCATCATCACATGTTTATTCATGTATCAGGTATTTTCACTCAGCTGCTCCCTGTGGTAGTGAGTCCCACTTCCCAACATTCCCTGGGTAAGCAGGTTTCTCCTGAAGATTGGATTAGATTTGTTTGCGACCATCTTGTACTTATAGTCCCTAGTTCTTGTCTCCCCACAAGAGGAAACAGGTTCTCTACATCTAACCTATCAAAGTCTTTTATAATTTTAAAGACTTGAATCAGGTCACCATTCAGCTTTCTCTCATGTAAAAAATCAAGTTACGGACTGTTCAGTCTTTCCTGACAGTTACAACCTCTTCTTAAACCTCCAGCTTTACACAATTACACAACTGTGATCTGGCTTAGTTTCTATATTAGGTTGACATATCTGCTATTTACTTCTTGCACTCAAGAAATAAACTCCAGATCTTTCAAAAGCCTTTTTGCAATGTGGTTTTCACTGATTTAACCCCATCTATTCTATCTATCCCACTTATGTTTCTCACCCAAGCAGTGTGTGCTGTAATTATTTAATTCCTAAAATACACCATTGCACACTCATCAGTGCTAAAATTAATTTGATGATAACTCACTCATTCTCCAATATGATGTCATAATAGGTGACTGGCCAGAGGAGATGGAGGTAGAATATTGTAAATGGATCTTGAGGCATGGTCCTAACCCTCACAGGATGGTGAGCAGAGAGTTTGTGGGAAGAGATGGAGACGGTGGTAATGAAGGTGATGAAGTAATCCCAATATTGTCCACAATAGCAGTAATGCATACCATCTACAAGATGCAATTCAGTAACATACCAAAGATAAAAGGTACTGCAGATGCTGGAGAATCCAAGATAACAAGGCGTGGGGCTGGATGAACACAGCAGGCTCGAGGCCCGAAACGTCAAGTTTTCCTGCTCCTGTGATGCTGCTTGGCCTGCTGTGTTCATCCAGCCCCATGCCTTGTTATCTCAGTAACATACCAAGATTCTTTTGACAGCACCTTCCAAACCTTGGATCTGTACTAACTTGAAGGACAAGGGCAGCAAAGCGTGGGAACACTGTTGGAAATATATGTCACCATTGATGGATTCTGTGAGAAGTGGAAGATATAAAATTGTTTGCACGCTCTCTAGACTATAAAGTGTTTTATTTTTATGATGAGTTTGAAAGGAATCTATGTGGTTTCTTGGAAATGAAGTGAACAGTTTTATATAGGTTGTGATCACCTGCTGATTATACAGACTTAAATAATTGAGGGCGGAAAGCCAAGTAAAGCTTTTAGGGAGATGTGAGGTGGGATTCCTTAATTGCTGGAAAACCTGGCTTTGGAAGAAACTGTAGAGCACATGTGTTAATGGTTGCCTGGCAACCCTTTCTAGACTTGGTTTCTTAAATTAGTCTCACAAATCTTGGAGTCAGAGGGAAGAAAACCCCAGACTGCAGGAAGGGTTCAAGTCTTTAACCCCCCTCTCATGGTTGGCATATATGGGAACCTAAAGGTTTCCACATTTCAGCATTTTCACTACATTGTAAAACCCAAGAAGCTGAACTGCAACACTTTACAGAAACATGGAACTAGAACAAAGAACCAAGAAAAAAGAAAATTACAGCACAGGAACAGGCCATTCGGCCCTCCAAGCCTGTGCTGATCCAGATCCTCTATCTAAATCTGTCACCTATTTTCCAAGGATCTGTATCCCTCTGCTCCCTGCCCAT
>JAHRHZ010000218.1:39539559-39625320 GCA_024137785.1 Ginglymostoma cirratum
GGTCAGTGCTGAGGGAGTGCCACACTGTCACAGGGTCAGTGCTGAGGAAGCGCCGCACTGTCTGTGGGTCAGCGCTGAGGGAGTGCCGTGCTGTCTGAGGGTCAGTACTGGGAGAGTACTGCACTGTCAGAGGGCCAGTGCAGAGGGAGTGCCGCGCTGTCTGGAGGTCAGCACTCAGCGAGTGCTGCACTGTCGGAGGGTTAGTGCGGAGGGAGTACCGTGCTGTCACAGGGTCAGTACTGAGGGAGTGCCGCACTGTCGGAGGGTCAGTACTGCGGGAGCACCACACTATCACAGGGTCAGTGCAGAGGTACTGCCATACTGTCTGTGTGTCAACGCTGAGGGAGTGCCGCACTGTCTGAAGGTCAGTGCTGAGTGAGTGCTGCACTGTCGGAGAGTCAGTGCAGAGGGAGTACCGCGCTGTCACAGGCTCAGTACTGAGGGAGTGCCACACCGTCACAGGGTTAGTGCCGAATGAATGCCGCACTGTCTGAGGGTCAGCGCTGAGGGAGCGCTGCACTGTCGGAGGGTCACTACTGAGGGAGTGCCGCACTGTCGGAGGGTCACTACTGAGGGAGTGCCGCACTGTCGGAGGGTCAGTATTTAGGGAGTGCCACATTGTCACAGGGTCAGCGCTGAGGGAGTGGGCACTGTCGGAGGGTCAGGGCTGAGGGAATGCCACACTGTCGGAGGGTCAGTGTTGAGGGAGTGCCGCACTGTTGGAGGGTCAGTGCTGAGGGAGTGGGCACTGTCTGAGGGTCAGTGCTGAGAGAATGCCGCACTGTCTGAGGATCAGTGCTGAGGGAGCGCCGCACTGTCTGAGGGTCAGTACTGCGGGAGCACCGCACTGTCACAGGGTCAGTGCAGAGGTACTGCCGTACTGTCTGTGGGTCAGCACTGAGAGAGTGCCGCACTGTCTGAGGGTCAGTACTGGGGGAGTACTGCACTGTCAGAGGGCCAGTGCAGAGGGAGCGCTGCATTGTCTGAAGGTCAGCGCTGAGCGAGCGCTGCACTGTCGGAGGGTCAGTACTGCAGGAGCAGGCACTGTCGTACGATCAGTACTGAGGGAATGCTGCACTATCTTATACAGATTGCTCCTAGTTTTGAGCTCCGCACAAATAGAAATCTCTTCTAAATGGGAATTTATGAAGCAAACTGGAATTCCCAAATTGGAATCAAAATCACATTCTCTAAGTCCAAATTGTTCATGTAAATTGTGGAAAGAATGATCCCAGTACTGGTCCTTGTAGAGCACTTGCCACTAACAGCCACTGGGAAAACTATCCTTCACTCCAACTCTGCTTTTTGTTTTGAAACCAGCCAGCAATCCATTCTGCCTATTGGTAAACTGCAACCCCATCACTCCCGCTGGCAACATCCTGGGAAACTGCAGCCTCCTTTCTCCCCCGGGGGCAACAAGGAGAATTGCAGACCCCTCCCACTCCCACTAGTCCCCTGCCTCCCCCTTCTCCTTGTAGGATGGGTGCTGGCAAGTGGGCTGCAGTATCCCAGCTTGTATCAGAGATAAAAGGTACTGAAGGGTCTAGGCCCGAAACGTCAAGTTTTCCTGCTCCTATGATGCTGCTTGACCTGCTGTGTTCATCCAGCCCCACGCTTGTTATCTCAGTATCCCAGCTTGTTCCTGGTTAGGAGGGGGGCGGGGGGTTTGGAGTCACAGTTGAAGCAGTTCCCCTGATAAGCTCCAAAGGTGGAGATACAGGGGGCTACAGTTCCCAAAACGGAAGTGAAAGTGAAAGGGCAGATCGCCAGGTTGTACTAGAGGTATTCAAGAGTTAAAGTAGTCCCTGTAACTGTGAGGAAGAGTGAAGGATTTGCGCTTCCCCATGTTTCCCCGGTGGAGTGAGGGGTTTGGGGGGTGGGGGGTGTACTGCTGTATCCCCAGGGGGAGTGACAGGGCTGCAAACGCCCCCTAGGGGAGTGATGTGGATGCAGATTCCCAGGAGCAGGGCCCGCAGGTTGTCCCAGGGTAAGAATAGATTGTTTCCCCCAGGGGGCGTGTGGGGTCTGCAGGTTCCCCCTGGCTGCCCCCCGGGTAGTGAGGGGGCTGCGGTTCCTCCCTGTTGCCACTAGGGGGAGTGAGGGGGCTGCAGGTTCCCCCAGTGGCCGCCAGGGGGCTGCAGTACTTCCTGATTGACGCCAGTGGGAGTGAGGGGACTGCAGTTCCCCCCGTTGTCCCCAGGTGTACTGTGAGGGGGCTGCATTTCCCCCCGTTGCCCCGAAGGGGACTGTGAGGGGGCTGCATTTTCCCCCCGTTACCCCCAAGGGGACTGTGAGGGGACTGCAGTTCCCCCCGTTGCCCCCACAGCATGTGAGGGGTCTGCAGTAGCCCCCGTTGCCCCCAAGGGGACTGTGAGGGGACTGCAGTTCCCCCCATTGCCCCCAGGGCGTGTGAGCGAGCTGCAGTTCCCCACATTGCCCCCAGGGGTGGTGTGAGGGTGCTGCAGTTCCCCACATTGCCACCAGGGGGTGTGAGGTGGTTGCAGTTGCCCCCGTTGCCCCCAGGCGTGTGAGAGGGCTGCAGTTCCCCCCATTGCCCACAAGGGGACTGTGAGGGGACTGCAGTTCCCTCTGTTGCCCCCGGGGGTGTGGGGGAACTGCAGTTCCCCCCCCCCCCCGTTGCCCCAAGGCGTGTGATCGAGCTGCCGTTCCCCACATTGCCCCCAGGGGGTGTGTGAGGGGGCTGCAGTTCCTCACATTGCCTCCAGGGGGTGTGAGGAGGCTGCAGTTCCCCCCCTTTGCCCCCAGGGCGTGTGAGGGGGCTGCAGTTCCCCACCGTTGCCCCCAGGGGGTGTGAGGTGGTTGCAGTTCCCTCCCTTTGCCCCTAGGCGGGGCTGAGGGTCCTGGGCGGGCGGGGAATTTCCAGCCGGGGAGCACTGGGCCCCGGGAAGCGGAGAGAGTTTGCCGGGTGTATGGAGTGGTGAGTGGCGGCGCAGAGCCGGTGGATTGTGAGTTGGGAATACATTGTAACTTGTGTCTGACAGTTTGTAGCTGGAGGTTGCTACTTTGTAGCTGCTGGAGGATTCGCTTTGACGGTGAGTAAAACCCAGTGACTGGTTCGCTCCTCACTCCATCAGAGTGACAGCTCCGTTACCCTACCCCTCTCCCTCACTCCCAATCCGCCTCGACATCTGCTTCAGTGCCAAGCGGCCGCCGACACCAGCGGAAGGCCCGAGTTTCCGCCTGAGGCTCTCCCTCAATCCCTCACTTTCCTTATCCTCTGTCAATCCCTCACTCTCAATTCCTCCCCTTAATGCCTCACCCCCCCCCTTTCTCACTGCCCTCTCACCTTTTAAATCCCTTTTTCTCAGTGTTTGAAAGGTGACTATCTCCCCTTGTCTTTCAAGCAGACTCTCAGGCTGTTTAATGTGCTGATGATGAATTGTGTTGTATTGTATTGTATTGATGTTCGTTCGTTAAACCATAAGAAGCAGGACCAGAAGTCGGCCACTCTGTCCATCGAGCCTAATCTGTCCTTCAGTGAGACCAGGCTGACCTGCTAATCCTCAACTCCACTTCCTGCCTTTTCCCCATAACCCTTCGTTCTCTTACTGGTTGAAAATCTTGTCTGGCATTGCCTGAAAGGGTGGTAAAGGCTGAAACCCTCATAACATTTAAGAAATATTTTGATATGCACTTATGATGCCAAGACAGACGAGGTTCTGGGCCAAGTATTGAAAGTGGGATTAAAGTAGGTTATTTGACCAGTACAGACTCCATGGACCAAAAGGCCTTGTTTTGTTCTGTAGGTCTCTATGACTGTGTGGTTGTAAGGTTGCCTCGCGTTCTACTAAATGCCAGTGAGTACAGGCCTAACCTACTCAACCTCTTCCCCATCAGATAGTCTCTTGCCCCCCCCCCCCCCCCATATCCGGGATCAATCAAATGAACCTTCCCTGGATTGCCTCCAATACTAGTATATCTTTACTTAGATGAGGGCTCCAAAATGGTTCATTGTATTCCAGCATTTGTAACTAAAGACAAAAGGTTCAGAGAGCTGACGGGCAGGTAAGTTATAGTTGACAGGGGAAATCTGTAGGTCTCTTAATGTTGGGCTGCGTTAATTATTTGATCAGGGCAGTGTGAAGGGGCTGATTCTGAAAGGTATATTCTTGTTATGATGCTGTTCTTTAGTGTCTTAAAGTGTGGTGATATTTCACTGTATCGTTCATCACAACCCATGTGAAGATGAAGAAGTGAAAGTGAGTGTTGGATTAACAGTGGAGATTCTTGTTAATGCCAACTTGTGGAATAGGTAATACTTCCAAATAAATTGGTTCTAATGGTGTAATTTTTAGAAATTAGCTTTTTTTGTGGATTACTTGGTGCTTGTTCAAGGATATGCTATGAATGATGTTGAGGCTAATTAAAATGGTTGAGAAATAAGCACATGTACTTCAAAGTAAAACAGTTGTTTATTGTAATATATAGAGAGTTTTTATGTTGTGTAGCATCAGGGTGATATGTGTGTGTGAGAGAGAGAATGCCCTGTCTCTCTGAGTCGGTGGTCACCGGGTAAGATGTTCGGGAGTGATGTCAGGCAGCACTTTGTCACTCAAAGGGAAGAAGTATCCCACAAAGAGCTGATCAAGATCGGAGTCAGTCACAAATTTCAAAACAGCGATCAATGGATATTTATTAGATAGGAGATTAAGATAAAGAAACACAGAATAAATAGTACCTTTGTAATAAAACATCCCAAGTTCTTCACAGGAGTATTGTAAAGCAGAATTTGACAGCTAACCACATTGGGAGGTATTAGGTCAGGTTACGGAAAACTTGGTCAAGGAGGTGGGTTTTGAGAAGTATCTGGCGGAAGGTGGAAAATGAGACAGTGCTGAGAGTTTAAGGAGGGCATTCCAGTGCGTATGGTCCAGGCATTTGAAGGCATGGCTACCAATGGAAGAGTGACTAAAACTGGGAATGTTCAAGAGACTAGAATTAGAGAAGCATAGCTATCTCTGAGGGGTGTGGGGTTGGAGGAGGTTACAGAGATTGGGAGGGGATGAGGCCGTTAGGGATCTGGAAACAAGAATAATATTTTAAAATAAAGATGTTGCTTAATCTGGGGCCAGTTTGTCAGCGAGCCAAGGGGTGATAAGGAACAGGACCCACTGAGAGTTATCACATGAACAGTAAAGTTTTGGATGGCCTCAAGGTCACAGAGAGGGTAGAATGTGGAAACCAATGAGGAGTGTATTGGAGTAGCTAAGTAAATCTAGAGGTGATTATTTAAAAATGAGGGATTCATGAATGATGAGCTGAGACAGGGTGAAGTTGAGGGATGTTACTGGGCTGGTAGTAAGTGGTCTTAGTGATGGTGCAAAGTAAGAGGTCAGAATCAGGATTTTATGAAAAACCATGGCTGTGACTGACTTAATCCCACAGTGTTGTCAGGGTGAGAGAGGTGTTGGTCATTAGGGAACATTGTTTGGAGTCGGAACTATAACCAATGACTTCCCAGTATTTAATTGAAGGGAATTTCTGCTCATCCAGTTCTGGATGTTAACTCAGTAGTCTGACAGTTTAGAGAGAGTGGAAAAATTGAGAGAGCTGGTGGCAAGGTCAAGCTGGGGTTGTCAGAGAACATGTGAGAATGAACAGTGTACTTTTATGAGATGTCACTAAGGAGCAGCATGTAAATGGGAAATTGGATGAGGCCAATGATTGACCCAAAGTAAGTTAACACCAGCTTGTAAAATAGGAGCAAGAATAGGCCATTCAGCCCCTTAAACCTGCTTCAACATTCAACAAGATCATGATTGATCTGTTTGTGCTGTGAGTTTCACATTTCCCCAATACCATAGATTCTTGTCAGGCAGAGGAATCAGTCTAACTCTGCCTTAAAAATATTCAATGATGCATTGCCTTGCAAAGTCAACCCTTTGAGAGAGAACAAAATTTATCATCTCTGTTTTAAAAGGGTGACCCCTTCTTTTAAAACCATGCTCCCTAGTTCTGATCTGACCTACAAGAGGAGACATCTTGTCCGCATCCACCTTGTCAACACCATCCAGGATCTTACACACTTCAATCAGGTCACTCCTCACTCTTCCGAACTCTAGTGGAAACAAACCCAGTCTGTCCAACCTATCCTCAAAAGAAAATCCGTTCATTCCAGGTGGCAATCTAAATAAGTTCCTCCTCTGAACCACCTGAAATGGAAAACTTGGAAGGAGACCATAAAACATGGTGAAGAGGAGATTCAGATTTCCCATTATCTGGCCAGTTGGTGAGACAGGCCTGAGTGGTGGAATAGTCTCTTCCTGGTCTGAATAATGAGTCTGTAATGTTGCTCAGTTTGTTCTGAGATGTTTTATCAATGACAGTGTTAGACCACACCAGTTGAATCTGCTGCTCAGGTTTATCTTGCAGGTCTTTGCTCAGTCAGTGACATCATAAAATATAGACAGAAATACCAGAGATGAATATTTGTTGAGGAAACCTTTGGAGCTCTGTACCTGCTTTGATAGTTTTAGGTTACAGATCAAAAACAGGTATGTATTACAGGAGTGGAAAGTGAGGAATCAATTTCAATAAGTTGTAAGAATTTCACAAAACTAAAGTCGTCAGATATTAAATAAAAACCGAAAGAACTGCAGATGCTGTAAATCAGGAACAAATTCCAGCAACTTCTGTTTTTGTTTTATCAGATATTAAACCTGCAGGTAAATTGTAAAGATCCCACAGGTTTATTTTGAACAAGAGTGATGGTGGGGTTGGGGTGGTGTGGGCGAGGGGTTAGTTACCTTCAGCTCTGATCGAAATTGATGCTACATCCAACACTGATTAAAAAGAGTGATCTGCTGATTCCTGCATTGCTGTGCATGGGATGTTGCAGTATGAAGATTGGCGGCTTTATCCCTGCATTACAACAATGATTACACTGACAAAATGTTCTTTGTTGGGTGTTAAAGCACCTTGATAAGTCCTGAGATTAATGAAGGCACTATACAAATGCAGGTTGGCCTTGTTAAATATTTGTAGCAGTGATGGAGGGGGGTAATTTGTGATGATCCATCCCTCCCCACAGGAAGAATGAATAGAGCTCAATTATATATTTCCTGTTCAAACTCAAAACAAGTTGCTACAATTGTTTCCCTATTAAACTACATAATATTTCGCTGTATGAGAAAGTATTTAATTTTGAAAAGAAACTGTTACTTGTGGCACATTCACTACCCATTTCTTCAGAATATTAGTTTTGTGTAAAGGGATATTTCATGTCAGAGCTCAGAGTCATATCCAGGAAGTATCCAGTGCAGCAACAAGAGGAAAGTGTAGAAGTACTGCAGACATACAGTTGGCTTAGAACGAAGATGCTGACATTACTTCCTGGATGTGTTACCGAGGCATTTCCCATCCCCAACACGTGGATGTGGTACATCTGATTAAAACAAGCAGCCTACCCACTCAGAAGGAGATGGACTGTTTTCCAGATCAGCAGAGACTCTGGTGACAAAACAATGAGGCCCCAGCACTCAGAATGGGTTGCTGCATAGCTTCACTGCACAGTGCTGTGACAGAGAAGGGGTTCAAATGAGCAGACAAATTAGGGGCAGCAGTAGGTCACTTGGCATCTTGAGCCCTCTCTGCCATTCAATGTGATCATGTCTGATCTGATTACTCCATTTTCCATCTACACACCACCCTCCTGATAGACTTTCACCCACATGCTCATCAAGGAATTAAAATGAGTTGACACCGGATGAGATTCTTGTTCCAGTTCCTCTGAGCTACCATTATGTAGTCAGAGTTTATGCTGATGAGCCCAGCTTAAAGTTACTTTTAAACAAAGACTGGAGACAATAAGGAAGAGCAATAAACACTGGCCTTGCCAGTTATGCCCATATCCCATGAAGAGATTTTAAGTATCATTCATTATCTCTTGTGATTTCAGTGATCAGCTGCACCTGCTTTTATTACCTTCAGCCAGAGGTGGGAATCTGCTGTGGTGTGTTCTTATTCAGCGTGGGAGGTCAGTGGGCAGTTCACTGACCAGTCCACTCGTGAATCACTGGGGCTGAGCTCACCTGAGAGGGGAAAACCATGTCATGGTCAAGGTCAAGGTCAAGGTCAGTCAGTGCCTTCAGTATAGAAACTCCTTCATCTTGAATTCCCATCCACAGGTCAGTTAGACTCCTCACTGGTGGTAATCCTGTCATACCTCACAGAGGGAGCATTCTGCAAATCTGGCCCAATATGCCACTACAGTTAAAAATATTATCAAAGTATGCAAAATTCCCCAATTTGCCTGTTGCCTCAGACCCAGGATAACCAAACACACAGACCAGATTTCTGTACTTAAGAGCTACTTTTTTTTAACAAATAAAAACAATGTAACCACAGGTAATCAATTAGAAACAGTAAACATAAACTCCAGTTTCTCCAGCATCTCATTTTCCACGTGAGGACTTTGCAGACTTCAAGACTCAATATTGAGTTCAATAATGTTAGGGGCCGAACAGTTCCCTTCCCATTTCAGTCCATAATTAAAAACACGGAAAAGTAAAAATAAATGGGTTCTTGCAATCCATTGAACACATCTTCCCAAGGGCAGCTCATTAGTGGTGGAATTCCTGCTAGAAAATCAATTATTTATATTTACTCTTGGTACATGGGTGCTGTTAACCGGGGCCAGCATTTATTGCCCATTCCTAGTTACCCTTGAGAAGGTGGTGGTGAGCTGACTTCTTCAACTGCTGCAGTCCACCTGCTGTGAATACATCTACAATGCCATTAGGGAGGGAATTCCAGGATTTTGACCCAGTGACCGTGAAGGAACGGTGATATATTACCAACTCAGGGTGGAGAGTGACTTGTAGGGGAACTTGGAGGTGGTGGTGTTCCTGTGCATCTGCTGCCCTTTTCCTTCAAGTGGTCGTGGGTTTGGAAGGTGCTGTTTGAGGATGTTTGGTGAATTTTTGCAGTATATCTTGTAGATAGTACACACTGCTGCTACTGAGCATTGGTGATGGTGATTGGTGAGCATGCGGATGTGGTGCCAATCAAGCGGGCTGCTTTGTCCTGGATGGTGTCGAGCTTCTTGGGTGTTGTTGGAGCTGCACCCATCCAGGGCAAGTGAGGAGTATTCCATCACACTCCTAACTTGAGCCTTGCAGATGGTGGACAGGCTTTGGGGAGTCAGGAGGTGAGTTACTCGCCGCAGTATTTGTAGCCTCTGACCTGCTGTTGTAGTTACTGCATGTATATGGCTAGTCTAGTTCAGCTTCTGGTCAATGGTAACCCTAAAGATGTTGATAGTGGGGGATTCAGTGATAGTAACAGCATTGAATGTCATGGGGCAGTGGTTAGACTGTCTCTTATTGGTGATGGTCATTGCCTGGCATTTGTGTGGTGCAAATGTTACTTGTCACTTGTCAGTCCAAGCCTAGATACTGTCCAGATCTTGTTGCATTTGAACATGGACTGCTTCAGTATCTGAGGAGTCATGAATGGAGCTGAACACTGTGCAATCGTTGGTGAGCATCCCCACTTCTGACCTAATGATGGAAGGAAGATCATTGAACAGGTGAAGATGGTTAGGCTTAGGCCACTACCCTCAAACCCCTACTGAGATGTATGACCTCCAACAAGCACGAGCATCTTCCTATGTGTCAGGTATGACTGGAACCACCAGAGAGTTTGCCCCCAGTGCCCATTAATTCCAGTTTTGCCTGGGCTCCTTCATTGTCACACTGTCAAGGGCTGTCACTCTGATCTCACATCAGGAATTCAACTCTTTTGTCCATGTTTGAACCAAGGCTGTAATGAGGTCAGGAGCTGAGTGGCCCTGACGGAACCCAAACTGGGTGTCACTGAGCAGGTTATTGCTGAGTAGGGGCTATTTGATAGCACTATTGATGACACCTTCCATCACTTTATTGATGATCAAGATTCTAATGAAGGGGCAGTAATTGGCTGGGTTGGATTTGCCCTGCCTTTTATGTACAGGACATACCTGAGCAACTTCCCACGTTATCAGGTAGATACCAGTGTTGTAACTGTACTGGAAGGGATTGGTGAGGTGAGTGGCAACCTCTGGAGCACAAGCCTTCAGCACTATTGCGGGAATGTCATCAGGGTCCTTTGCAGTATCCAGTGTCTCCAGCCATTTCTTAATGTCAAGTAGAGTGAATCGAATTGACAGAAGACTGGTATCTGTGATGCTGGGGACCACTGGAAGAGACCACAATTTATCATCCACATGGTATTTCTGGCTGAAGGTTGCTGCGAATGCTTCAGCCTTATCTTTTGCACTGTTGTGCTGGGCTCTTCCATTATTGATATTTGTGGAGCTGTCTCCTCCAGTGAATTATTTAATTGTCCACCACCATTCATGGCAAAGAGTTTGAGTCCATGGTCGCAGCCAATGCTGAACTGAGAGAGCGCTACAGCATCAGAGCACACCTTTCAGGCAAAATGTTTAAATCAGGCCTTGTCTGCTCCCTCAGCTGGATGTAAAATATCCCATGCGACTGTTTTGAAAAAGAGCAGGTGGAAGATCTCCTCATAGCCTGAAGCCAATGTTTATCCCTCAAAGACATCACAAAACCAATGACCTGATTATTATCAAAGTGCTGTTTCTGGGATCTTGCTGTCCACACATTGGGTGCTGATTTTCCAGCATTACAACAGTGACAACACCTCTAAAATACTTCATTACTTGTGAAAGTTTTTGAGATGTGCTGAGGGTCCCAACCCTCCTTGCCTGCTCCTGCTCCCCCACGCACCCTTCCCCTGCCCCCCAGCTTCCTGCTGCCTGCCAGCCCATACTGTAGTCATGCTGAGAGTCTAAGCCCAGCTGAGTGAGCATGATTGAGGTTGTTTCTCACTTACTTTGAGTATTTATTTCCTGTTTTAAACAACCCCTCAATGACCAGAAGATCCAGAGCTGCCTACTTCTGGATCCCGGATGGAGAAATCTAATCGGACATTGCCGTATTGGTTGGTTTAATTCATACTCCCATGTTTTTACATGAATAAAATTTTGATTCTGAAATGGCAACATAAACACTGCCCATCCCAGATTATTGAAATCCCCAAAAATTTGATTCTGATTGATCCAGAAGCAACTTTCCCACCATAAATTTAAAATGCATTGAACCATCTTTCCATGGATAAACCTGTGGTGTGAGTTGTTAATGAGAGAAGGTTTGTGTTTATGCAAATCCTTTTACAAGTTGAGATGTCTCAAAATGCTTTACTGCCAATTTATAGATTTGTTTTGTAGGGTATTCACTGTTATAATGTAGGAAGTGTCACAGCCAATTTGTACACAGTAAGATCTCAGATGTAGCAATATAATTTTTCTTTGGAGGGATAAATATTGGTCAGGACATGAGATTCCCCTGCTCCTCTTTTAACAGGACCGAAGGATCTTTTATATTCCCCAGGGGCTCAGACAGGGCCTTGGTTAAACATCTCATTTGAATGATTCCTGGGTAAGGTCTCTACTGACTAAAGTGTAATGAGATTTTTGCAACTGAATCCCAGGACCGAGGTGAATTAACACCAGACCCTATTCCGTAGGACGGTGGGTTAGGTACACGGTTGTGCAAGAAATTGGATAGTATTTTTGGTATGATGGCTTGAATGGTCTTTTCCTGGAATATAAAATTCTAACTGCAGATGCAAAACAGAACCAGTTTACACAAATTCTGCAAATATTAAATAAATGTACCCTGGAATTCACATACTTTGGGGAAATATTAATAAACTATAAGGTATTCATTATTTGGTATTGGCTAATATTGACAATCAAGTTGAAATTTCTGATCTCCCAATTTTATTAAATTCCTTTAAGCTAGCTGTGATTTGAAACCACCAACGTGAGTTCTTGATTTGAAGGGTTCACCTTTCTTGAAGATTCAGAATTTCCCCAATACTTCACTGTTTTTGATTTAATTAAATTGATTTTAAATTGCCTGGATACAGAGAATCTATTTGGTTCTGAACCAGCGTTTGAGGACATCTAGGGAAATAAGATTATCAGCAGGAGATTTAACCAGGAAGTTAAGAGTTTATTGAAAAGTGAAATATTCCATTGCAAATACCTGTGATGCAAAGTGTCTAATATCATTTAAAAGCAATATTTCAAAAGGGAAGAAGGTAAAAAAAATTACGAAAAGATTAAGAACGTTAAATTAAACATCCCCAGTTGATGTGTTATGATTTACAGATAAAGGGTGAATAGATTCCACCTGTGCTGTAATTTCAATAACTATCGAGAGAGAATCTTAAATCAGTCCCTGATATAACACCACAGATCGCCAAGACAACAGTGCAGTTTGTTCATCCAATTATTAAATTGTATCCCTTAGTAACTCACGTTTATTTTATTTCATTGGATCTGGGAGCCACAGCCAAGTCCAGCATTTATTGCCCATCCCTAGTTGCCCTTGAAAAGGTGGTAGTGAGCTGCCTTCTTGAACTGCTGCAGTCTTTGTACAACCAGAGATTCCAGTCTATGCCAATGAGTGTGATCCATAGCTTCTAAATGTTGGTCTAATTATATTGTAGCCAATCAGTGTCTATACTGTTCATAGTTACATGGGAGGATGTGTTGTCAGAAGTCTGTTGGAGTAGTAAGCTTCCTTATTGAGTGAATGCAAAGTGTTAAGTGTGTAACCTGTTACAAGTTAGTCAGAAATTAAATTGAAAATTTATCAGAAGGATAAAATCTGAGCCATTTCATAACTGGAGGACTGGGTACAGTCTGGTCATTTCCAATAGAAGGAGTACAGAAGTAATATACCAGTATATTGCCTGGACTGAGAACTTTAGGTATGGGAAAATACTGAATAGCTGGAAGTGTTTATTTTGGAATGTGGAGACTGAAGGGAGAGCTAATGGAGGTGTTCAAAATTAAGAGGGATTTTGATAAATTGGCTGGGAAGGTACTATTCCCTGTGGTTGAGGGGGTCACAACTAGGGACATCAGTTTAGGGTTAGAGATAGTGGTATGGAGAGAACATGAGGAAATGTTCTCACCCAGACATGGACCGTATCCTTTTAAAATGTAAAATATATTTGAAGTTACACCTGAAGTGCTGTGATCTGCAGAACAGCCATGTAATAAAACCAGCAGTTCTAATTACCAATGATAACTCATTGAGATTATCCCAATCATCAGAAGTGCTTTGTGTTATTTTCATACTACTGATTGCTTCAGACAAACTAATTAGAAAAGCAAAACCAATCCTGTTTCATTGCCAGAGCACCCACATGCATACGCAGCTTAGAAATGCATGACTCATGTACACGTCCATTCAGATTTTTTTTGAATCACATTCCATGTGAAAATTTATGATGAAAAGAACTTGCATTTCCATTATTGCATCTCTCAGAAATGTCCTATCACATTTACATATAAATACTTTCAGTTTTAGACTCAGTTATGCCTGTAAATGTTGTAAGTAATTTGCATGCAAAAACTAACCAAATACATTGAATTAGTACAATGAAGAACTGCAAATGCTGAAGATCTGAAACAAAAATGGAAATTGCTGGAGAAACTCAGCAGGTCTGGCAGCATCTGTGGAGAGAAACAGAGCCAACACTTTGAGTTCAGTGACCCTTCTTCAGAACTGGTATTGTTAGGAAGGGTCAGTATAAATGCTGAAGACAGGTGGGGCGGAGATTGAGCGCAGAGAAAGAGAGAGAATGACAGTTAGTTAAATAAAGGGATGGATGGTTGTAACCCAGGGAGAAAGAAAAGCTGATTAATGGGGACCTTGAGTGGGAGAAAGTGGGTTGTCTGTGCTGAAAGCAGCCCACGTCAATGATAGGCTTGGAATGTGGAGGTGGGTAAAGGATATAAAAGGGGAAATTATCGAACTCAGTATTGAATCCTGAAGGCTGCAGGGTCCCCAAGTGGAAATGAGAACAGCATCTTCTAGTTTATGCCGAGCTTTGCAAGAGCCCTGCAGTAAGCCTGAAATGGAGATGTTGGCCAGAGAATAGGGTGATGTGCTGAAGTGGCAGGTAACTGGAAGCTCAGGGTCATTTTTGCAGACAGGATGTATATGTTCTGCAAAGCGGTCACAGTAAGAGTTTAATCTTCCCAGTATAGAGAAGGTCACATAGTGAGCAGCGAATGCACCAGACTGGATTGAGTGAAGTGCTGGTAAAGCGTGCCTGAGACCTTAGATACTGAGGAGGGAGGAAGTAAACGGGCAGGTTTTATACCTTTGGCAATTGCAGGGAAAGGTACAGGGGGGCTGTGGGGATGTACTGGGAGTGCAGCACTCCCACAGCCCTGACCCTCCGACTGTGTGGTGCTCCCTCAGCACTATCTCCTGGCTTAGAGGTAGGGACACTACCATGGCACCACAGGAACCCCTGGTGTTGTAAAATATACTGTTTGCTGTGTATGTCATTAGTCCCCTAACCTCCACCTGATTTGCTGGTATTGGTGTTAATAAATACTAGTGTAAGCTCGTCATGCCCTCTCAGTTGGAGGATTCAATCTCCTCAACATTATTACCCACCCATAAAACATAGGAGCAGAAATTAGGCCATTCGGCCCATCAGTCTGCTCTGCCATTCAATCATAGCTGATAAGTTTCTCAACCCCATTCTCCCGCTTTCTTCCCATAACCTCTGATCCTTGACAATCAAGAACCTATCTATCTCTGTCTTTAATATTATCAATGTCCTGACCTCCACAGCCTTCTTTGGCAGTGAATTCCATAGACTCACCACTCTCTGACTGAAGAAGTTTCTCCTCATCTTCGTTCTAAAAGGTCTTCCCTTTACTCTAAGACTGTGACATGGGGTCCTAGTCACTCCTACCACTGGACGCGTCTTCCCAATATTCACTGTGTCCAGGTCTTTCAGTATTCTGTAAGTTTCAATTAGATCCCCCCTTAACCTTCTAAACTCCATTGAGGATAGACCCAGAGCTCTCAAACGTTCCTCATTTGTTAAGCCTTTATTTCCTCGGATCATTCTTGTGAACGTCCACTAGACCTGCTCCAGGGCCAGTGCATTCTCCTTGAGATATGGGGCCTAAAATTGCATACAATATTCTAAATGTGGTCGGACCAGAGACTTATAAAGCCTCAGAAGTACATTTCTGGTTTTATATTCTAGTTCTCTCAAAATAAATGCCAACATTGTATTTGCCTTCCTAACTACCCACCCAACTTTCTTAACTACTGACTCAACCTCAAGTTAACCTTCAGAAGATCCTGGACAAGGACTCCCAAGTCCCTTTGCACTTCAGATTTCTGAATTTTCTCCCCATTTAAAAAAACAGTCCATGCCTCTATACTTCCTACCAAAGTGCATAACCTCACACTTTCCCACATTGTTATTTCCATCTGCCACTTCTTTGCCCACTCTCCTAACCTGTCTAAATCCTTCTGCAGCCTCCCCACCTCCTCAATCCTACCTGTCCCTCCACATATCTTTGTGTCATCTGCAAACTTAGTCAAAATGCCCCCAGTTCCTTCATCTAGATCATGAATGTATAATGTATATGGGGGAGGCAATGGCCTAGTGGTATTATCGCTAGACTGTTAATCCAGAGATCCTGATAACGTTCTGGGGACCCGGGTTCGAATCCCGCCATGGCAGACGGTGGAATTTGAATTCAATAAATATCTGGATTACGGATCTATTGATGACCGTGAATCCATTGTCGATTGTCGGAAAAATCCATCTGGTTCACTAATGCCCATTGGGGAAGGAAACTGCCATCCTTACCTGGTCTGGCCTAAATGTGACTTCAAACCCACAGCAATGTGGTTGACTCATAACTGCCCTCTGGGCAGTTAGGGATGGACAATAAATGCTGCCCAGCCAGCGACGCCCTCATCCCGTGAATAAAGACAAAAAAAACTAGTCATGAGCTGCCATCTTGAGAAGGACCCTTTTATTCCCACTCTCTGCTTTCTGCCAGACAGGCAGTGACAACCCTGACCAATTGTACTCAGTAAATGATGAGCTTCTTTATTGCTTTTCCCAATGGCAGCAATAGATTATCGTTTGTCTGAACTAAAACAAGTTCCTATTTCTCTGGAAGATGATTTATTTCTCTGGAATGAGACAGTTGCCCTGATGTACTTTAGCAGCACTGCCCACTGCACTGAGGAAAGGTCACAGTGGAACCTTGAATCCTGCCAAGTACTTGATTGCATTGGGGCAATTCTTCTGTTTAAAAGTTTGCTGGCAAGTACACAGTGTTGTTAGCAAAACTGATTGTTCCAAACTCTCCCATTTTCTCTCCTATTCCTGCTAGAAATGAAGATGCAGAACACCATCCAGCATTAACCTCTAGCACCTTTCGAGAGTGTGAACACACTTCCCGATCCATGATGTGTTCACAGTTAAATCAGTTCTAGCCACTACCCGATGTTGTATTCTCTGAATCTGGTAATTGTCATTTAACGGGTCATGAGCTCATTACTATTTGTGGGAGCTTGCTGTGCGGAAGTGTCTGTCACATTTCCAATGTTACATCAGTGACTACTTACTTGAAAATCCTGAGGTTGTACAAGCTGCTATTGAAATGCGTGTTTTTTTTACTTTAATAACTTTGAATCAGAAACAGAAATTGCTGGAGAAACTCAGCAGGTCTGATAACATCTGAAGAACGGTTACTGGATCTTAGTAGTAACTCTGCTTTATCTCTGCAGATGCTGCCAGACCTTCTGAGTTTCTCCAGCAATTTCTGTTTTTGTTTCAGATTTCTAGCATCTATAGTTCTTTGTCTTTATTAGTTGATAACATTTGTTACTTGTGTGCATTAGAGTTCGCGAAAACGTCTGTTTGATCTTAGAATCCTAAACCTGATTAAAATTAAAACTTAAAGCAACCAGAAACCAGGATTCTTTTGTTTCTTATCCTAGATCAATGATGGCTGAAGAGGACACGTATCGTCTTGGGGTCCCTGATGTAAGTGGGACTAATATTTGTTTGAATCAAGTTTTTGTAAAAACTGACCTGCACTATGATTAATTACAAATCTCTGGGGTGAATATCAATACTCATTTGCACATATATTAAACGTATTATTTGTTACTAGTTGAAAACAGTTGCTCAAAGTTATGCAAAACAGTGAGAAATTGTTTCCAGTGGCAGGGGGACCAGTCATCAGAGAAGAGACATTGACGATATTTGGTTAACGAAGGAGAGAGAAGATGGGAAGAAATGTAAACACACAGCCAGTTTTTGTGATCTAGAATGTGCTGCCTGAAAGGGCGGTGGAAATAGATTGGCAAGGACTTTTGAAAGGGAATTGGAGAAATACTTTAAAGAAGAACGCTTTGCCGGATTCTGGGAGAGAGCAGGTGGTAGTAGGAGTAATGGTGGGCTGAATGGTCTCTGGTGTTCCAAACTCTGCTGTCAACAACTGGATTTAAGAAACAAACTATAAACTAAAATAATACAATTCTAAATAATTTAAAAGACATCAAATAACTGAGTGTTGTCATGATTTTGAATCTCCCCTTTCACCTCAGAACAGAATCAGCTCAGGTTGATGCCCTTAGAATCTCCAGAGCAGGCTACAATGCCTCTGCATTGAACGACTTTGTGACGTTTGATCACAGCTCATCAATAGCACCCACTACAGTGAAAAAATATTCCTCTAATTCATTTCAAAAGTTCAGTCTTGCTTACTGTTGACTGCTGTAAAACATCAAACTGAGGCACTGGGAAGATGATCAGCCAGCGCAGTAATGCCTATGGCTCTCTTCATGGATCTGAGATGGTAAGAGTTTAATTTCCCCAGTTGCTATCTCTCACTTTGATAAGTACAGAACCTAACATAATATTAACTTTAAATCATAAACATTTCATATTTCTGCTGTGCTTTTGTGGTAAATGTGGTTATGAAGCTGTCAGCACAGCACACCAGTGAAGAAGTCAAATATTATGATAAACAAATATTGCTGAAGGGTTGTTACAAATATTTAAAAAGTGATAGTTGTATGGTTATTACAAAATATAGTAGATCATTTTAATTATCGATTTATTTAGATCCCACCAACATCTTATAATTATGTCACTCCCTTAACAAAATATCCCAATGTGCTGTACAGCAGCATTAATTGAGTAACTTTGACTTTCAACCTCAAACTGATTTAAGAGGTGAAGTGATGAATTATAAGTGGCGTTAGAGGAGGAGTGAGGTGGAGGGTGGGGGGGTGTTGGTGAGAATGCAAATTTCCAGCCAGCAGGGCACAGGCATCTGGGGAAGTGGCTGCTGAGCCTGTAGTGAAGGCACCAACAGTCGAGAAACCGAGGTCTCGTTGGCCTTGATGATCAGCAACAGCATGGGGGTTAAGGTGCTCTGTTACCTGCCTGTTCAGCCACGTTGCATGGATGGAGGCAGAGCTGGCGGGTCCTTGTGAATTAAGCACTGGTGAGGTTCCCAATTAATATGACCAGCTGTGGGTGAAATGGGTCATCTATTTAAGTCGAGCAAAAGTTGGGCAAGTATGAAAACACTGTAAAGGATTATGGGAAAGTTTGAGAAGGAATGCTTTAAGCAGCTTTCAGGAAGGCTATTGGATGAAGAAAGACTGAGGCTGGTGAGAGAAAGTGGCTGAGAGAGCATTCAGTCCACACTTAAGCACCCTTTGTGTGGAGAAGTGCGGTTTTGCTTTGACTTTGAAAGGACTGGGTAATGGTGAGGTTCTGGAAAGAGTGCTCCTTGGTTCCAGTCCAGGTTTTGGGCTGTTGTTTATAGAGATTTTATTCAAGCTGCTGGTTAGGGTATACCTGACCCGGGAAAGGTCACTGTTGGTTGAACATATCGTTGGAGCCAGCCAAGAATATAAGAATTAGGAAAGAGACTGTTGGCTCATCCTCTCAACAAAGTCATGGTGAATCTGATTTGCTGCATATGCCCAACTATCCTCAGTAATGATTCACCCATTTACTTAACAATCTATCTACCTCTGCTTCCATCACCTTTTGAAGAAGAGAGTTCCATAGTCTAGTGACCCTCTGTGAGGAAACAAAATTGTCCTGATCTCCATCTAAAATACATGACAGCTTACTTTGACATAGTGAGCTCTCGTACTAGATCCTCCCAAACGGGAAGGAGCTTTCTCTTATCTACCCTGTCAAGGCACCTCAGGATCTCGTATATTTCAATGAAGTCATTTCTTACTCTTCTAAACTCCAGAGGATGTAAGGCCAGCTGTCCAACCTTCCTCATAAGACAGCCCATACATTCCAGGTGTTGGCGTGGCAAACATTCTGTGAATTGCTTAAATAAGAAGACCAATACTGTACCCAGTATTCAGGTCCTGCAGTCTTACCAGCACTCTGTATAACAAGCATAACCTCCCTATTTTTGAATTAAGCTTCTCTTGAGCATTCTATTAGCATTCCTCATTACTTGCTGTACTTCGAATGGACCTTGTGACAAGGATCTAGTCTGTATCCCTCCCCCAAACAATCACTTTCCTCAATTTTTGTCCAACAGAAATACTGACTAAAGATGGCTGCCCACTTAATCTCATCAAACACTCTCTGAAGATAACTTTATGTTTCCTGGCATGAAACTATGTTTAATTTCTGTGCAATTTGCAAGTAAATAGTAAATCAGTGATATTGACATTTTTCTCCCTCAGATGTATGGTATTGATGATTATAATGCTTTAGAATTGCCCAACTCCATGTTTACCTCTCCGATGGGTCCCACAGATTCTCCTCTGCAGACACGTGAGTATCATTAGAATGGATGTTTTACACTGGGTCCTGAATTAAATAATTTCTACTTTCAATATTGTTTGTAAAATTGTGAAACTGTGCCTTGGGTCTGATTTTAAGCAGTTTCCATCAAAAATAACATGAGCAGATATTACCGTCATTCAGACTAGGTTATTCTAATGAATGGTGTGTTGAGCATATCCTGTGGTACTGAACCCTTTAACGGAGAGCAGAGCTGGGAGGTATTCCCAATGAAAGATTGAATATGGTGCAGCTCTTTGACTCTTTAGTCAGAGGCACAGACAGATGTTGCTGCAGCGAACAGCGAGACATCAGAATGGTGTGTGGCCTCCCCGGTGCTAGGATCAAGGATATCTCGGAGAGGGTGCAGAATATTCTCAAAGGGGAGAGGGACCAGCAGGAGGTTGTCATACACAATGGAACTAATGACATAGGAAGAGAGAAGGATGAGACCCTGAGGACAGCATACAGGATGTTTGGCAGAAATTTAAAAATGAGGTCCTCTAGGGTAGTAATATCTGGATTATTCCCGGTGCCATGAGCTAGTGAGGGTAGGAATAGGAGGATGGAGCAGATGAATGTGTGGCTGAGGACCTGGTGCAGTCAAGAACGATTCACATTTTGGATCATTGGGATCTCCTTTGGAGTAGGTGTGACCTGTATAAGAAGGATGGATTGCAACTGAATTGGAAGGGGACTAATATACTGGCGGGGAGATTAGCTAGAACTGCTCAGAAGGATTTAAACTAGTAGGGAGAGGTGGGGTGGGGTGGGGTTGGGACCCAGGGAGATAGTGAAGAAAGAAATCAGTCTGACACTGGCACAGTTGGGAAAAGGAGCAGGTTAAACAGTCAGGGCAGGCAGGAACAAAGCAGAGAATGAGGTTGGACTGATAAATTAAACAGCATTTATTTCAATGCAAGAGGCCTAACCGGTAAGGCAGGTGAGCTCAGGGCATGGTTGGGAACATGGGACTGGGATATCATAGCGATTACAGAGACATGGCTCAGGGATGAACAGGACTGGCAACTTCATGTTCCAGGGTATAGATGTTGTAGGAAGGATAGAAAGGTGGAGCAAGAGAGGAGGGCTTTGTGGCGTTTTTGATTAGGGATAACATTATGGCTGTACTTAGAGAGGATATTCCTGGGAATACCTCCAGGGAAGTTATTTGTTTGGAACTGAGAAACAAGAAAAGGATGATCACCTTATTGGAATTGTACTATAGAACCCCAGTAGTCAGCAGGAAATTAAGAAACACATTTGTAAGGAGATCTCTGTTATCTGTAAGAATAATAGGGTGGTTATGGTAGAATTTTCCAAACATAGACTGGGACTGCCATAGGGTTAAACGCTTGGATAGAAAAGAATTTGTTAAGTATGTACAAGAAAATTTTCTGATCCAGTGTGTGGATGGACCCATTGGAGAAGGTGCAAAATCTGACCTACTCTTGGGAGATGATGCAGGGCAGGTGACTGAGGTGTCAGTGGGGAGCACTTTTGGGCCAGTGACCATAATTCTATTAGTTTTAAAATAGTGATGGAAAAGAATAGGCCAGATCTAATAGTTAAAGTTGTAGATTGGAGGAAGGCCATTTTTAACGTTATTAGGTAAGGACGTTCAAAAATTGATTGGAGGCGGATGATTACAAGTAAAGGGACAGCTGGAAAATGAGAAGCCTTCAAAAGTGTGATAACAAGAGTCCAGGGAGAGCATGTTCCTGTTAGGGTGTGGGGCAAGGCTGGTAGATGTAGGGAATGCTGAATGACTAGAGAAATTGAGGTTTTGGTTAAGAATAAGAAGGAAGCATATGTCAGGTATAGACAGCAGGGATTGAGTGAAACCTGAGAAGAGTATAAAGGTGTATCAGAGATAATAGGAACTGCAGATGCTGGAGAATCCGAGATAACAAGGTGTAGAGCTGGATGAACACAGCAGGCCAAGCAGCATCATAGGAGCAGGAAGGCTGACGTTTCAGGCCTTGACCCTTCATCCGAAATTGGGGAGGGGAAAGGGGTTCTGAAATAAATAGGGAGAGGGGGGAGGCGGATAGAAGATGGATAGAGGAGAAGATAGGTGGACAGGAGACAGACAAGTCAAAGAGGCGGGGACGGATCCAGTAAAGGTGAGTATAGGTGGGGAGGTAGGGAAGAGATAGGTCAGTCCAGGGAGGACGGACAGGTCAAGGGGGGTGGGATGAGGTTAGTAGGTAGGAAATGGGGGTGTGGCTTGAGGTGGGAGGAGGAGATAGGTGGGAGGAAAGACAGGTTAGGGAGGCGGGGACGAGCTGGGCTGGTTTTGGGATGCGGTAGTGGGAGGGGAGATTTTGAAGCTTGTGAAATCCACATTGATACCATTGGGCTGCACAGTTCCCAAGCGGAATATGAGTTGCTGTTCCTGCAGCCTTTGGGTGGCATCGCTGTGGCACTGCAGGGGGCCTAGGATCGACATGTCATCTCAGGCATGGGAGGGGGAGTTGAAATGGTTCGCGACTGGTAGGTGCAGTTGTTTATTGCGAACCAAGCGTAGGTGTTCTGCAAAGCGGTCCCCAAGCCTCACCTTGGTTTCCCCAATGTAGAGGAGGCCACAACGGGTACAGCGGATGCAGTATACCACATTAGCAGATGTGAAGGTGAACAACTGCTTGATGTGGAAAGTCTTCTTCGGGCCTCGGATGGGGGTGAGGGAGGAGGTGTGGGGGCAGGTGTAGCACTTCCTGCAGTTGCAGGGAAAAGTGCTGGGTGTGGTGGGGCTGGAGGAGATTGTGGAGCGGACAAGGGAGTCACAGAGAGAGTGGTCCTCCGGAAAGCAGACAAGGGTGAGGAGGGAAAAATGTCTTTAGTGGTGGGGTCAGATTGCAGATGGCGGAAGTGTCGGAGGATGATACGTTGGATCTGGAGGTTGGTGGGGTGGTATGTGAGGACGAGGGGGATTCTTTTTTGGTTGTTATTGCGGGGATGGGGTGTGAGGGATGAGTTGCGGGAGACACGGTCGAGGGCGTTCTCGACCACTGCAGGGGGCGAGTTGCGGTCCTTGAAGAACGAGGACATCTGAGATGTACGGGAGTGGAATGCCTCATCCTGGGAGCACATGCGGCGGAGGCGAAGGAATTGGGAATAGGGGATGGCATTTTTGCAAGAAGGTGGGTGAGAGGAGGTGTATTCTAGGTAGCTGTGGGAGTCGGGGGGCTTGAAATGGATATCGGTTTCTAGGTGGTTGCCCGAGATGGAGACGGAGAGGCCCAGGAAGGAGAAGAGAGGTATTAGAGATGGTCCAGGTGAACTTAAGGTTGGGGTGGAAGGTGTTGGTGAAGTGGATGAACTGTTCAAGCTCTTCATGGGAGCACCTGGTGGCGCCGATACAGTCATCAATGTAACGGAGGAAGAGGTGGGGTTTAGGGCCAGCGTAAGTACGGAAGAGGGATTGTTCCACGTAACCTACAAAGAGGCAGGCATAGCTTGGGCCCTTGCGGGTACCCATGGCCACCCCCTTTGTCTGTAGAAAGTGGGAGGAATTGAAAGAGAAGTTGTTGAGGGTGAGGACGAGTTCGGCTAAGCACCTTTACTGGCTCCATCCATGCCTCTTCGACTTGTCTGTCTCCTCTCCACCTATCCTCTCCTCTATCCATCTTCTATCCGCCTCCCCCTCTCTCCCTATTTATTTCAGAACCCTCTTCCCCTCCCCCATTTCTGAAGAAGGGTCTAGGCCCGAAATGTCAGCCTTCCTGCTCCTATGATGCTGCTTGGCCTGCTGTATTCATCCAGCTCTACACCCTGTTATCTAAGAGTATAAAGGCAGTGGGAGTGCCCTTAAGAAGGAAGTCAGGAAGACAAAGGGGACGTGGGATAGCTTTGGCAAATAGGGTTAAGGAGAATCCAAAGGAATTCTACAAATACATTAAGGACAAAGGCTTATGTAGGGAGAGAATAGGGCCCCTTAACGATCATCAAGGCCGCCTTTGTGTGGAACTGCAGGGGATGGAGGAGATACTAAACGAGTATTGTGTATCAGTGTTTACTGTGGAGAAGGATACGGAAGATATAGAATGTGAGGAAATAAATAGCGACATCTTGAAAAATGTCCGTATTACAGAGGAGGACGTGCTGAATGGATTAAAGTGCATTAAGGTGGATAAATCCATGGGACCTGATCAGGTGTACCCTAGAACTCTGTGGGAAGCTCGGGAAGTGATTGCTGAGCTCCTTGCTGAGATATTCGTATCATCAATAGCCGCAGGTGAGGTACTGGAAGACTGGAGTTTGGCTAAAGTGGTGCCACTATTTAAGAAAGGTGGTAAGGAAAAGGCAGGGAACTATGAGCCTGACAACGGTAGTAGGCCTATTGTTGGAGGGAATGCTGAGGGACAGGATTTACATGTGTTTGGAAAGGCAAGGACTGATTAGGGATAGTCACCATGGCTTTGCGCGTGGGAAAATATGTCTCACTAACTTGATTGAGTTTTTTGAAGAAGTAACGAAGAGGATTGATGAGGGTAGAGTACTGGACATGATCAGTATGGCATTTAACAAGTTTCCTCATGGTAGACTGGTTAGCAAGGTTAGATTACATGGAATACAGGGAGAACTAGCCATTTGGATACAGAACTGGCTTGAAGGTACATCTCAGAGGGTGGTGGTGGAGGGTTGCTTTTCAGAGTGGAGACCTGTGACCAGTGGTGTGCTACAAGGATCGGTGTTGGGTCCACTGCTTTTCATCATTTATATAAATGATTTGAATGTGGATATGGGGGACATGGTTAGTAAGTTTGCAGATGACACCAAAATTGGTGGTGTAGTAGACAGAGAAGAAGGTTACCTCAGAGTACAATGGGATCTTGATCAGATGGGCCAATGGGCCAAGCAGTGACAGACGGAGCTTAATTTGGATAAATGTGAGGTGCTGCATTTTGGAAAGGCAAATAAGGGCAGGACTTATACACTTAATGGTAGGGTCCTGGGAAGTTGCATTTGGAGGGAATCTTGCTGTTTCGCATTAATGATATTGATTTTGTGAAACCTTAATCTTTTCATTTACTCTGTTAGACATGAATTAAACATGGAAAGGATCTAAGTTATAACTGCTTCCTGATTTTACAACCATTTCACTAAATATTTCCACTGTGGAAAAACAGATTGAGATTCAGAAAGTGGTGACTCAGTCCTCAAAGTTCCTTAACACATTAGATACAATTTATCTTTTTATATGTTGTACAAGGGAAGGGTTGCTATCGAAAGTCTTGTTAGTTCGGTTTTTTTCGCACTGTTTCACTCAACACATTTTCTCTGTCTGGTTTTCTGCTATAATTTATAAACCATCTGAATTCACTTCCATTTAACATAGTGTACTGGTAAAAATTGCTCTCTAACTCCTTTCTTCAGAATGAATTTAATTATTTTACAGTTAGTACAGACAGCAATGTTTTGTTTAAAATACAAATGTAGGAGGCCACTTGTCCCGTCTGTCACTGGGCTAGTTGAAGAGCCGATCTGTAGGATCTATGAAAATTGTGTTGACAGCTAAACGTTCCAAGGCCCAATAATGGAAATCCAAGGGTGGGTAACTACTTCTAGATTTTGCTCTTTCGACGGATAAAGAAATATTTGTGTCAGGAATTAGAAAGAGTTGAATCTATGAGTTCACTTTAGGAAGGATGTGAAAGCTTTAGAGAGGGGACAATTTTTTTAAGGAATAATTCCAGTGATGGGCATTTCAGTTACGGGGATGGACCGGGGGAAGCTGGGACTCTACTCCGTAGAGAAGTAAAAGTTGAGGAAGATTTAATAGAATCATTCAAAATCATGAGAGTCTGTAGAGAGTCCGTAGTGAGAAACTGTTTCCATTAGTGGAATGATTCAGAGGACATACATCGAAGGTGATTAGTGAAAGAACCAAAGCTGACCTAATGAAAAACTTATTTTAGTCAGTGAATGGTTAGAGACAGGGATACATGGCCTGATAGTCTGCTGAGGGCAGGCTTACAAAACAAAAATGAATAAGCATCTGAATAGGAAAATTTACAAACCTAAAGACAAGGCTGAGGAGTGGAGTTAACCGAGTGGCTCTTGTCAGGAGTCGGCACAGGCTAAATGAATTAAGTGCCCTCCCTCTGGGCTATACCAGTCTACCATTCTTTGATGGTTTAGATCATCCATATTATGAGGAAGAGCTGAACTGATGAGCTAAAATTTTGGCCCAACTTGTACCCTCTGTAAACCTCAGCTTATTCAAAATGCAGCTTCCTTGTATGTTAATACAAGCCAGGTGCTGCTCCCCATTAC
The DNA here is from genome assembly GCA_024137785.1 of Ginglymostoma cirratum. NCBI lineage: Eukaryota > Metazoa > Chordata > Chondrichthyes > Orectolobiformes > Ginglymostomatidae > Ginglymostoma > Ginglymostoma cirratum. The sequence goes on from JAHRHZ010000218.1 coordinate 39,565,549, forward strand.
CCCAGTGCTCAATAACCTAAGCTGACATTTCTTTCCATTTAATTTATTCATGGGATGTGAGCATCGCTACCTGGGCCAACATTTGTTGCCCTTGAGAAGGTGGGGGTGAGCTGCCTCATTGAACCACTGCAGTCCATGTACTGTAGGTTGACCCACAATGCCCCTGGGGAGGGAATTCCAGGATTTTGACCCAGTGATACTGAAGGAGCGGTGATATATTTCCAAGTCAGGACGGTGAGTGGCTTGGAGGGGAACTTGCAGGGGGTGGTGTCCCCATGTATCTGCTGCCCTTGTCCTTCTAGATGAAAGTGGTCGTGGGTTTGGAAGGTGCTGTCTGAAGATCTTTGGTGAATTTCTGCAGTGCTTCCTGTAGATAGTACACACTGCTGCTACTCAGCGTCAGTGGTGGAGGGAGTGGAAGCCTGTGGATGTGGTACCAATCAAATGGGCTGCTTTCTCCTGGATGGTGTTAAGCTTTTTGAGTGTTGATGGAACTGCACCCATCCAGGCAAGTGGGGAATATGCTATCACACTCCTGACTTGTGCTTTGTAAATGACGGACAGGCTTTGGCGTGTCAGGAGGTGAGTTACTCGCCACAGTATTCCCAGCCTCTGAGCTGCTCTTGTAACTGCTGTGTTTATATGGCTAGTCCAGTTGAGTTTCTAGTCAATGGAAACCCCAAGGATGTTGATGGTCGAGGATTCAGTAATGGGGATGCCATTGAATGTCGAAGGGTGATAGTTAGATTCTCTTTTGTTGGAGATAGCAATTGTTTGGTACTTGTGTGGCACAAATGTCACTTGCCACTTTTCAGCCTACACCTGGATGTTGTCCAGATCTTGCTACATTTGAACATTGACTGTTTAGTATCTAAGGAATCACGAATGGCGCTTAACATTATGAAATCATCGGCGAACATCCCTGTTTCTGACCTTACAATGGAGGGATGGTCATTGATGAAGCAGTTGAAGATGGTTGGGTTTAGGATACTATGCTGAGGAACTCCTGCAGAGATGTCGTGGAGCTGAGATAACTGACCTCCGACAACTATGACTATCTTTCCTATATGTCAGGTATAACTCCAATCACTGGAGAGTTTTCCCTCCATTCCCACTGACTTTGGTTTTGCTAGGGCTCCTTGATACTACACTCAGTCGAATGCAGCCTTGCTGTCAAGGGCTGTCACTCTCATCTCACCTCTGGAATTCAGCACCTTTGTCCATGTTTGAACCAAGGCTGTAATGAGGTCAGGAGGTGAGTGGCCCTGGCAGAACCCAAATTGGGTATTACTGAGCAGATGCTGCTTGATAGATGTTGATGACACCTTCCATCATTTTACTGATTATCAAGAGTAGACTGATGGGGTGATAATTGGCCAGATTGGATTTATCCTGTTTTTTGAGTACTGGTCATACCTGGGCAATTTTTCACATTATCAAGCTTGATGCCAGTGTTGTAACTGTACTGGAACAGCTTGGGTAGAGAAGTGGCAAGTTCTGGAGCACAAGTCTTCAGTACTATTGCTGGAATATTGTCAGGGCCCATAGCCTTAGCAGTATCTAGTTCCTTCAGATGTTTCTTGGTATCATGTAGTAAATTGAATTGGCTGAAGACTGGTATCTCTAATGCTGGGGACCACTGGAGGAGGCTGAGATGGATCATTTACATGCTGAAGATTGTTGGGAATACCTTATATTTTGCACTGATGTGCTGAGCTTCTCCACCATTGAGGATGAGGATATTTATGAAGCCTCCTTCTTCAGTGAGTTGTTTAATTGTGCAGCACCATTCGCGAGTGAATGTGGCAGGACTGCAGATCTTAGATCTGATCTGTTAGTTGTGGGATCACTTAGCTCGGTCTATCATTTGCTACTTATGTTGTTTGGCATGTAAGTAATCCTGTTTGGCTTCACCAGGATGACACCCCATCTTCAGGTATGCCTGGTGCTCCTGGCGTGCTCTCCATTGAACCAAGGTTGATTGTCTGGCCTGATGGTAATAGTTGAATGGGGGATATGCTGGACCATGAGAATATAAATTGTGTCTCATCCATTAAAGACACCATTTTAAAACTTATGCCCTTGTATTTTTGTTCTCCCTGAGTTTGCATTTCTTTCTCTCCATCAGTCTCGCAATCTTTCAATTCCAGTGTTTTTTTTTGCTTCTGAATTGCTGATTCCCACTGTTACACCACTGGTGGCTGTGCCTTCAGCTGCCTGGATGCTAATCTCTGGAGTCCCATCCCAAAGCCCCTCTTAACAGCCTCTCCACAACAAAATGATCCTTAAAATGGAGGTTTTGGTCGCTGATGGTAATACCATCGAATGAGATTCTGTAAAATTTTAATTAAATACAGTGGTGTGAATACAAATCTTGAGCTGTTGTACTCTGTTAAAGGTGTTACGTAAATAAAAGTTGTCAGTGCAATAATCAATAGATAATAAACATCAAAATGATGTAAGCTGTACTGTAATATATCAATCCCACCTTGTAATGTCAGGAGGAACAAGAGCAGGGGTAGTCAATTTGGCCTCTTGAACCTGCTCCATTGTCAAACACCAATTGTCTCTGACCTGACTAAATTGTTACCTCCAATTTTCTGTCTACCCTTGACTTTCTTGTAGATTAAAAATCCATATAACTCGGCCTTGAATACATGACCCAGCCTCCACTGTTCTTTGGGATAGAGAATTTCAAAGATTAAAGACCCTTTGAGGGAAGAAACTCCTCCTCATCTCCATCTTAAAACTGTCTCCCAGTTCTAGGTTCCCACCATTGGAACCATCCTCTCATTATTCACTTGTGAAGACCCCTCAGATTCTTACATCATTCAATAATGTCATTTCTTATTCTTCTAAACTCTAATAGAAATAGCCCAGCCTGCTCAAACTTCTTGAATTCTATAACCAGTCAAGACATCTGGTCACCTTGCGCATCAGTGAACATTGGGTGTAAGAAATTTGAATGTAAATCATATTTCATGCTATGACCTCAGTTTAAATGAAGTGGCATGAATGATCCTGTAATCCTTGAGTGAAACACCATTTACTGGTTTGAAGTTGAACTAGTTTTTCTGTTTAGCATGAAGAGGGTCAGATTATCAAGTGTATGAAGCAGATTGAATTGGCAGCATTAAGTTGGGTATGGTCTTTGGATGATTTTATGACTTAGTACTTTGGAAGTATGATATGTTGCTTGTTATCATAAATATCTCTAACTAACAAGCAGTTTTTACAACTGTTAGGATTTATGAGAGGGTTTTTTGTTTGCAATCTCAGCCTTACAAGGGAGAATTGTTTCTCCCTCATTGGTGGGTAAGGGAATTTCCAGCAAAAGATCTTCATTCAAATTAGACTCCAACTTGCTTATGAAGTGTATCTTTTGTAAGTGCTGATTTTGCTATTGCAATAATCATTGTACCTTTTCTTCCCAGCTGATGGACCATACCTGCAGATTCTAGAACAACCCAAACAGGTAAGAGAGGGACATTGACAGCAACGTTTCTTGGACTCATGATCAAAGCCACATTGCTCATGTTAACATCATCCTGTAGTTCATTAGTCAGTTTCTTTCATTTTATGGAATCTTACAGCACAGAACTGACATCTGTTGGCCCACTGTGTCTCTGCCAGGCCTTTGAAAGATTCAGCAATTATCCCCACTGTTGCCCTGATGCCCTCCTTCCAGTCCTGCACATTTCTCCTAAGCAAGTGTTTATCCAACTCCCTTTATAAAGATATTATTGAATCTGCTTCTACTGTCCTTTCTGTTCCAGACCAATATAACTCATTTCATGAAAAAGCAACTTCTGACATTCCCCGTGGATTATCTTTAATCTGTGACATCTGGTGATTTACCCTGTCCACAGTGGAAAACATTTCTCCCTCTCGACTCCATGAAAACTACATACCATCTTGAATGCCTCTATTAAATCTCCTCTGAGCCCTCTCTGTTGCATGGAGAACAATCCAGTTTCTCCGGTCTCTCTGTGAAGAACCTACCTCCCACAAATCCCCAAGGCCAAAATTGATGAATATTTCAGTTGATGTCAAACCAGAACAAAATGGGATTCAGTTCTGATTTTCAAATTCTTTCACGCATCTTGGACGATTGAAAGCAAGTTTTGGAAAGCTGAGGCTGAGTCTGTTTGAACACAGATTTGATGATTGATTATAACTGCCTTTGTTTGAGAACTTGTAATGTTGATGAATTGATTTCATTGGAAAGCAGAATAGTAGTAAAGGTGAAATGTATTTCAGATGATCACAGGGAATTAAGTTGGCAGAGAAAACCAGTTGTTGTCAGAGAATTGTACCGAGAGGAACATGGAGAGTTTTTACAATCTGCAGTGTTCTGCCTGAAAGGTTGGTGTTCAGTTTTAACTTTTAAAAGAAAACTGGATGAATTCTTGAAGACAGTCAGGAGAGAGCAGAGAGAGTGCTCTTCCAAAGAGCAGGTGAGGTACAATGGGCTAAATAGTCTTCTGTGCTGTTGGATTCTATTCTGTGGATTCTGTAAACTTTTATTTTCAAGGATTAATGAGACATTACTGGAAGAATGTTTAGAATTGTGAGGAAGAAGCAAAGAAAGTTTTTATTCTAAATCACAGTTGCTGAATAAATAGTGTTTTATTATATAATAGTCCCAACGTTATCCTCATTGACAAACTGTGGGCAGTGGTTAAGGACATATATTTGTAGATAGACTGGGACCTGGAGTACAGTTTACTAAATTTACTTACTTGGGTAGATCTGATGTTTACCCTCAGCTATCATGTGTTGCCTATGAGGCAAGAACCATACCAGGGATGATGGGAGGTCCTTTAGAAACCAACAATTGAGAGAAATTTCTGTAAATTGACAGCAGATATAAATCCCTAAATTGCACTTTTGGAATAGAATATCGGGATCAGAAGAATCAGTAAGAAATAATCAGCTTGCTTAATACTTCTTTCAAACAGATGGATATTTTTGCTGCTTTTCTCTGGATAGAGATTGTCTTCCTTTTGGACCAATTCATGCAGCTGCCAATTCAGATTCTTGATTTAGAGTGATCACCAAGTTGGTTGCTTCTACACTAGAACCAGTGATCACCTTGATGCTGAAGTGATGGTGGCTGGTTCACTATCACTTGTGGAGTTTTACAATTGGTGGTGATGTTTCCTGTGTCTGTTATTTCATTTGTATCTGTACCATGTGTTTGTCAGACTGGTGGAAGTGCTTATCTTCAAGGATCCTGAAGAAAAACTATTGAAAAAAGAGAAACAAATTGTTTTCATAAACCTTTCAAAAACAATTTATGAATAGGTTTAAAGAAGAAATTATGTTTTAAAGAGAAGCCAGACCTGTTTAAACAGCAGCAACCACAAAATAAACCACACGTCCTCAATATTAACCTTCGCAATGTCAGTAAATGACAGTTTTCTAGACATTGGGTTTGTCATTCTGGCAAATATTCACAATAGGAAGGAAGTCAACGTATGTAATAAATGTCAGCATTGAAATTTGTACGTATGCATCTCCAAATGATGATTATCTCAGTCCATTGAAGCTTCCTCTCCAGCATGTTACATAGAATTTTCAGCACAGAAACTTACCTTTCAGTCCGATCGTTCATGTAGGCATTGAGGTTCTACACAAACTACCACCAATCCTCATTCATAGCCAACAGTTTCATATCCATGTAAATATTTCAACCAAGAGTGAGTGCCCAACTGTTAAATCACAAATTGAATTTATAATCAAGATGAGACCTTAAATCCAGTAAGAAAGATTAAGAAAATTTAACTGTTCCCAAACTCTAATTAGACTAGTGTTTCTACAGGAGGAGTAATGGTTTGTTGATGGTAGGTTAGTGGTAAATGTGAATCAGTCGTTGTGTTGCTTTATAAAAGCAAACGTTCTTTTTAGGCTTCCAGATGTTATGATCCCAGCCGATGGTAATAATGGAGAAGTCACATTCCAACATGAAACCGCACTTGACAAAGCGTATGTTTAAAATTTGCAGTTGGTGGCTGCTGTGGTTAGTCACTGCATCATATTCACTTGAAGATGCAGATGTTCTTTAAAAACAGAACATAAGTTTATTAAATAAAAGAAACAAACAAAGGTATATATAAGTTATAAAGATAATGACACAAGCTTCAAATCAAAGTTTCAACCTGTTTTGCAACATTGTTACAGAGACTCAATCGCAGAGAAATATCATCCTATCTCGGCTTTTTAAATCTGACTCTTTGACTGCTTCAGTAATTGTTTGAGTCCGCTGGCATGAATTCTGATGATCCAAGTATTTTCAGTGCTAACAACTTGAAGATTTTGATCCAAACTCTTCAAAGCTTCACAGACTAGAAACCACTTCTGTTTGAGGTGACTGGTTCCCCTGCAAAAAGAAACTAGTCTACTTTCTGAACAAATATTTCAAATATTTTGTGAAGTCAAACCTGTACCAATTGCCTTCGTATGTTTGCTCTGCCTGTCATAAACCCAACAGCTGAAATACTTATCCAGTAACACCACAGGGTTCCCCCAGGCACTTGATTACAATCATATATCTTGGAGCTAATACAGTTCAATCACACTTCCAAATGACTTTGAATGTTTTGAAAAGATATTTGCAGATATGTTTAAAACCTATCTGCCACTATTTAGAAAAAAGTCTAAATTTCAAAGATGATAACACATATTACAAATGGCAGGCAGTGACCATCTCCAATAAGAAACAATCGAACTATCATCTCTTGACATTCAACCATTTGACATCAAATGTAGAGGGAAGGCAATGGCCTAATGATGTTATCACTAGACTATTAATCTAGAAACCCTGGTAATTATCCTAACTCTAACCCGGGTTTGAATCTGTCATGGCAGATGGCGAATTTCGATTCAATTAAAAATCTGGAATTAAGAGTCTAATGATGACCATATGACCATATAACCAGGGGAAACCCAACTGGCTCACTAATGTCCTTCAGGGAAGGAAATCTACCATCCTCATCTGGTCTGACCCACATGTGACTCCAGGCCTAAAGCAATGTGGTTGACTCCTAACTGCCCTCTAGGCAATTAGGGATGGGCAATAAATGTGAAGAAAAAAATCAGAGTTAACCTTTTGGTTCTGGTGACCCTTGCTCAGAACTCAGTAGGGTCACCGGACCCAAAATGTCAACTCTGATTTTTTTCTTCACAGATGCTGCCAGACATACTGAGCTTTTTCTAGCAACTTCTGTTTTTGTTTCTGAGTTACAGCATCCACAGTTCTTTCAGTTTTTATGGGCAATAAAATGGCCTAGCCTGTGACATCAAAAAAAATTCAATGGTGTTTCCGTCACTGAGTACCCCGCTATCAACATCCTGGGGATATCATTGACCAGAAACTGAAGTGGACTTGTCATATAAACACAGCAGCTACAAGAGCAGGTCAGAGGCTGGGAATTCTGCGAGTAACTCACCTCCTGACTCCCAAAGCCTGTCTACCATCTACAAGGCATAAGTCAGGAGTTTGATGGCATACTCTCCACTTGCCTGGAATGGGTACAGCTCGAACAATACTCAAGAACTTGAAACCATCCAGTACATAACAGCCCACTTGGCACCACATCCACAAACATCTACTGGATCCACCACTAATGCTCAGTTGCATTGTACTATCTACAATGACATGGAGGTGCTGGTGTTCGACTGAGGTGGATGAGGTCAGAAATCACACAACAACAGGTTTATTTTAAATCACAAGCTTTCAGAGAGTAGCCCCTTCACCTGACGAAGGCGCTATGCTCCAAAAGCTTGTGTTTTCAAATAAACCTGTTGGACTGTAACCTGGTGTCTTGTGATTTCTGTAGTGGATCTTGTAGATAGTAATTTACCAAAGATCCTCAGACAACACCTTCCAAGTTCATGACCACTTACATCTGGAAGGACAAAGGCTGCAGATATATGGGAACACCACCCCCTGCAAGTTCCCCTCCAAGCCACTCATCACCCTGACTTGGAATTATATCAGCACTCCTTCACTGTTGCTGGGTCAAAATCCTGGAATTCCCTCCCTGAGGACATTATGAATCAACCTACAGCTGCAGTGGTTCAAGAAGGCAGCTCACCACCACCTTCAGAGAGCACCTAGGGATGTGCAATAAATGCTGGCCTAGCCAGTGATGCCCACATCCCACAAGTGAATTTAAAAACAATTGTGTATTTTCCATTAGACACAAAGCTTGTTCATCTTTGAGGTTAATTTGTGATGTTGAATCCACTTCATTTATTGAGTTTGCTCCCTGTCATCAAAACTGAACTGATTCTAGGTGCATCAGCAACTGACTCTGATATATCAGTTGTGCCTGGTATTTTGAATAAACTTGCTGTCAATATAGACCCACAACATTTCCATGGTAACAGAGAAGGTGGCAGGACAAGTTGAAGATCTTTTAAGAAAAAGTGTGACCTTGGGCTTTATAAACAGTACCTTGAAGTACAGAAACAAGGAGAAAATGCCAGACCTTAAACCTCACCTGGAGTTGTGTGTCCACTTTGCAAAGTGTGTTAAGGCCTTGGAGAAGCTGCAAATGGGACCTGAAATGATGGGCTTCAGCTGTTCCCTGTCAGCCCTGATTTGAAAGTCTTGATTGATTCTCCATCTTCCAGTCTGTCAGGTGGAGCATTCCAGATCCTAATCACTCACAATTTAAAGGAAATTGCTGGTTCTTTTAGCCTGTTATCTGAGATTGGTGTTTGTCCCTATCTACTCAGTCTAGCCCCCTTTTTGATTTTGAACACTTTGAGATGAAATCTCCTGTCAATTCTGTCTGCTTCAGGGATAACAGTTCCAGCTTCGCTAATCCACTAATGTCATTGAGATATCTCATCTCTGAAACTCTTATCTGCATCCTTTTTCTAAATCCCCAACGTATTGTTTGACTAAACACGTGGATGAGGGTAAAGTGGTTGATGTGGTGTATATTGATTTCAGTAAAGCGTTTGATAAGGTTCCCTGCGTTAGACTATTGCAGAAAATTCAGAGGCATGGAATTGAGGGTGATTTAGTGGTTTGGATCAGAAATTGGCTAGCTGTAAGAAGACAGAGGGTGGTGGTTGATGGGAAATGTTCATCCTGGAGTTCAGTTACTAGTGGCGTACCGCAAGGATCTGTTTTGGGGCCACTGCTGTTTGTCATTTTTATAAATGACCTGGATGAGGGGGTAGAAGGATGGGTTAGTAAATTTGCAGATGACACTAAAGTCGGTGGAGTTGTGGATAGTGCGGAAGGATGTTGCAGGTTACAGAGGGACATAGATAAGCTGCAGAGCTGGGCTGAGAGGTGGCAAATGGAGTTTAATGCGGAAAAGTGTGAGGTGATTCACTTTGGAAGGAGTAACAGGAATACAGAGTACTGGGCTAATGGTAAGATTCTTGGTGGTGTGGACGAGCAGAGAGATCTCGGTGTCCATGTGCATAGATCCCTGAAAGTTGCCACCCAGGTTGATAGGGTTGTTAAGAAGGCGTACGGTGTATTAGAGATAACAAGCATGGGGCTGGATGAACACAGCAGGTCAAGCAGCATCATAGGAGCAGGAAAACTCGATGTTTCGGGCCTAAACCCTTCATCAGAAATCATGAGAGAGTTGCAGTGGGAGAGAGATTCCCTCAGGTTTGTCCGGAGGGAGGAGGGTAACTTCTTCAGGGTAGGCATCCTTAGAAGAGGCTTCGCAGTGGGGTTAAATTTGTATCAGAGATAAAAGGTACTGCAGATGCTGGAGAATCCGAGATAACAAGCATGGGGCTGGATGAACACAGCAGGTCAAGCAGCATCATAGGAGCAGGAAAACTCGACGTTTCGGGCCTAAACCCTTCATCAGAAATCCGGTGTGTTAGGTTTTATTGGTAGAGGGATTGAGTTTCGGAGCCGTGAGGTCATGTTGCAGCTGTACAAAACTCTGGTGCGGCCGCACTTGGAGTATTGTGTACAGTTCTGGTCACCGCATTATAGGAAGGATGTGGAAGCATTGGAAAGGGTGCAGAGGAGATTTACGAGGACGTTGCCTGGCATGGAGGGAAGGTCTCATGAGGAAAGGCTGAGGGACTTGAGGCTGTTTTCGTTAGAGAGAAGAAGGTTAAGAGATGACTTAGTAGAGACATACAAGATGATCAGAGAATTGGATAGGGTGGACTGTGAGAGCCTTTTTCCTCGGATGGTGATGGCTAGCACGAGGGGACATAGCTTTAAATTGAGGGGTGATAGATGTAGGACAGATGTCAGAAGTAGACTCTTTACTCAGAGAGTAGTAAGGGCATGGAATGCCTTGCCTGCAGCAGTTGTAGACTCGCCAACTTGAAGGGCATTTAAATGATCGTTGGATAAACATATGGATGATAATGGAATAGTGTAGGTTAGATGGGCTTCAGATTGGTTTCACAGGTCGGCGCAGCATCGAGGGCCGAAGGGCCTGTACTGCGCTGTAATGTTCTATGTTCTATCTGTTTGAATTGTTTGTAAATGCTCACTGTCCAATCTGATTTGTCTTTGTAGAGAGGATTTCGTTTCCGTTATGGATGTGAGGGACCATCCCATGGAGGATTACCCGGTGCATCGAGTGAGAAAAACAAGAAATCCTACCCTACTGTGAAGGTTTTTGTTTCATTATTAAATCTGTTTATTGCACGTAAGAATGTGAAAGAATCTTAACAGTCTGGTTAAATGAGTTTGGCCTGTTCCATCTTCCCTTGTTCAGTATTGAGTGTTTAAAATAAATTGGACTTCTTACAATTTCACATCTGTCCATTCTGAACGATCTAAACCACAGGATATCTAGTTAATAATTTCAAATATGTCTGAACATTTTAAGTAAATTTTCAGGGTATTTCTGTGGATTTTTGTCAGTTCAGCAAATGAGTTGGCAGATGGTGGGTGGAATTCTGACTGTAGTATTTATATTTAGAGTGTATTCAAATCTTACTTTATACTTAATTAGATATTTGTGTGGGCTTGGGAGGGTTAGAGTTTGTAATGGTGAAAAATCTGTGAACAGGAAGTAACCTGGTGCTTAAAATAATGTCACAGGAAATTTACATCTAAGGCGTAATGTTAATATTTTGGCCTTGAGTTCTCTGGTGTAAATATAATATTAAATATGTACAGATTTTAGCTATAGTTCTGCTTCCCTCATTCCCACTAATTGTAATAACAATCCAGAGAAGATTAATTCCTTCCCCAAATGTGGAAAAGAAACCTAGATGTCATCGCTTGGTACATCTGAAATCTTTGCTGAACCAAAAGGAATCTTTCTTCAATTTAAAGAATATTTTGTAGGTCAGTTCAACATCTGGCTTCTTTATACAATCAATGTCAAGCTGAAAATGGGAAGCTAAAATGGGAACAAAACTTCTGCTGAAATTTAAAATGTTAAAATACCAATGTCAGAGGAAACAGAAATCCCAAGAGGGAACTGCAATCTATACAGTTCCTCTAACCTGTTCAGTTCTGTTTTTGTGCCTCATCTCAACTTCAATTTGTATTACTATATCATATTTAATGTAATTAGACTGAATTAACAGTCTTTCATATATCTGAAGATTAGCAACTGTCACAGGTTCTTTGCCTCTACTCTGGTTAGCACAGACAGCTCATACTGAGGCTGAAGAAACTCCAGAGTGCTATTACATTAAACGCGGAGTTTGGATGAGAAAGTGGAGATGCCCTCATAGATATGCAGATGGAGATTGGATGGTTGTTCAACAAATAAGGGTGTTGCCCCCCTATTGGGAGTAGCACTTGAAATTCCTATGGCAGGGCATACAGGAATATGGAAAATATAGGCATAAATAAACAGGTTTATTACATGGCTAAGATTTCATAAAGACAGAATGCAGTACTTTAAAATGTGTCACATGTTTCTTGGTAGGAAAGCCTAAACGTGTAATTAAACCAACGCCTTTGATACCTGAACAAGTTTATGAGGAACAGTTTAGTTGAGTATTAAGGGATTGTGTATGATCATTGCTAAAAACAAAATTAGCACATCAGAATAATCTTAGTTATGAATATGACAACTTAGTGTATTTTTCCCCCAGTTTTTGTTGTTTGTGTGTATCGGGGAGTTTTAGAAGGGCATTAGAGTTTTAACTAATAGAAGTACATGTTGAAAATTCATAGTTGTTTACCTCAAGAAGCTTTAATACCCAAATGAGGAAGTATTTGAGATGATTTAGAGTCATAGAGTTACAGAGTAATACAGCATAAAAACATGCCCTTTGGTCCAAACTGGTCCATGCTGACCACGGTGCCCACGCAGCTAGTTCCCATTGCCCACATTTAGTCCATCTCCTTCTAAACCCTTCCCATCCGTGTAGCTATCCAAATGGTTTTTAAATGTTGCTATTGCACCTGCCTCAACCATGTTCTCTGGCAGCCCATTCCATATACACACCACTCTCTGCATGAAGAAGCTGCCCCTCAGGTCCTTCTTAAATCTTTCCCCTCTCACCTTAAACCTATGCCCTCTAGTTCTCAATTTCCCATCCCTGGGAAAGAGACTATATGCATTCGTCTTATCAATGCCTCTCATGATTTAATACACCACAATTAGGTCACCCCTCATTCTCCTGTGTTTCAAGGAATAAAGTTTTATCCTGGCCAACCTCGCCATATAACTCAGGTCTGTTAGTCCTGGCAACATCCTTGTAAATTTTCTTTGCACTCTTTCTAGTTTAACTACATCTTTCCTATAACAGGGTGACCAAATCTGTACACAATACTCCAAGTGCAGGCTCACCAACGACTTATACAACTGTAACATAACATTCCTATACTCATTGCCTCAACTGATGAAGGCCAGCATGCTTAGTGCCTTCTTCACCACTCTGTCCACCTATGATGTTGCTTTCAATGAACTATGTACTTGTATTCCTAGGTCCCTCTGGCCCTCAACACTTCTCAGGACCTTACCATTAACTGTATAAGTCCTTTCCAAAGTGCGACACCTCACGCTCATCTGTATTGAATTGCATTTGCCAGTCCTCAGTCCACTTCCCCAACTGATCAAAATCCATCTGTAATTTTTGATAACCTTCTTCGCTATCAACAATACCTCCTAATTTTGTATCATCTGCAAACTTACTAATCATGCCTTGTACGTTTACATCCAGGTCTTTTATGTCAGTAACAAATAACAAAGGCCCCAGCACCGACCCCTGTGGCACACCACTGGTCACAGGCCTCCAATCTGAGAAACAACCTTCAACCATCACCCTCTGCTTCCTGCCATCAAACTAATTTTGAATCCAATTAGCCAGCTCTCCCTGGATCCCATGCGACCTAACTTTCATGATTAGCTTACCGTGCGGGATCTTGTCAAAGGCCTTACTAAAGTCCATGTAGACAACATCCACTGCCCTGCCCTCATCCATCCTCTTGGTTACCTCTTTAAAAAACTCTAAGAGATTTGTCAGACATAACTTCCCACGCGCAAATCCGTGCTGACTATCCCTAATCAGACCTGGATTATCCAAATGTTGGTTGAATCTGTCCCTCAGTATCCTCTCCAATAACTTGCCTACCACTGATGTCAGGCTCACTGGCCTGTAGTTCCCTGGCTCGTCTTTGCTACCTTTCTTAAACAATGGAACAACATCAGCCACCCTCCAGGCTTCTGGAACTTCACCAGTGGCTAAAGATGAAGCAAAAATCTCTGCAAGGGCCTCTGCAATTCCTTCCCTGGCATCCCACAGCATCAGAGGATGGACTTGATCAGGCCCAGGGATTTATCCTCCTTAATGCACTTTAAGGCTGCAAACACCACCCCTCTGGTAATATGTATGCAGTCTAAAACATCCCCACTTGTTTCCCTCATTTCCTTAACATCCATGATTCTCTCGGTAAACACTGGTAAACACTCGGTAAAATCTCTCCCGTTTCCTGTGGCTCCACACATAGACACCCTTGCTGATCTTTAAGGGGACTTATTATCTCTCTAGCCACCCTCTTACTCTTAATATGGCTGTAGAAACTAACCAGCCAGATCCATCTCGTACCCTCTTTTTGCTCTTCTGATTTCCCTCTTAAGTGTGCTCCTACACTTTTTATAGTCATCCAGGGATTCATTTGAGCCTGATAGCTTAAACCCAATGTGTGCCCTCTTCTTTTTCCTGACCAGAGCCTCATCAGCCAGAGATCCCTAAACCTGCCAGCTTTTCCCTTCATCATAACAGGGTCATACTGTCTCTGGACTCTTGATACCACGGTTTTAAAAGCCTCCCATTTACCAGTCGTTCCTTTTCCTTCAAGTAGACTCACCCAGTCGACCTCTGCTGGATCCTGCTGAATGTCCCCAAAATTGGCCCTACTCTAGTTCAGCACCTTAACCTGTGGACCTGTCCTATCTTTTTCCATAACTATGTTAAAATTAAGAGAGTTATGGTCACTGGAGCCAAAGTGCTCTCTGACTGACACTTCAGTCACTTGCCTGACCTCAGTTCCTAAGAGGAGGTCCAGTGTTGCACCCTCCTGAGCAGGGCCCTCTACACATTGATTTAGGAAGCTTTCCTGAGCACATCTGACAAATTCCACGTCGTCCGGGTGGCCAAGTCAATACAGGGGAAATTAAAATCCCCAAGCAATACTGCTCTGTTATTACTACAGGTATCTGCAATCTCTCTACATGTCCGCTTCTCTACTACCTGCTGACTATTTGTGGGTCTATAATACAGTCCCAACAGAGTGACCACCTGCTTCTTGTGTCTGAGTTCTAACCATATGGCCTCATTTGATGGCTCCTTAAGAATATCCTCTCTAAGCACTGTTGTTATTGTCCTCCCTTATCAAAAGGGCAGCTCCCCCTTCTCGCTTACTTATACTTTTGTCACACCTGTAGCTTCTGTATCCTGGAACATTGAGCTGCCGGTCCTGCCCTTCTCTCAGCCATGTTTCTGTTATGGCTATAATATTCCAGTCCCCAGAGCCAGTTCATTCCGTGAGCTCACCTGCCTTACCAGTCAGGCCTCGTGCGTTGAAATAAATGCACTTTAAACCAGAAATCTTTTCCTTTCCTTTACTGTGCCCCTGGCTTTCCTGAATAGTAAACTTCCTCTTGATGGTTAATGTATTTTCCCCTGACTTCTCGATGGCCCCTCTCTTATTCAGAGTCCCACCCCTGTTCCAAACCAGTTTAAACTCTTCCGGGTAACACTAGCAAATCTCCCTGAGAGGATATTGGACCCCCTCCGGTTGAAGTGCAACCTATCCCTCTTGTACAGGTCATCTCTACCCCAAAAGAGATCCCAATGATCCAAGAACTGAAAAGTCTGCCCTCCTCAGCCACACATTCATCTGGCCTATCTTTCTATTTCTATCCTCACTGGTGCGTGGCACTGGGAGTAATCTGGAGATCACTACCCTTGAGGTCCTACTTTTTAAACTTGTTGCCTAACTCTTTGTACTCTTTTCACAGGACCCCATCCCTTTGTCTGCCTACGTGCACATTGGTACAAATGACAATGACCTCTGGCAGTTCACCCTCCCCCTTCAGAATGTTCTGTAACCGCTTAGAGACATCCTTGACCGTGGCACCCGGAGACAACACACCATCCTGGTGTCCCTTCTGCAGCCACAGAATCTCCTGTCTGTCCCATCACAATTGAGTCTCCTATCAATATCGTTCTGTCTGACTGTATCCTTTCCCTCTGAACCTCAGAGCCAGTCACAGTGCCGCTGACCTGACTGTGCTGCTGCTGCTAGCCCTTGAAAGGTCACCCCACCCCACAACAGCATGCCAAGGTGGTATACCTGTTATTGAGGGGAATGGCCACATGGGAACCCTGCACTATCTGCCATCTGCTGCCCCCACCCCCCAACCTCTTCTGGTGGTCGCTCAGTTCTCTACAGCCTTCACCTCAGGAGTGACCACTTTGCTATAGCTCTAATCAATGATGTTCTCTGCATCCCGGAGGATCCTGAGTGCATCCAGCTCCAGCTCCCATTCCCTAATGCGGTCTGTCAGGAGATATATCTGGGTGCCACCAGGGACACTGGAAGTCTCCCTGATCTCCCACACCTAACTATGTTTAAACTAAGAGAGTTAGAAGCTGGATAGAATATATAAGGGGGATTAAAAAAAAAATCTGCTGATAGGTGATTGGATGAAATGGGGTGTATGCAAAAGTTAAATATTTCTAATGGTAATAATTATCTGCAGGTTATGGGTATTATCATGTTCCTCCCTAAACAGAAGTGTTGGAGAGATTGCTGTTCTGGACGTTGGTAGTGTCCCTACCCCTGAACCAGGAGGCCCGGGTTCAAGTCCCACCTGCTCCAGAGGTGTGTCATAACATATCTAAATTAAGAACAACACTTACAGGGATCTGTGGTATCCAGAAACAAAGGTGAAATAAGTTATCATCTTAAAGAAAACAGAAGGATAGGGAAGATATGGTACAATGTTAGTGTCTCCATCTCTGGCCCAGAAGTAGTTAGTACAAGTCCCACTGCCATCACAGTTTATCCATCTGCATTTCTCTCTAATTTGAAACTCTAAGCTTGACTTTGAATCTGCTCCTGAGGATGCATGGTTTAGTGGCACTTGTGGTGCATTTGTAGTGTCCCCATCTCTGGCGCGGATGACATCAAGAGCAGTCTGCTTCGAAGGTGTGTCATAACACATCTGAACATGTTGATGAAAATAACTATTAGAGAGTGTAAAGATTAGTTTTAGTTCTATCTTGCTGCAGCTGCTGTTCTGAAATATAACATGGTTCATGTGGGGCTCAGACCAGTTGGACCTCCTAGCCTGTTTCTGTGATGTGAAGTTTGGAACTTGGAGTGAGTGTGGTATGTTGAAATCCATTCAACTCTTTATCCATGTTACATTTCGTGACTTAATTCCTGTGGCTTGGAGAGACTGCCTCTCCATTTTTGCCTTTTCTGCGTTTGAAGTTGTAAAGCTGTCCTGCAATGGTTTATGTTGCTGGTTATTTGTGTATTGTTTGAACTTTGTTTTTCTGAGTGAGTAGGCAATGGGGAACAGGCTAATGCGTTTCTGTTATTTATAGTCTGCTGATGACTGCAGCCCTCTGCCCATCATTTATCCAGGCCTCCACATACAATGAGACTGGGTCAAAGAGAGTTAAATTATGAGAACAGGTTAACTAAATGAACTTTGTATTCCCTCAATTTCAGGAGATTGTCAGCCCTAATTGATGATGAAGGGAACAGTTGGATAGAGTGAAACTGTTTCCTGTGGTGTGAGTGATGTTCCACAGTGGGTCCAGAACCTTACATTTCAAGTCAGTCCATGCAGAGGTGCACAGAAATCTGAAACTCTTCCCCAAACAGCTGTTGAGGGATACTGGAGAGATACTGGAAATCTGAAATAAAAACCAGAAAGTTAGAACCTGACTTCAGAGCTCTCAAATGTTAACTTTGTTTCTTTCTCTACTTTTTCTGTTTTGATTTTAAAAAATCTAAGGGCCAGGCCTAATCTGATTCGACAGTGGATAGGCTCAGGGGGTTGAATAGCCTCCTGTTATTCTGTGTTCATGCAAAAATATTTCCGAATCACTCCCATTGTTCTTTTTACTCACTGAACATGGCTAATAGTTATTCACAAACTATCTAACTTTGAACATCTCTCTTACTGAAACATGAATGAGATGGTTTACAGATTAAAAACATTTAAATGCCATGTTCCACAACTCCGGTGATCTCTCCATCTATGACCAACATGCTGTTTTCTTGAGAGATAAAAGGTACTGCAGATGCTGGAGATTTGATTACTGCTGAATGCAAATATTTGGTTGGGTGAATACTGTTATGAGGCGACACTGACGTGGAGTTGCTCCTTGAGGATCTTGCACAGTTGTGGAGGAGGCAGATGTCTCGCTGAAAGTCCATTCATTCATAAGGTACTCTCTGTGCCGGGTCCGCTTTCCACCAGAAGTGCTAGACAGGGGAATCAGTCAGTACCTGAATGCTTCCTTCTTTCAAAGTTCAATTCAAACAACTTGGTGAGAGGACTAATCTGCCAGTTGAGAGGAATAGAGCATGCTCAGGCAGAGTAAGTCATTGACTCCTTCTTGTACGGTAAGCCTCTGTAGCTCTAAAAGAATACTTTTGCTTTATTGTATTTGTCTGTATTGTCCATCATGATGAAAATCTAAGTTATATCGAATAAGGCGGGTGGGATTAGTTTAAAATAGTGTCTTGGGCAGCACTGACATGGTGGACCAAATGGCCTGATCCTGTGCTGAACTGTTCTGTATGTTAGGAGAAATAATACAATATTTAAAGCAATTTTTATTAGCAATACATTAGTATTTCAATCCTTGTAAGTATGGAAGGAGATTGTACGTGATGTATGCCTTTTCTTAAAAAAAAAGTCCTAGTTTGGTATTGCATTCTTTACTGAACTCCAGCATGAAGTTTTATATTGAAGATTGACCTTTGTGAAAAGCATTTTTAAAATGGAACATCTTCTGTAATGTATTGAAATTGTACAATAACTAAAAATCTAGGGTTTTTACCAAAAACATGATAGGTTAATCAAGTACAAACTACCAGCAGTAAATCATATTCCGTGGAATGCTACCATGTTATATAAAAAAAAGGAACTTGTACTGATACGCTATTGCTATCTTAAAAATCATCTTTTAAAGGAAATTGATTTTCAATGTATCAGAGTCCAAACTGTCAGCCGTCTTATTTTCATAATGTAAATTTTAATAATGTGTGTAGATATGCAATAGCCAACGCTTTTAAGTTGTTCAAAACCAATTCACCTAAAGTCAAAATAGACCATTATCTATATAGCTTTGAAAAGAACATAAATGCCTTGATTTACAGTATTGTCATTTGGAATATTAATGGAGAAAATATGTTATTCTGTCCGCTAAAATACAGACAGGAGTGAAAAGATAAGGTGAGCTGGGATTTGATGATCTTTCTCTGGTGTCCCTGTAGGTCAAAGTTTGAACAGCTCGCTGCAGAGCTGTTTATTCTCTGTGTGTTTGGCAAATCGGTAATAAGTACACAGACACTCGAGATTAGTCGTAGAAGAGAAATGGGGAATTTATAATGTGGGGTCATATTAAGAAATTAAATAGTTTACAAGTTGTTGATGAAGTAGGGACCATAAAACGATTTTAAAACAAATTGGATAGTTATTGTTAAAGGAAGCGGGGAAATGAGTTTCATCTTCATGACTGGGGGAGGTGATGGCCTGGTGGTATTATCACTGGACTGTTAATCCAGAGACCCAGATAATGTTCTGGGGACCCAGGTTTGAATCCTGCCATGACAAGTGGTGGAATTTAAATTCAATAAATATGTGGAATTAAGAATATAATGATGACCACGAATCCATTGTCGATTGTTGGAAAAACCCATCTGCTTCACCAGTGTCCTTTGGGGAAGGAAGCTGCAATCCTTATCTTGTCCGGTGTACACGCGATTCCAGACCCACAGCAATGTGGTTGACTCTTAACTGCCCTCTGGGCAATTAGAGATGGGCAATAAATGCTGCCTGGCCAGCGACACCCTCATCCTGTGAATGAATAAAGAAAAGAATAAAACTTCAATTGAGGAGCTACCTTTGACGAGGCTAGGGAGAGCTAAATAGCCTTTTGCACTGCAATTTCTCTGATTCTATGACAGTGTGCCATAGTCCCAGAGGACCATTGGGCAGCTTGCTCATTAGAATGGCTGGTGGTGAGCTTAACCTGAGGGTCACCACACTGGTTAGCTCAGTTGGCTGGATGACTGTTTTGTGATGCAGAGTGATGCCAACAGTGCGGGTTCAGTTCATGGAGCAACTGAGGTTACCATAAGGCCCTACCTTCTCAGCCTCTCCCCTCACCTGAGGCATGGTGACCCTTGGACTAACCCACTACCAGTCCTCTTTCTAATGAGAAAGCAGATGTATTGTGCTCTGGGTCTGTGGTGGCTTCACTTTTACGTACCTGGCAGTGTACCAGTTTCTGTTATACTGTTTGAACCACTTCAGAAAATTATTTCCATGTTTTTGTATGGTTTAAGGTAGCTGGAAATGCAGGGTTGATTTCTGTACTATTTGATGAGCAATAAGCTACTGTTAGTATGGGGGAAGTCCCTGGTATTTCCAGGATACATGACATAGTTGTGTGGCAGTAAGCAGCCAATTTATTTTTGCCTCCATTTCAGTGAAGTACATGTGACTCAGTAACTCAGTATCACTTTAGCAGGTCAGGAATACTCTGTTAAAATCACGTGGTGCTGTATGTTGAAAACTGGGAAGTTCCCCTTGCCAATCAGTGGAGCCACTCTCAACATTGTGCAATTATAATACGTGGTTACATATTTCTGAATGGCTGATGATTCAGTTGTGATGCCATTACTAACCCTGTTATGAACGTTAATTGGGATTTTAAAAAACAGACAGTTTTTCAGAAATTCCAAACTACTACTGGGGCTGGTGGGGATAAATAATAAAAGTTCTTCTGTACCTTTTAGGGAGACATTAAATCTCAGCCTCAGCTCACTGTCTTCATTGAATGTAATGTAAAAAATAAGTGGCAGAACGTGAGGAATAGAAAGTTGCTCCTGGCCAATATCCCTCTTCTTCATCCCTATCACCCAAAGCAGAATAATCAGTTGCTCTCTCTCCAAGTTGTTTTTCTGCTTGTGTAAGTAGCTGTATTTCAAATGATAATTCATCAATGAAGTGGTTTTCGATATTTTGAAATTGTGCTAAGATGCCTATCAGAATTGTGAGTTCATATCTATTTCCTGGAGGTGAAAATTTCACTCATGCAGACTGCTGCTGTTTGAAAATTTTGGATGGGTTGAAACAAGTGATTCCTTGAAAAAGATTACAGGAATAACCCCTGATGGGTGTGAAAATCCCTGTCTGATTCTAACACTTGTGCTGGTGACAAACTGTTCGATAGCAAGTGTCACCCATCAGTCTGTGTCCAATTCAACATAAATAAACAATTTCAATAATTGTACCTTTCCAAATACTTTCCAAAATCATCATCACCTGAATATCACAGTTAAAAATGAAAAATCACTTAATATTTTCATGGAATTGATAATGTCGCTAACTCTGTAAATGAGACAAAATATTAGAGATTAATCTATGGCAATTCAGCTCGTTTACTGTGTTGGAACAATGTATAATGCCTTTCTGTGTGCTCATTTTGATTTCTATCCAGTGCAGATTGGTCTTTTGTTGCAATGTTGAGAACCACGAGTATAAATTGCCCATTATTTTATTCATTTATAAAATGTGGACATCACTGGGTGGCCAGCATTTATTGCCTATACCTGGTGTTGCCCTTGAGAAGGTGGTGGTGAGCTGCCTTTTTGAACTACTGCAGTCGATGTGCTGCAATACTATGAGGGAGGGAATTCCAGGATTTTAACCCAGTGACAATGAAGGAACGACGATATATTTCCAGGGTAGTGCATGGCTTGGAGGGGAATTTCCTGCTGGTGGTGTTCCCACTGCTGGTGGATCGTCTTTTAGCACCCACCCGTTTTGAGCCCTCCAATGCCATCACTTTCTGTCCACCTGAGGCCACTCGCCCCAACCCCAGCCCTTGTCGTATGTTGACCATACCTCCTGACCTTCCCCTCTCTGAGGCTGAATGTACTATCCTTGGCAATTTTGGCCTTGTCATGACATTGAGCAGTTTTCCTGCCACCTCTGTCTCCATGCTCTCTTCTTTGGGCAGGACTCCCCCTTCCTTGTTCCACTGATCCCTTCACTTGGACCCCTTCCCCGGGCCTCTTACCTGCCCTTGATCACTTCATTGAAAACTGCCAATGTGACATCGGCCATCTCAATTTCTCTGCTCGTCTCACCCGCTCTAACCTGTCCCCTTCTGAAATTACTGCACTTCACTCTCTTAGGTCCAACCCTAACTGTGTTATCAAACGGGCTGACAAATGTGGTGCTGTTGTAATCTGGCATACTGGTCTTTACCTTGCGGAGAATCAGTGCCAACTCTCTGACACTTCTTCCTACCGACCCCTGGACCATGACCTCACGACCAAACATCAAGCCATTGTTTGCAGGACTGTCACCAATCTTGTTACCCCTGGAGATCTCCCCCACACCACTTCCTCCAACCTGGTAGTCTCTCAACCCCAGACAGCCTGCTTCTACCTCCTTCCCAAAATCCACAAACCAGACTGCCCTGGTAGACCCATTGTACCAGCCTGGTCCTGCCCCATCAAGCCCATTTCCTCCTACCTTGACACCATCCTCTCTCCACTTGTTTAGACCCTGCTCACCTACATCCGCAATTCCTCTGATGCCCTCAACCTTATTGACAATTTCTAGTTCCCTATCCCTAACTTCCTCCTGTTCACCATGAATGTCCAATCCCTCTATACCTCCATTCCCCACCAGGATGGTCTGAGAGCTCTCGGCTTCTTCCTTGACCAGGGGCCTGAACAACCCCCATCCACAATCACTCTCCTCTGCCTGGCTGAACTTGTTCTCTCACTGAACAATTTCTCCTTTAATTCATCTCATTTCTGCCAAATCAAAGGAAGTGGCTATGGGCACCCTCATGGGTCCCAGTTATGCCGCCGCTTTATGGGGTATGTGGAACAATCCTTAT
Source organism: Ginglymostoma cirratum (assembly GCA_024137785.1). Lineage (NCBI taxonomy): Eukaryota > Metazoa > Chordata > Chondrichthyes > Orectolobiformes > Ginglymostomatidae > Ginglymostoma > Ginglymostoma cirratum. The sequence continues at coordinate 39,588,136 of JAHRHZ010000218.1, forward strand.
TCCAGTCTTACACTGGACCCCTCCTACAAATCTTTTCTCCGTACATCGACGACTGCTTCATGATGCTTCATGCTCCCACCGGGACCTTGAAAACTTCATTCATTTTGCTTCCAATTTCCATCCCTCTATAATTTTCACATTGTCCATTTCAGACACTTCCTTCCTTTCCTTGACCTCTCTGTCTCCATTTTAAGGAGTAAACTGTCCACTGCCGCCCACTACAAAGCCACTGACTCCCGTAGCTACCTTCACTGCAGCTCATCACACCCCACATCCTGCAAGGTCTCCATCCCATTCTCTCAGTTCCTTCCTCTACGTCGTATCTGTTCAGATGATGCCACCTTCCAAAACAGCGTTGCTGACATGGCTTGCTTCTTCCATAACTGTGGTTTCTCACCCACCGTCATTGAGAGGGCCCTCAACCGCATCCAACCTATCATCTGTGTTTCTGCCCTTGCCCCTCCCCATCACGCACAACAGCGCGATTGGGTCACCTGGTCCTCACTTATCATCTCACCATCCTCTACATTCAAAGGATCGTTCTCTGCTATTTCAGACAACTCCTGCCAAACGCCACTACCAAACACATCTTCCCCTCACTCTCTCGTCTGCATTTTTCAGGGATCGTTCCCTCCGGGACACCCTAGTCCCTTCCTCGACCAGCAAAACCACCCTCCCTTCCCACGGCACTTGCCCGTGTAACCGCAGAAGGTGCAACACCTGCCCCTTCATCTCCTCCCTGCCCACCATCCAAGGGCCTAAACAGTCTTTCCAGGTGAAGCAGCATTTTACCTGTACTTCCTCCAACCTTGTGTATTGTATTCTCTGCACCCAATGTGGCCTTCTCTGCATTGGAGAAACCAAACGCAGACTGGGTGACTGCATTGCAGAACACCTCCGGCCCATGTATGAACATGACCCCGAGCTGTCTGTAGCCGGTTATTTTAACACCGCGCCCTGCTCACAGGCCCACTTGTCTGTGGGCATGCTGCAGTGTTCCAGTAAATCACAGCACAAACTGGAGAAACAACATCTCATGTTCAGTCGAGGCACTTCACAGCCTTCTTGATTTAATATTGAGTTCAGCACTTTCAAATTGTGAACGCATTCCTTCTATTTCTTTTTGCTTGTTGTGTTCTGTCACCATGTCCTCTCTGTCCTCTCCCCACCCCAGTAGGACTGTCTGTCCTTTCCACAGCATTGTTCTGCTATTCCCACGTTCCGATCACTTAATCTGGACTATCAAAATCTTTTCTCCACCAGAACCCTACACCCACTACCTCCACACCCCTCCCCCGCAAACTATAGCATAAATGCTGCCCCCTCCACACTTCACTTCAGCTCTGATGAAGAGTCATCAAGACTCGAAACATTAGCTTGTTCTCTCTCCATGGATGCTGTCTGACCTGCTGTGATCGCCAGCATTTGTTGTTTTCAGTATTTATGTGATAAATCCAGTTCAGTTGGGTGATCAGTGGTAACCCCCAGGATGTTGATAGAGGGGCATTCAGTGATGGTGATGTCGACTTGGCACGTTATTTCACAGTTCTAAAATGAATTTTCAGAACATAAACCGTCGCTTGTCTGAATTTATGTAACACAGCACTGTTCCAACAGCAGAGGTGCAAAAACTGAAAAGTTTAATTAAACTTTCTAATTAGGCTACCTGTTGACATACAGCTTTCACCATATTGTGCAGATATCTTATATATCACATGACCAGCCTTTGGGAAGGTGAAGTTGAGGTTACAGATCAGCAGAGATCTTGTTGAATGTTGGAGCAAGTTTGAAGGGCTGAATGGCTTTCTCCTGGTCCTATTTCTTATATTCTTATTTGATTGACTTAAATTTCCTGCTGATATAAAACAACACATCTCTAAGTAATAGGTGTTATTTATTTGAGGTATTTGGAACACTCTGAGGCCTTTCAGCCTTTCTGTTCAACAATTTAATATAGAACAAAGCTAATCAGGATCCTAACTCCATCTACTTGCCTTAGTTCTATAACCTTTGCTAACTTTGCCCTACCAATAACTATTAATCCTAGTCTGGAAATTTCTAATTGATTCCCAGCCTCAACTGTGTTTCTTTTGGGAGGGAATTCCTGATTCCCATTCCAGTGGATGGGGTTCGTCCGTCCCTTCTGCTTTTCCTTTTCTTTTTCTTCTTTGTTTGTTTTTTTTTTAAAGTGTTTTAGTTTTTTATTTAAATTTACATTGTGGAGAGAGCTCAGTCATGGAGGCAACAGTGGCAAAGGCGTTGGAGTCTGGAGCGTGGCAGCAGCTGGGACCAGCAAGACTTTGGTCAGTGGAGGAGGGGCTGGCGAATTTGAGTGGCAGTCTGCAGTGAGAGACTCAGCCCAGCACCGTGGGGAGTGAGTCCTCGTGGGGAAAGCTCAGTGTAGAGTGACTGCAGGCCATGGCTATAGAAGGACTGTACTGTTGAACTTTTAACTTCTTTCTTTATTTTTCTACTTTGTACCTAAGATGGTGCTGGGAATGGTGACCTTGTACTGCACTCCTGTATCCCTGTATTTGAGTACACATGACAATAAAATCTAATTCTAATACTGATTTTGAGTGTGGAAGTGTTTTCTGACTTATGGTCTAGCTTAAATTTAACATTCAGTTCCTTGTTGTAGAATCCTTAGAGAAGGTGTGGGATTGACCAGTGAACAGACAGGAAAAATGCAGGAGTGTGATGCCCATGATAAATATTTGTCATTACAGAATGTTTCCTGTTTTAAGGGTGACCTCCTTTCAGCACTTGGTGCACTGTGAGTGAAGCTGTTGCTGCTGTCTTCGACAATGATCTCAGTGAATTCTTTTAGGAAGGACAAACATTATAAACACAGCAGCATGTAAAATCTGTCTCCACTTGAGTTCAGGACTGAGGAACTGTTAATTGTAGCTTCCAGTGTAGAGCTACTCACAACTTAACAACATCACCATACAATCACCATACACACAACAGGAGTGTTCCACCATGGGGAACAGAGAGGTTCATACTGGCATTGTTGGGATTTGTTGTTTTGGTCTGTGTGAAGGGAATGTTATTCTGTATCACTGTGCTGCCCAATTCTGACCTCTTCAACATTTCTGATTTAGTTATTCCACTATTGACGACAGTTCCTTAGACTGCCTGGGTCCCAGAATTTCCTGTCCATATCAGATACCTATTTCAAATACTTATATCTATGTTCCTATGTCAGATGCCTGTATTTCTGTGTGAGATGCTCTGTAACAGTATTGCCAAGTTTTAAAATGTACTGTTATAGAATGTTCACTTCGGAAGAATTAAGGTCTCTTTTATGAATTAAGAGTAAAAACTAAAACATTGTTACCGAAGGGCTTTTACTGTGTGAAAGTACAATCGTGATGGGATGAAAAGTTGATCATTAGATAAAATTTAGCTTTAGCTCTTCATTAAGTGTAAACTTATGACGTATAAAACAACATTAATAATACCTGGAGTTTCTGAATTGTATCAGATGTAAATGTTTAACATTCTTTCCACAAATATTCTTCCTTTCAAAACTGAACAATGAGCAAGATGTCTGTCCTGATTGATTAGGGTTGAATGAATCCTGTGACTTTTTGTATGAGGGTCAAGAGAGCACAGGATGGGGTTGTAAAGAACAATTTGAGGAAAATGTGGGAAATATTGCTGGAATGGAATAAACTGCATTGTGTTTTCAGGGATTTATGAAACAAACAGGAAGCTGTTTGACAGGTGTTTCTCAAGGTTGAGATCAGATGTTATACTGTGATGTCTTCATTTATCAATAATGTAATTGCCTCATTCTGTTTAGATATGCAACTACGTTGGACAGGCAAAGATTGTTGTTCAGTTGGTGACCTATGGGAAGGATAATGTGCATCTCCATGCTCACAGTCTCGTTGGCAAACAGTGTGAAAAAGGAATATGTTTAGTTCAAGTGGGTCCCAAGGAAATGATTTCAACGTAAGTTTGAACTTATTTCAAAATTTTTTTTGGGTGAATAATTCAATGTTAAAACTTTCTCTTACGATGTAAATGTCATCATGGTGCTGGATTTTGTAAATGTTTTAGTTACACTAGCTAGTTAGTATAGATAATTTCTAAATAACCTGTTCAGAGATGTTATGCAAACCTCTAGCGCAGGGTGAGACTTGAACCTGGGACTCCTAGCCAAGAGTGGGGAACACTATACTACACCGTAAGAGCCCTCAGAATAAGCGATGTTGCCGTCAGTCCAGAGTCACGTGTAGGCTTGACCAGGCAAGGACAGCACATTTCCTTCCCTAAAGAGTGTTAGTGAAACAGATAGATTTTTATGGCAGTCGGCAATTGTTACTTTTAGGCTAGCTTTTTAATTCAGGATTTTTATTGAATTCAGATTTTGCCATGGTAACATTTGAACCCATGACCCTAAAACATTAACCTGGAGTTCTAGATTACTATTCTAGCACCGTTACTTACTCTTGCAGTAATAATACCATGAGGCTACCACTTCCCTGGATCTCTTCCCCCGTATCTTCTCCCAGCCTACCCCATATCCTTCGACCAGAATATCCATCCTCAGGTAAGGAGACCAAAACTGTACACAGTTTACCAGATGGTCTCACTGAGGCCCTGTACAATCGCAGCAAGAATCCCTGCTCCTGTACTCGAATGCTCTTGCTGTGAAGGTCAACATACCATTTGCTTTCTTCACTGTGCACCTGCATGCATACTTTCAGGGACTGGTATACAAGGACAGCCAGGTCTTCCCCTTTCCCAAGCTATCACCATTCAGATAACAAACCACTTTCCTGTTTTTGATACCGAAGTGAAATAACCTCACACTTATTCACATTGTACTTCATTTGCATGTTTCCTCTCACTCTCAGCCTGTTCCAATCACAATGAAACATCTTTGTATCCTCCTCACAGCTCATCCTCCCACCCAGCTTTGTGTTGTGAACAAATTTGGAGATGTTACATTTAGTTCCCTCATCTGAATCATTAACATATATCATGAATAGCTGGGGTCAAAGCAGTGATCCCTGTGGTATTCCACAAGTCACTGCCTGCCATGCTGAAAAAGACACATTTATTCCTACTGTTTGTTTCCTGCCTGCAAGCCAGTTCTCTATCCAGGACATACACTACTCCACCAATTTTAAGGAGAACTGTGAGGAATTCCTCCTTGACTCTCTGAGATAGTTGAATGAGCTTTGGGTTTGTTCCTCTGTGAAATCAAACTGCAGTGGTACAAAGCGGGAAATGCCTATGGACTGCATCCAATGTCGATACACCTCATGATCTCACCTTATCTCCTGAGCATTCTAGAGATTTGTTGGTCACATATTAACTAACACACTGTAACATCCTTTCAAAATAGATTGTTTTACATATTGGTGGCATTAATAGAATCAAAGGAGACCATTCAGCCCATTGTCCCTGTGCCAACTCTTTGAGCCATCCAATGAGACCAACTCTCTTGCTCTTCCCCATAATCACATCAATGTTTTTATCACAATTATTTTTCACTTTTCTTTCTTTGTAAATTATTGTTAAATCTGCTTCCAATGACTTTTTAGGCAGTGCATTCCAAAGCAAACACTGTATTAAATACCTGTTTTTTTCTGTTTTTGGGAATTATCTGTGCCCTCTGGGTTCCAAATCTTCTTTTAAGTCAAAACAATTTCTTCTTCTTTACTCTATCAAAATCTTTCATAACTTTGAAAGGCTGCACTAAGTCTTCCCTTAACTTTGTCTGCTCAGTGCAGCACAATCTCTGCCTCTCCGCATAATTAGATTCCCTCATACAAACATTCTAATCGATCTCTTATCACCAAGACGCGACATTTTTCCTAAAGCAAAGTTCCTATAATTGTGTTCAATACTCCAGCTAAGGCTTAACCCCAAAAATATGTAAAACTTTAGAATAACTCTGTTGCTGATGTACTCTAGACTCTTGCTTCAGATTCTGTGTACCTTAGTTTTAAACAAGCTTTTCAACTTTAATGTTCACCTTCAAAGATGTGTATGTCCACTCCTGGAGCCCCTTTTAAAATGATGTCACAAATAGCTTCCACTGTCTCAGGCTAGACTCAGAAGATTGTATTTGTATTGTCCCACTGTAATTCCCATGTGAAAATCTGCAGACATTCGGTAGTGATGTGCATCAGGAACGTTCCACTTGACGTTGTGCGTGTTTTGACTGAACTTCTTTTTGGGTCTGGATAAGTGAATACTGCCCAATATGCATGTGGACACCACACAGGACAAACAGAGACAGAATAGAAAGCATTGACTCGGGGAAAGCTTGAGTTTGGAAGTTTCAGGATCAAAATATCAGGAATCTGGTTGACTGAGCAACAGCCTTTTGCATGGAAATAGCATTTCTTGTCAATTCATGGTGTTTGTTACTTCCCCAGATTTCCGAACCTCGGTATTCTCCATGTGACAAAGAAGAATGTTGCCAGTACGCTTGAGCAGAGAATGACACAGGCTTATGTGATGGGTTATAATAATGGAGTTGTAATTCACCCAGAATTAAATCATCGACACAGCGAAGGTTACGGTCAAAGGGAGCTCACAGGTCAGCTTCAACTTATTTGCAATTAACTCGTGATTTCCCATTCACATGAAATCTTGATCAAGATGCTCTTGGGAAGAGATAGGAAAGTAACTTAACCAGCCTGTTAATCAATGCTAATATGAGAATTTAAAAGTTTTAAGTATCGTACCAGAATTTTAAGATATCTGAAGGCCCAGAATGATTAGGTTTTTTTTAAGCACAGTGAATTGTTATGACTTGGGACGTGCAGCCTGAAAGGATGGTGGAAGCAGATTCAACAGGAATTTTCAAAACAGAATTGGATAAATAGTTGAAAAGGAAAAGCTTTCAGGCAATGGGGAAAGTCTTGTTTCCCTGCTCTAATTCAAAAGCTCTTTCAAAGAGTGAGCACTGGCACAATAACCTCCATATCTTTATTTATCACCATATTTTTAACCATCTCCAACCTGTCAATCCTCCAAACATGTGCACTCCTCCTATTCGGGCCTTGAAGATCTGTAAATTTTATCACTGCATGTTGTCAGCTGCCTGAATGCTAACTTCTGGAATTCCCTCGCTAAACCTCTCCTCTCAAGACACATCTTCAAAGTTAGCTTTCAGGCTGAACATTTGGTCACCTGTCCTATTGGAATATCTTTAATTTGTTTTAGGAATATGTTACCATGTTAAAGGATCTACATAAATACAGTGTTATTAAAGTTTACTTTGTGTTTCATATGTGAGAATATTAATGTATTAATGGTGCATTACTGTGACGCCTGTTTGTAGAACGTGAAAAGGAGTTAATCCATCAGGCTTCCATACAGCAAGCAAAAGAAATGGACCTGAGTGTCGTTCGTCTCATGTTTACAGCCCTGCTTCCAGACAGCAGCTGTCGATTTACACGCAAATTAGAACCTGTCATTTCTGATCCTATCTATGACAGCAGTAAGTGGGCACTTTATAAATCTGCTGCTTGCCAAACTCAAAGTGATAGTGAACTGGAATGTAACAAAGTTTGTTTATCATTTCATTAACTCTGATTACTGTATCTTCTATACCGCAGAATTTTGTTTGGTAAATAAACATTTCATAAGGGTTTAAATAATTAGGGAGGCAAAAGGTATGTTAGAGACTTTATTACAAAGGAGTTAGAATAAAGATATCTAATTACAATCATTTTGAATCTTGGTGAGATCAGTCTGGAGTACTGTATATCTAAGGAAAGATTTACTTCCTTCAGAGGAAATTCCTCCAATGATTCCTACAATGTGGGGACTGTTCTATGAGGAGTAATTGAGGAGATTAGGCATATATTTCTGGAATTTAAAAGAGTGATCCAGTTGAATCATATATGGTTCTTGAGGAGCTTGACCTTGTAGATGTTGGAGTGTGCCCCCTGTGGAATCTGGAATGAGGGTCAAAGCCTTGGTGGAGTGAGAGGTCGTCTGCTTCATACTGAGATGAGGAAGAAATTGTTTACTTGGAAAATTGTGAATCTTTGGAATTCTCCAGCGCAGAGAGCTGTGTATGGTTCTTTGCAAAGTACGTTCAAAGCTGCAATCAATAGATTTTTAGACACTGAGGAAACTTGAGAATATGAGGATAGTGCAAGAAGGTAAAGCTAATCTAGATAATAGGCTTGATCATGTTGAACTGTGGAACAAAATTGACGGAGCCAATGACCTCCAGCTCCTGCTGTTGTGTTTTTTTTTGCTGTAACGTGAGTGCATTACTGCTCTTCTCCCTAAATTATCTCTGTAAATTCTCTAGCAATGACTTAAGTCAAGAAAGTCTTTTGAAGTAACAGTAAATTTCCATCCACTGTTATCAAAATCGTGGATTCAATGGTGTAGTGTTAGTGTCAACAGGCAAGTAATCTAGGGACCCAGGCTAGTTCTCTGGGACATTGATTTGAATCCTGCCATAATAGATGGTGAAATTTGAATTAAATAAAATCTAGTCTAATGACAACCATGTAACCACTGTTAATTGTTACAAAAACTCTTCTGGTGTCTTTAGGGAAGGAAATCTGCCATCCTTACCTGGTCTGGCCTACATGTGACTCCACATCCACAACAATGTGGTTGACTTTTAACTGTCCTGTGAAATGGTTGAGTGATCACTGAGTTTAAGGCAGCTAAGGGTGAACAGCTTTGTTGACGATAGTTACATCCCAAAAAGAATTTTAAAAATGAGGAATGGAACATCGTCGAATTGTCATTTTTGGTGAACTGAATGTTTTTAAGTCACGAACCCTGTAGCTGTGAGCAGACAGGAATTGAAAGTCCCAAAGAATGTTTGCTAATTTACCCAACTGTTATATTAGATCTGCACTTGCCAGAGTTTAGCCTTTGTTCTGTTCCCCTTCAAAATAGCATGTTCAGATCAAGCATATGGATGATGATGGGATAGTGTAGGGGGATGGGCTTAGATTAGTTCGCAGGTCGGCGCAACATCGAGGGCCGAAGGGCCTGTTCTGCACTGTTTTGTTCTATGTTCTATGTTCTATATTTAATACATTCTCTTTCATTAAAAGAAAAGGTATTTAACATTTGGATCTCTCCTGGCATTTAAGGAGCACAAGGGAAACATTTAAAATGAACCGGGTTCATCAGGAGAGCTGTTAGCTTTATGTTAATTTTCATCAAGTGTACAGTTGAGTGCAATGGAAAGTGATTCTTCGTGAAATCAGATTTTCATGAGCTTCTCATTAGCTCATAAGAGCATAAGAACTAGGAGCAGGAGTAGGCCATCTGGCCCCTCAAGCCTGCCCCGCCATTTAATAAGATCATGGCTGATCTTTTTGAGACACAGCTCCACTTACCTGCCCACTCATCATAACCCTTAATTCCTTTACTGTTCAAAAATTTATCCAGCCTTGCCTTAAAAACATCCAGTGAGGTAGCTTCAACTGCTTCACTGGGCAGGGAATTCCAGATTCACAACCCTTTGGGTGAAGAAGTTCCTCCTGACCTCAGTTCTACATCTGCTTCCCTTATTTTGAGGTGATGCCCTCTAGTCCTAGTTTCACCTGCTAGCGGAAACAGCCTCCCTGCCTCCCTTATCTATTCCCTTCATAATCTTATATGTTTCTATAAGATCTCCCGTCAGTCTTCTGAATTCCAATGAATATAATCCCAATCTACTCAGTCTTTCCTCATAACCCAACCCTCTCAACTCTGGAATCAACCGAGTGAATCTCCTCTGCACCCCCTCCAGTGCTAGTATATCTGTTCTCAAGTAAGGAGACCGGACTGCACACAGTACTCCAGGTGTGGCCTCTCCAGGACCCTATAGAGCTGCAGCATAGCCTCCCTGTTTTTAAACTCCATCCCTCAAGGAATGGCAGACAAAATTCCATTTGCCTTTTTAATCACCTGCAATCCCACCTTCAGCGATTCATGCACAAGGACACCCAAGTCCCTTTGCACAGCAGCGTGCTGCAATTTTTTACCATTTAAAACATAGTCCATTTTGCTGTTATTCCTACCAAAATGGATGACCTCACACTTATCAACATTGTACTCCATCTGCCAGACCTTTGCCCACCCACTTAGACTATCTGTATCCCTCTGCAGAGTTTCAGTGTCTTCTGCACACTTTGCTCTACCACTCACCTTAGTGTCATCTGCAAATTTTGGCTTACCACATTTAGTCCCCAACTCCAAATCATCTATGTAAATTGTAAACAATTGAGGTCCCAACACTGATTCCTGAGGCACACCACTAGCCACTGACTGCCAACCAGAAAAACACCCATTTACCTCTACTCTTTGCTTTCTACTGGTCAACCAATCCTCTATCCATGCCAATATATTACCTATAATGTAACATAAGAACTAGGAGCAGGAGTAGGCCGTCCGGCCCTTCAAGCCTGCTGTGCCATTCAATAAGATCATGGCTGATCTTTTCGTGGTCTCGGATCCACTTAACCGCGCTCTCACCATATCCTTTAATTCCTTTATTGTTCAAAAAAAACTACCTTAGCTTTAAAAGCGTTTACTGACGTAGCGTCAACGACTTCACTGGGCAAGGAATTCCATAGATTAACAACCCTCTGGGTGAAGAAGTTCCTTCTCAATTCAGTCCTAAATCTGCTCCCTCTAATCTTGAGGCTATGCCCTCTTGTCCTAGCTTCACCTGCCAGTGGAAACATCCTCTCTACTTCTATCTTATCTATTCCCTTCATAATTTTATATGTTTCTATAAGATCCCCCCTCAATCTTCTGAATTCCAATGAATATAATCCCAGTCTACTCAGTCTCTCCTCATAAGCCAACCCCCTCAACTCTGGAATCAACCTAGTGAACCTCCTCTGCACCCCCTCCAGTGCCAGTACATCCTTTCTCAAATAAGGCGACCAAAACTGCACACAGTAATACCATGCAACTTTATCTTATGTAGCAGCCTTTGCTGTGGCACCTTGTCAAATGCCTTCTGGAAATCCAGATACACCACATCCACAGGTTCCCCATTGTCCACCAAGCAAATAATGCCCTCAAAGAATTCCACCAAATTAGTTAAACATGACCTACCCTTCATGAACCCATGCTGGGTGTTCCCAATGGGACAATTTATATCCAGATGTTTTGCTATAATTTTCGCCACTACCGAAGTTAAGCTAACTTGCCTATAGTTACCTGCTTTTTGCCTACTTCCTTTTTTAAACAGTGGTGTCACATTGGCTGTTTTCCAATCTGCGGGAACCACCCCAGAGTCCAGTGAATTTTGGTAAATAATTACTAGTGCATTTGCTATTTCCCCCATCACCTCTTTTAGTACCCTGGGATGCATTTCATCAGGCCCAGGAGACTTGTCTACCTTTAGCCCCCATTAGCTTGCCCAGCATTGCCTCCTTAGTGATAATGATAGTTTCTAGGTCCTCACCTGCTATAACCTTCTTGCCATTTGTTTTCGGCATGTTATTTATGTCTTCCACTGTGAAGACCGATACGAAGTAACTGTTTAATGTCTCAGCTATTTCCTCATTCCCAATTATTAAATTGGCCTTCTCATCCTCTAAAGGACCAATGTTTACCTTCGCCACTCTTTTACGGTTTACATATTTATAGAAACTTTTGCTGCCTGTTTTTATATTCTGAGCTAGTTTACTCTCATAATCTATCTTACTTTTCTTTATAGCTTTTTTTGTGGCTTTCTGTTGACCTTTAAAGATTTCCCAGTCAACTAGTTTCCCATTACTCTTTGCTTTTATGTATGTGTTTTTTTCAATCTGATACTTTCCTTTATTTCCTTAGACATCCATGGCTAGCTCTCTCTTTTCCTACAGTTCTTCCTTATCACTGGAATATACTGGAATATATTCTGCTGAGCACTGTGAAAAATTGTTTGGAAAGTCCTCCACTATTCCTCAATTGACCCACCATAAAGTTTTTGCTCCCATTCTACCTTAGCTAACTCCTTCCTCATTCCTTCATAGTCTCCTTTGTTTAAGCACAGGACAGAGGTACTGGATTTAACCTTCTCACGCTCCATATGTATTTTAAATTCGACCATACTGTGATCGCTCCTTCCGAGAGGATCCCTAACTGTGAGATCATTAATTATTCCTGTCTCATTACACAGGACTAGATCTAGGATAGCTTGCTCCCTCGTAGGTTCCATTACATATTGTTCAAGGAGATTATTGTGGATGCATTCTATGAACCCATCTCCAAGGCTGCCATGACCGACCTGGTTTGACCAATCGATATATAGATTAAAATCCCCCATGATAATTGCTGTACCATTTTTACATGCATTAGCCATTTCAATGTTTATTGCCTGCCCCACCACGATGTCATTATTTGGTGGCCTAATCAGATACAAGTTATTGTACAAAGTACGTTCCATCGTAAAATAGTTTGAGAAAGAACATCATCTTTATTTTTGTGTAATGAGTTTAGGATAAATGATATCCACACAATATATATGGTCAGAATTGAGAAAATATTGCCCATTTTTTTGTGATTTGATAAGACTTTTTTTTGTACTAACGCGTGAGATGTGGGTGTTGCTGAGCTGGACTGGCGTTTATTGCCTGACCCTAGTTGGCCTTGAGAAGGTGGCGGTGAGCTGCTGTCTTGAACTGCTGGAATGCTTTGCTGTGGGTTGACTATCAATGCCCTTAGGGAGGGAATTTCAGGATTTTGACTCAGCGACAGTGAAGGAATGGCAATACATTTCCAAGTCAGGATGGTGAATGGTTTGGGGGACCTTGCAGGTGATGCTGTTCCCACGTATCTGCTGCTCTTGTCTTTCTAGATGGAAATGATTATGAGTTTGGAAGATGCTACCTAAGGATCTTTGGTGAATCTCTGCAGTGTGTGCTGAGCGTTGGTGGTGGAGTGGGAGTGGATGCTTGTGGATGTGGTGCCAGTCAAGTGGGCTGCTTTGTCCTGGATGGTGTCAAGCTTTTTGAGTGTTGTTGGGGCTGCATCCATCCAAGGCAAGTGGGGAGTATTCCATCACACTCCTGACATGTGCCTTGTAGATGGACAGGATTTGGAGAGTCAGGAGGTGAATTACTCGCTGCTGTATTCTTGGCTTCTGATCTGTTTTTGTAACCACTGTGTGTATGTGGTGAGCCCAGTTGAATTTCTGGTCAATGACAACACCCAGGATGCTAATTTTGGGTATTCAGTGATGGTAACACCATTGAATGTCAAGGGGCAGTGGTTAGATTGTTTCTTATCGGAGATGGTCACTGCATGGTATTTGTGTGGCGTGAATGTGACTTGTCGCGTGTCAGCCGAAGCCTGGATAATGTCCAGATCTTGTTGCATTTGAAAATGGACTGCTTCAGTATCTGAGGAGTCGCGAATGGTGCTGAACATTGTGCAATCATTGGTGAACATCCCCACTTCTAACCTTATGATGGAGGGAAGGTCATTGATGAAGCAGCTGAGGATGGTTGGGCCTAGGTCATACCTGACGCATAGGAAGATAGTTGTGGTTTTCGGAGGTCAGACCTCTCGGATCCAAAGTGTCTTAGGCCCAACCATCTTCAGCTGCTTCATCAATGACCTACCATCACTGAATCCCACGCCCCCGCTATCAACATCCAAGTGATGTCATTGACCAGAAACTCAATGGACCATCCATATAAATACATTGGCTACAGGCCCAGATCAGACTCTAGGAATACTGCAGTGAGAAACTCACCTCCTGACTCCCCAAAGCCTGTCATAGAACATAGAACATAGAACATTACAGTGCAGTACAGGCCCTTAGGCCCTCGATGTTACGCCGACCTGTGAAACCAATCTGAAGCCCATCTAACCCACACTATTCCCTTATCATCCATATGTTTATCCAACGACCATTTAAATGCCCTTAAAGTTGGTGAATCTACTACTGTTGCAGGCAAGGCATTCCATGCCCTTACTACTCTCTGAGTAAAGAATCTACCTCTGACATCTGTCCTATATCTATCACCCCTCAATTTAAAGCTCTGTCCCCTCGTGCTAGCCGTCACCATCCGAGGAAAAAGGCTCTCACTGTCCACCCTATCTAATCCTCTGATCATCTTGTATGTCTCTATTAAGTCACCTCTTAACCTTCTTCTCTCTAACGAAAACAACCTCAAGTCCCTCAGCCTTTCCTTATAAGACCTTCCCTCCATACCAGGCAACATCCTGGTAAATCTCCTCTGCACTCTTTCCAATGCTTCCACATCCTTCCTATAATGCGGTGACCAGAACTGTACGCAATACTCCAAGTGCGGCCGCACCAGAGTTTTGTACAGCTGCAACATGACCTCATGGCTCCGAAACTCAATCCCTCTACCAATAAAACCTAACACACCGTACGCCTTCTTAACAACCCTGTCCACCATCTACAAGGCACAAGTCAGGAGTGTGATGGAATACTCTCCACATGCCCTGGATGGGGGAAATTCCCACAACGTTCAAGAAACTTAATACCATCCAGGACAAAGTAGCCTGCTTGATTGGCACCACATTCACAAACATCCACAAACCCTCTATCATTGATGCTCAGTAGCAGCAGTGTGTACTACCTACAAGATGCACTGCAGAAATTCACCAAAGATCCTCGGACAGCACCTTCCAAACCTACAACAACTTCCATCTCTGAGGACAAGGGCAGCAGGTATATGGGAACACCACCCCCTACAAGTTTGCATCAGTCTTTCCTCATGCTGACTTGGAAATGTATCACTGGAATATATATGTTCCTTCAGTTTCACTGGTCAGAATCCTGGAATTTGTTCCCTTACAGCGTTGTGGTTGTCTCTGCACTGTTCTAAAAGGCAGCTGATCACCACCTTCTTAAGGAGCAAGAAGACTTGGGCAATAATTGCTGGCCAAGCCAGCAACACCCACATCTCATGAATAAATAAAAATAACTTGTTTCCCTCCTAGACCTTTAACTGGGCATCTAGGTGAGATCCACCCACTGTACCTCTGAGAAGCTGTCTGTCTCTCCCTTCACCTGGTCAGATCCTTGACCATAAATTCTAGGTTGCCCCTCCAGGAGGGGCTTGATGGAGTGTTATACTTTCAGATGAGAAACTAAACCAAGGCCCTGGCTATTTTCTCAGAGATTTAAAAGAACCCATATGACTAACTCTCCTGTGGTGGTCCCAGCCAACACCATGAGAACTGACTATCATTTTGCAGCTTGTATGATACTGATCTGTGCAAATTGGTTGCTGCATTTCCTGCAACAGTGACTACCTGTCAACACTTCCTTCATTGGCTGGGAAAGTCTGTAAAAGCTGCGATAGGAATGAAAGGCCATTTTTTTAATGTGCGCAAATAAAAAGCAGCAAAACGCTCAGTGATAACAACAAATGCATTTTTATGGAGCCTGGAGCCTCTGACTGTCATCACAACAGAAATAAAAGTGTAAATTGTGGTTTTGTTTTTCATTCTTTTTAACTTTTATTTTCAATGTTACAGAGGCGCCAAATGCATCAAATTTGAGGATTGTCAGAATGGATAAGACTGCAGGATGTGTGGTTGGAGGAGATGAGGTTTACCTACTTTGTGATAAAGTCCAGAAAGGTTTGTTTACTCAATTTACATCAAGATATAACACTCTGTAATATTTTATGATTCTTTCTGATGATTGGGCCAAATAACCTTAACTCTGTTACACTAACTCACTGTGTCAGTGAGGGTATACCTCAATTCATCTGCCTTTTGATCTTCTAAAGGTTTAATTAGTTCTCCATTATGAACAGGCGGTTTCTCAGTTTAACAGCCTCCCTTGACATTGAATTTAAATTACCTGTATCAGTTTAAATGAAAGGCACAATCATTCACCCTAGTGTTAAAGCTGTAGGTTGCACTTAGCTTCACGTTTAGTGAGGGCCCAGGTCTTTGACTACTCTGGCACTGTCCTGACTGGTCTTTCCCTCCACAACCTGCTGTAAACATAAGCTCATCCAATACCCTGTCCCTCACCAACAGCCCCTGTCCAAACTCTCACCAAGACCCATTTCCCTGTTGAACACTGACTGTGATGACTCTGAATTTATCCAACTATTTGAATTTGAATGATTTATTGTCACTTGCATTTTACAGTAAATAATGCAGTAAAATACAGTGAGAAGCTTCAATTGTTGCCACAACCTGGCGCCATTTTAAATAGTTTAAGAATAAGAAGAGTACAAAGATAGAACTGAAAGAGAGTGTATCTTTGTTCCTCTGCCTCCACTACGAGTCCTGAGCTGACTCACCAACAACACATGCACTATCACCCCTCCGCCATCACCTCACCACCATCTACGTCAGACCCACCGATGTAGGAGTCGCCACTGTTTAGGGATCATCTCATCACCGCTAGGCCCACCTTGTCAACACTCAGTCCCATAATTAGCCCACACTCGCCCCACAGCCAGGAGTCCCTGGCACCACTGCCACACCAATCTGCTGTGGTACCGAGAGTCCTGATCTGGCTGATGCTGGTGCCACTCTCTCTGCTGTGCCCATACTGATGACTAACCCACCAAAGGGGAAAAAAAATAAAAAAGCAGAAGTAAAAAGTAAAACATTGCAAACTATTAATTTACAATCATTAATTCAACCACATGTACTGTCCATAGTAATACCTGTGACCTGTTTGACTGTTCATTCTCTCTGTACTTCACTAGCTAGATGTCTTGCTCTCTCTCTCTCGCTCCTGTGCGCGCGCTCTCACTCCCATGCTCTCTCTCATACACACACATCACTATTATTCATGATTGGGTAGCAGTGATAGAGGTGATAAGGTTTGAGGAAGTCTCCGCAGTAGTCACTCTAGAGTTTCCCCAGTGACAATATCAGGGGAATTTTGTAAACTACAGTAACTGTATCTAGTCCAGTCTTGTGTTCATTATGATTTTTGTAGCTGTTGTACCTGACAGTTATAAATCTTTAAAAATGTTACTTTAAGAGAAATACTTCTACTTGATTCAAGAAATAAAACAGATTAAACGTCTTATTAATACAAAATACAAGAGGAAGCAAATCTGGAGTTACTGTTGGTGTAAATGTGATTGAACTGAGACCAGTCACAATGAAAAGTCAGTGCTTTCCTTGCAGATTAAATTACTGAAGAGCATTGGCAATTATTTTGAGCCCAGCTCCTGTAGTTAGAGCTCATCAGTGTGACGGCAAGAAGCGAGGCCACCTGAGTGTTGTGGAGTGACAGAAGCTGACAGCACAGAAAGAGAATGTTGGGTTGCTGTAGCTGTGCTGGAACGTGAAACAGTAATGGTGTCTAGTCCCAGGGCCCTACTCTTTGTCTGAAATCCTGGAGCATCCTCACCCTCCCACTGCTTTTAAAATTCTTTGTGAATCAGCTTCCATCATCTTTTCAAGTCTAGTTGTGTTCCAGATTTCAACAACTCTCTGTAAACATTCTTCCACCTCACCATTACCCTCAATCTTTTTCTAGTGATTTTGAATCTGTGACTCCCATTGACTGACTCACCAGAGGGAACCTTACCTCTTTACTCTATTCAAATCTCTCGTCATATTGAAAACATAGTAAGTCACCTCTTATACCTTATACCATAAGATATAGGAGCAGAATTTGGCGGTTCGGCCCATCAAATCTGTTCCACCATTTGATCATCACCAATAGGTTTCATAAACCCATTCTCCTGCTTCTCCCAGTAACACTTGATCAACTTACTGAGTGAGAACCTATCTATCTCTGTCTTAAATGTACTGAACGACTTGACCTCCACAGCCCTCTGCAGCAGTGAATTTCATAGATTCACCACCCTGTGGCTGAAGGAATTCCTCCTCACCTCCATTCGAAGGGGTCATCCTTTCACTCAGAGACTGTGCCCTCAGTCCTAGTCTCTCCTACTAGTGGAAACATCTTCTCCATGTCCACTCTATGCAGTCCACTCCAGTATTCTGTAAGTTTCAGTTAGATCCCATTCCCATCCCCCATCCTTCTAAATTCCATTCAGTACAGACCCAGAGTCCTCAACTGCTCTTCATCCTTGGAATCGTTCTTGTAAATTCCGGTGGACCCCCTCCAAAGCCAAGACATTCTCCCTTAGATAGGGGGCCCGAATATACTCAATATTCCAAGTGCAGTTTGACCAGAGCCTTATACAGGCTCCATACTCTTGTATTCTAGTCCTGTTGAAATGAATACCAACATTGCATTTGCCTTCCTAAATGCCAACTGAACCTGCACGTAAACCTTAAATGAATCATGAATTATGATTCCAATGTCAGATTTCAGAAATTTTTCTCCATTTAGAAAATAGTCTACATCTCTATTCTTCCTACCAAAGCACATAACCTATTTTTCTCCATCTGCCACTTGTTTGCCCACTCCCCTAGCCTGTCCAAGTCCTTCTACAGCCTTCCTGCTTCTTCAACATTACCTGTTCCTTCACCTGTCTTTGTATCATCAGCAACTATGCTCTCAGTTCTTTTGTCCAGATTGTTAATGTATAGTGTGAATGGTTGCAGTCCCAACACCAACCACTGCGTGTACCGACTGCCTTTATCCCCACTCTGCCTTCTGCCAGTCAGCCAATCCTCTATCCATGCCAGTACCTTGCTCCTAACACCATGGGCTCTTATTTTATTTAGCAGCCTCCTGTGCGGCACCTTGTCAAAGGCCTTCTGGAAATCAAAATGGATCACCTCCACTGGCTCTCCTTTTTCTAACTTGTTTGTTACCTCCTCAAAGAATTAAAGGAGCTGCTTTCATTGTTTGATGTCCAAAGATGTTTAGCAACCAATACTGTTACATTTGAACTGTTACTGTTACATTACTGTTTTATTTTTTGCGTTGGCACATCTGATGGATGAGTTGGTCATTAATAACCTTTTATTTACCAGATTACCAGTCTTTCTGCAGCCTGATTTAAAAACCTCTTTGTTCTTTCTAACTTCGCTGAGGTGTAAATGTGGCAGTTTTTATTTTTGTTTTTCGCTGCATGGTTCATGTTCCACGACCTCATAAACATTATCTCTTAATCAGATGATATCCAGGTTCGATTCTATGAAGAGGATGAAAACGGTGGAATTTGGGAAGCGTTTGGGGACTTTGGTCCAACAGATGTTCATCGGCAGGTTGGTAAAGGCAAAATCACAATACTGTTTTCATTGCATCCTCTTTTCATTCCTGATGATTTCTGGTATTTAAAAACATACGAAATAGGAGGAAGACATTCTGCCCTTTCAGCCAACTCAACAGCTGTTCTCACTTTCACCCCATACGCTTTGATCCCTTTAGTTTTAACAACTATATCTAACTCCTTTATGAAAACATTGTATTTTGGCCTCAACCACTTCCTGTGGCAGAGAATTCCATTTTAATTCCATCATTGACCTAAATGACCTACCCCATTTCCTTAGATGGTGATCCCCGGTTCTGAACTTGGCCTGCTGTGTTCATCCAGCCCCACGCCTTGTTATCTTGGATTCTCCAGCATCTGCAGTTCCTTTTATCCCCGGTTCTGAACTTCCTGGTTATTGGGAGCATCTTTCCTACATTTGCCCTGTTAGAATTTTATATGTTAGAATGTCATAGGTTTCTGTGAGATCCCTCTGTCATTCTTCTAAACTCCAGTGAATATAGTCCTAATTAATCCTGTCTCTCTCCATACATCAGCCCTGCCACCCCAGGAATCACTCTGGTAAATCTTCGTTACGCTCCCTCTATAGATAGAACATCCGTGCTCTGACAAGGAGACCAAGGCTGCACACACTATGCCAGGTGCGGTCTCACCAAGGTCCTGTATAATTGTAGCAAGACGTCCCTGCTCCCCTACTCAAATCTTCTTGCTCTAAAGGCCAGCGTACCATTTGCCTTCTTTGCCTCCTGCTGCACCTGTATGCTTACTTTCAGCAGCTGGTGCACGAGGACACCCTGGTCTCATCGCAGCTTCTCCTAGTCTATCGCCGTTCAGACAATAATCTGCATCCTGTTTTTGCTCCCAAAATGGATAACCTCACATTTATCCACATTATACTTCATCTGCCATGCATTAGCCACTCACTCAGCCTGTCCAAATCTCACTGAAGTATCTCTGCATCCTCCTCGCAGCTCACCCTTTGTTTCATGTTAGTTCCCTCATCTAGATCATTAACATATATTGTGAATAGCAGGGGTCCAAGCATTAATCTCTGCTGTACCCCACTGGTCACTGCCTGTCATTCTGAGAAAGACCAGTTCATTTCTAATCTTTGTTTCCTGTCTGCCAACCAGTTCTCCATGTCAGTACACCAGCCCCCATCCCAGGGTTGTTGTGGTAGATGATTTTAACTTCCCCTGGAACTGGGACTGACATGGGTGCAGTGGGCAGAATTTGTTACGTTTGTCTAGGATTTCTTTTTGAAACAATATGTAAGTAGTCCAACTAGGGAAGGGGCAGTACTGGACCTAGTGTTGGAGAATGAGCCCAGCCAAGTGATTGAAACTTCAATGGGGGAGCATTTCAGGAACAGTGACCATAATTCTGTACGTTTTAAGTTATTTAAGGATAAGAGTAGTCCTTGGCTGAAAGAAAGGATAACTACCACAATATTAGGCAGGAATTGCTGGTGGAAATGAAATTAGTTTTGGCATGGCAGAAAGAAATAGAATGATGTGGATTCTGCAAATCTGAAGTGAAAACGAAAAATGGTGGAGAAACTCAACAGGTCTGGCAGCAACCATGGAGAGAAACAGGAGTTAAAGTTTCAAGTTGATGATCTTTTACCAGAACTGGGAAAAGTTTTAGTGATATAACAGGTTTTAAGCAAATTCAGAGATAGGGAAAGGATTGGGAGGAGGAATGAATAGGAGACAAAGTCCATGATAGGAACAGAGATCAAACAACAAGTGATGATGCTGAGAGATGTTGATAACATGAACAAGCAAAGAAACACAAGATAGGTCCACAGGAGCTGTGACTGACAGCCAAAAATGTCTGGAAAAGTGAAAATAGTGACTACTATGTGAAATTACTATTTAGTCTAGAAACTTGCAGAGTGCCTGTTTGAAAAATGAGGTACTGCTTCTCAAGAGATAATAGGAACTGCAGATGCTGGAGAATCCGAGATAACAAGGAGTGGAGCTGGATGAACTCTGCAGGCCAAGCAGCATCATAGGAGCAGGAAAGCTTGACGTTTCGGGCCTAGACCCTTCTTCAGAAATGGGGGAGGGGAAGAGGGTTCTGAAATAAATAGGGAGAGAGGGGGAGGCGGATAGAAGATGGATAGAGGAGAGGATAGGTGGAGAGGAGACAGACAAGTCAAAGAGGCATGGATGGAGCCAGTAAAGGTGAGTGTAGGTGGGGAGGTAGGGAGGAGACAGGTCAGTCCAGGGAGGACGGACAGATCAAGGGGGCGGGATGAGGTTAGTAGGTAGGAGATGGGGGTGAGGCTTGAGGTGGGAGGAGGGGATAGGTGAGAGGAAGAACAGGTTAGGGAGGCGGGGACAAGCTGGGCTGGTTTTGGGATGCGGTTGGGGGAGGGGAGACTTTGAAGCTTGTGAAATCCACATTGATACCATTGGGCTGCAGGGTTCCCAAGCTGAATATGAGTTGCTGTTCCTGCAGCCTTCGGGTGGCATCATTGTGGCACTGCAGGAGGCCCAGGATGGACATGTTGTTTGAGGAATGGGAGGGGGAGTTGAAATGGTTCACGGCTGGGAGGTGCAGTTGTTTTTTGCGAACCGAGTGCAAGTGTTCTGCAAAGCAGTCCCCAAGCCTCCGCTTGGTTTCCCCGCTGTAGAGGAGGCCACAACGGGTACAGCGGATGCAGTATACCACGTTGGCGGATGTGCAGGTGAACATCTGCTTGATGTGGAAAGTCTTCTTGGGGCCTGGGATGGGGGTGAGGGAGGTGGTGTGGGGGCAGGTGTAGCACTTCCTGTGGTTGCAGGAAAAATGCCAGGTGTGGCGGGGCTGGAGGGGAGTGTGGAGCAGACAAGGGAGTCGCAGAGAGAGTGGTCCCTCTGGAAGGCAGATAAGGGTGGGGAGGGAAAAATGTCTTTGGTGGTGGGGTCTGATTGCAGATGGCGGAAGTGTCGGAGGATGATGCGTTGGGTCAGGAGGTTGGTGGGGTGGTATGTGAGGACGAGGGGGATTCTTTTTTGGTTTTTATTGCGGGGCGGGGGTGTGAGGGATGAGTTGCAGGAAATGCGGGAGACACAGTCGAGGGCGTTCTCGACCATGTGGGGGGGACGTTGCGGTCCTTGAAGAACGAGGATATCTGAGATGTACGGGAGTGGAATGCCTCATCCTGGGAGCAGATGCGGTGGAGGCAAAGGAATTGGGAATAGGAGATGGCATTTTTGCAGGAAGGTGGGTGGGAGGAGGTGTATTCTAGGTAGCTGTGGGAGTCAGTGGGCTTGAAATGGATATCCGTTTCAAGGTGGTTGCCCGAGATGGAGACAAGAGAGGTCCAGGAAGGAGAGAGAGGTCTTAGAGATGGTCCAGGTGAACTTAAGGTTGGGGTGGAAGGTGTTGGTGAAGTGGATGAACTGTTCGAGCTCCTCGTGGGAGCACGAGGCAGCGCCAATACAGTCATCGATGTAACGGAGTAAGAGGTGGGGTTTAGGGCCAGTGTAGGTACGGAAGAGGGATTGTTCCACGTAACCTACAAACAGGCAGGCATAGCTTGGGCCCATGCGGGTACCCATGGCCACCCCCTTTGTCTGTAGGAAGTGGGAGGAATTGAAAGAGAAGTTGTTGAGGGTGAGGACGAGTTCAGCTAAGCAGATGAGGGTGTCAATGGAGGGGGACTGGTCAAGTCTGCGGGACAGGAAAAAACGGAGGGCCTTTCGGCCATCTGCATGGGGAATGCAGGTGTATGGGGACTGGACATCCATAGTAAAAATGAGGTGTTGGGGACCGGGGAATTGGACGTTCTGGAGGAGGTGGAGGGCGTGGGTGGTGTCACGGATGTAGGTAGGGAGTTCCTGGACCAAGGGGGAGAAAATGGAGTTGAGATAGGTGGAAATAAGTTCGGTGGGGCAGGAGCAGGTGGAGGCAATGGGTCGACCAGGGCATTCAGGTTTGTGGATTTTGGGAAGGAGATAGAAGCGGGCGGTGCGGGGTTGGGGAACGATGAGGTTGGAGGCGATGGGTGGGAGTTCACCTGAAGTGATGAGATTGCAGATGGTTTGAGAGATGACGGTTTGGTGCTTGGGGGTGGGGTCATGATCAAGCGGGCGGTAGGAGGAGGCGTCGGAGAGTTGGCGTCTGGCCTCGGCGATGTAGAGGTCAGTGTGCCATACTACAACTGCGCCTCCCTTCTCCGCGGGTTTTATGGTGAGGTTGGGATTGGAGCAGAGGGAGCGGAGGGCTGCGCGTTCTGCGGGGGAGAAACTTGTTCTTCAAGGACTGCAACGTCCCCCCCCCCGCAGTGGTCAAGAATGCCCTCGACCGTGTCTCCCGCATTTCCTGCAACTCATCCCTCACACCCCATCCCTGCAATAACAACCAAAAAAGAATCCCCCTCGTCCTCACATACCACCCCACCAACCTCCGGTTCCAACACATCATCCTCCGACACTTCCGCCATCTGCAATCTGACCCCACCACCAAAGACATTTTTCCCTCCCCACCCTTGTCTGCTTTCCATAGGGACCACTCTCTCCGTGACTTCCTTGTCTGCTCCACACTCCCCTCCAGCCCCGCCACACCCGGCATTTTTCCCTGCAACCACAGGAAGTGCTATACCTGCCCCCTCACCTCCTCCCTCACCCCCATCCCAGGACCCAAGAAGACTTTCCATATCAAGCAGATGTTCACCTGCACATCTGCTAATGTGGTATACTGCATCCACTGTAGCCGTTGTGGCCTCCTCTACATCAGGGAAACCAAGTGGAGTCTTGGGGACCGCTTTGCAGAACACTTGCACTCGGTTCGCAAAAAACAATCTCAACTCCCCCTCCTATTCCTCAGATTACATGTCCATCCTGGGCCTCCTGCAGTGCCACAATGATGCCACCCGAAGGCTGCAGGAACAGCAACTCATATTCAGCCTGGGAACACTGCAGCCCAATGGTGTCCTCCCCCAACTGCATCCCAAAACCAGCCCAGCTCATCCCCGCCTCCCTAACCTGTTCTTCCTCTCACCTATCCCCTCCTCCCACCTCAAGCCCCAACCCCATCTCCTACCTACTAACCTCATCTGGCCCCCTTGACCTGTCCGTCCTCCCTGGACTGACCTATCTCCTCCCTACCTCCCCACCTACACTCACCTTTACTGGCTCCATCCCCGCCTCTTTGACTTGTCTGCCTCCTCCACCTATCTTCTCCTTTATCCATCTTCTCTCCGCCTCCCCCTCTCTCCCTATTTATTTCAGAACCCCCTTCCCCTCCCCCATTTCTGATGAAGGGTCTAGGCCCGAAACGTCAAGCTTTCCCGCTCCTATGATGCTGCTTGGCCTTCTGTGTTCATCCAGCTCTACACCTTCCTGCTTCTCAAGCTTGTGTAAAGAAAAACAAATACTGTGTCAAGTAATAATTCATGTTCCTTAATTTGAGGAAGGGTCACCAGATCCGAAACATTAACTCTGATTTTTCTTCACAGCTGCTGCCAGACCTGCTGAGCTTTTCCTGGAACTTCTGTCTTTTTTTAGCTCATGTTTAGGGATGAGTCAGTTGATAGTCAGTCCTAGGTTCGAGGAAAGGTGATTTCATAGTCTGGATACAGTAAATTTAAAAAAATTCATTGATGCTTCTTCATCTTTAATCATCAGTAAGTGATCCATGTGTTTGAAAGCATGGTTTAATTACAAAGTGTTCAGACTGATGGGAGGAGTGTGTAGAAATCGAGCCGCAATACGCCATTAAAGGAATATCAAAAATATGAATGTTACACTTTTGATCACCAACATGATCATGTGTTTTCATTTTTATTATAATCCAGAAGTTGAGAGACTTTAATCAAGTTTCTTCAATAAATTCAAAATTAACATCTTTATTAAAGGCAAGATGTTTTTAAGCAATAGTTTATCAACTAAGCTGTAATACAGAATTAAACTGTATCCCCTTTTCTTCCAAACACACACACACACATAGATAGAAAGGTCAAGGTTACACAGCTCTGCAAAGATATTCTGGGTGAGGAAAAATAGGCAAAAAGGAACCTCTCAAGTTCAAGGGTTTGCATGCACAAGGTGAAATGGTTTGATTTCTCATCATTCCTGCGGCGTTTTGATGAATATATCCAATTGCTGGTGGTGGTTGCAGAGCAATGGAAAATATTGAGATTGGATTTTGGTTGGGAAGCAGTTAGTAATCCTGATATTTTAAATTTTCAGGATTCACAAATACTTCATTGTGAGAGATAGAGAGAGTGAGCATCTTTCTTTGTAACCCTTTCCAGTAATTGCTACATCACGGTGCGTACTGAAAAAAGCATGCAGTACCTCGGAACACCTCAGAGGCTGTTTCTAGGCAACAAACAGTGGAGATCCTTGGGGCTTGGACAGAAATTAATGTAATAAAACCCATATTACCTTTTGCTTGCAAATTTTAGCTTATATTGTCTATGACATCAGTTTCCATTTGTAAATGAAGAGCAGAGAGCCTCCAATTCTCTTTGGTCCTTGATCCCAACAAGTTACATGGCTAGGACTTGACCAAATCTTCCATTTTCCAATTTTCATCATACGTAAAAATTGTGTTTCTAACAAGTCTTCCCTCACAGTTTGCTATAGTTTTTAGAACGCCAAAATACCGGGACGTGGACATTTCCAAACCTGCGTCTGTGTTTGTACAGCTTCGTAGAAAATCTGACAATGAAACAAGTGAACCAAAGCCATTTACCTACTACCCACTGATTAAAGGTAATGAGAAATCATTTGTAGCAAATTATGGTTACACACAATTACCTCCTTTTTAACCTGCTCCACTAATCAATGGGAACGTGGCTGATCTACTACACGAACACCAGCTTGCTGCAGAAGTCCCATCTTTATCAGTGTCCAAACATCAAATCTCTCTGCGTCTAGATTTGCTGAACTCCCATGTCTTCCGGGAGGAGAACATTCCAAACATTCCCAACCCTTCAGTGAAATTTCATCTCATCTCAGTCTGAAATGGCCAATTCCTTATCATGAAAGAAACACATATTCAAAATATTTCCCTTTTCATGTGGGGGTTTTTATGCCAATTCTGTTCAACCATTGACTAAGGCCTAAATGTTCTCAATATTTTTGAAAGAAAAAGTATTGAATAATGATGTCACACCTCTGCAATCTAGTAGCTGAAGCTGCTTTTTAATTCACTCCCTGGCCTCATCCTGTCCTATTTCTGTAATCCCCTCTCGTGACATCCCCACACCCCCACCCAAATGGCCTCAGACCTACATCCACATCTCCACCCACCCTCACAGCCCCCATCTCCAGCCGCACCTCCATCCTCACAACCCCACCCGCCACTCTCACCCACACACTCCCGTACTCAACCCCCACCCCCACACTCTCACCCACTCACATTCCCTCCAATATCCCCGCTTTTTTCCAAATTTGGTCTCTTAAGAATCCCGGGTGGCTGTGTCTTTAGCTGCTATTGCCCTAAGCTCTTGAATTCCCTTCCCAAACATCTTTATCCTTCTCTTCTTCTTTAAGACAATCCGGAAACCTATCTCTTTGATAAAGCTTTTGTTCACCTGTCCCAACATCTCCTTCTGTGAAGCACTGTCAAATTTTGTTTGCTAATGGCTCCTGTGAAATGCCTTCGGATGTTTTACTCCATAGCTGATGCTATATAAGTGCAAGTTGTTGTTATACATAGTGAAATATTCTCAGAATCCATTATTCAGAAATGGTTTTATAATAGTTGCTAACTTGTCAAAGTCTTTGAAAATACAATATGTATAAAATTTTATAACCTTTTAGTTTTCATTTGTCATTGTACTTTCAAATTAACATGATGTGTTTATTCCCTGCTCTCTCTCAGACAAGGAGGAGGTACAAAGGAAGCGATTGAAACTTTTACCAAATTTCTCTGACCATTTTGGAGGTGGAGCAGGATCAGGAGGAGGTGGGGTTTACGGAGGAGGGGGTGGAGCAGGAGGGGGTGAGTATAATGTGAACAGAGGAAAATGGTTGACTTGTGTTATAGCCTGTCCCAGCAGTGAACTGTGGCTGAGAGTTTGGCATGAGTTGGAATTTCACTGTTTTTTGTGTTAACCTCCAGTTGCTGTGTCTGTGCTGCTGGGAGCCAATGTTGAATTTCAGGTGTTACTATCCCCATAATTTAGTATCCTCCATTGTAGTGAACTGAAAGTCCTGTTTCATGCACATTCCGATAGGCTAATTCTCCTAACCCTACTCAATCTCCTTTTTTAATAGTACAGTTTAGAATGATTGCTGTTTGAAGAGTAACTGTTACTAGAGGATGTTCCATTGTTCCGAGTTGAATCAAGTGAAATAAATTTAAAGTGACTACTTTCTACATATTTCTCCCCTTTTTAACATACTACAATTTGACCAAAGTCTGAAATAGTTATTGTTGAGTAGATGGAAGCTGGAACTTGTTGCAAAAGTCCTGATTTATTCTCTATGCTTGGCAGCTGCTGCTTCGAATTGTTATTATTCCTGATTTAGTTTTCACTTCTTACAGGTTCCAATTACTTTGCTGGATTTCAAGGATACTCCAACTACAGTAGTTACACGTACACGCCTGGGACCACAAACTCCAGCGCTGGCATGAAACACGGTAACTGTTACATCATAAAGTTCAGCAAATCAACGAGGCATTTTATAGTTTGTCTAATACTCAGTGTGTGTAATAATATGAGATTGTAGACAAGGAGGGGGCCCTTAGATTGTGGATTTGAAGTTGTAGATTTTTATTTCTCTGTTTTCTGATGGGATGATCTGTTGCCTATCCCTGATTGCCCCTGAACTGAGAGTCTTGCTTGGCCATTTGATTGCTGTTAGTCTGGAGACAGGTGAGTATCACAGATTTCTCTCCATGAAGTTTCCTTCCCTAAAGGTGGGGCTTACAACAATCAGTGTTGGTTTCGTGGACACTGTCACTGATGTGAGCATTTGATTCCAGTTTTATTCATTGACTTTAAATTTCACAAGTTGCTAATCTGGGATTTGAAATTGTGTCCCCAGAATACTCATCTGGGGATTATGTCTGCCTTGTTAGTTTAGATCCTAGACACTATTACAATGCTCCTGTCTCTGTGACGTTGTGATTGGTGAAAGAGTGGGTGGAGGTTTTACACTGCATAGGGCAGAAGTGAATCTAATCGCTCACTTAGGAAAATCTCCAGGAATCACCTTGTAATTGAGGCCCTCCTGGTTTCCCCATCTGCCAACCTCTGTGTTCACTATTCAATTCCCTTTTACTCACCACCTTCACACAGTCAAAATCTTCTTCCTGTTCTTCAGACAAGCTGCCCTTCAGGTTCCTGCTGCTAAAGGAAACTCTGCTTGTGTTGCAGCTGTCTGCCTGACTGAGAATTCCGATTGTGTGAAATCAGCTGTGAGCTCTACCTCCAGCAACCAGCCAAAACCTGAGGCTGGAGCTCAATCCACTGGGATCCTCGGTAACTCAGAGTCTGCAGATCCAGCAGTAACTGCTGAAGAAACTGAAGCAAGTAAGTCAGTTGTGTTTTAGTGACTAAAGTCGAAAGAGCTGTTTTCTGATCAGACTTTTCAATTGGATTAATCTAAATAGTTTCTGTAAGATTCAATGGCTGATCAGGGAAGAGAAAATCTAATCAAGACTCCTTTGCTTTGTCATTGCTGAATCCTCTGTCACTGACATCATACAGGTTACCATCAACCTGAAACGTAACTGGACTTTAACTCTGTTTCTGTCACCACAGATGTAGCCACATCTGCTGGGTGTTTCCAGCACTTCCTGTTTTCTTTCCAATTTCATGCACCTCAATGTTCAAAATGGCAGCAAAGTATCAGGCCTGAGCGCGGGGCTCGTCCGCCTCCCGTCTGCTTTCATTCATTTGTTTTCTTTTTACTTCTGCTCCTTTTCTGTTTTTTTTCTCTTCATCATCTTTTTAAAATCTGGAGAGTGGCAGGGGTCGAAGCTGAGTGAAGGAGGAGGCTAACGACGGCAGTGACACTAGGACGAGCTGGACACAGATCCACCCCAGCCCGGGGTGTCTCCCTGAGTGAGGAGCAGGTTCTGGGCTGACACCACCGGCCTGGGCTTGCAGGCTAGGCTGAGGATCCAGGTCCACAGCTAGGCCTGGGCCCCTGAAGGAGCAGAAGCATCAACGAAGGGTATGGTGAAGGACCCTGAAGCCTGATCACCAACGAGGAGGAGCATAAGGTGGGGAACAGGAGAGATGGAACCTACGCATCCCCAGGCTCAAGGATCCAGCTCAAATACAGTGGTCTCAGGAGTAGTAGTGGTAGAGACCCATAAGCGAGATACCACAGCCCATTACCAAGACCCAAGAGACTGTTATAGAGAATCTGGACAATGTCAAGCAGCGTCTGGAGAAGCAGCAGAGGAGGGACAAGAAGAAGAAAGAAAGATGAACTCTATCATGGTAGAATCTTGGATTATATTCAGTGTTCCATCATGGTGCAGGAGCATGGAGACACCTCGCTTAACGCAAAAAAAGCATTTTTCACTGTTTTTATATTCATGTGACAATAAATCCAAATCATCTGCAGGATTTTGCTTTCATACACATGTAATATTAAATAGATACTGCGCAGTAGTGAGCTACATTTTCTTTCACGTCCTGCCACTGGAGATTATTTTCATTGTTTCAACTGCAAGTCTTCAAACTGAAAAATAAATGAATGATGGCTAGTTATAATCCCACCTGATGGTAATACTGAATAAGTCAGATCCCAGAGTGAAACCTAACTTGACAGATCATAGTTTTGCGTGTTTACTTACTTAACATGATGGTTAGTCACTTAAACATATTCACACGAGGTTCTAGATTTTCTTCAACAGAGGAACAAATTCTGTTTATCTAGTGAACAAAAAATTTTGAAAAGATTAACTAGCTTTGAAAAAGACAGCAAGATCTAAAGCACACAGCTAAACAAAGTTTCAATGTTTCTTGACACTGTTACAGAGACTCCAGTCCAGAGCGATTACCCCACTCCCACCCATCTCGACTCTTCAGTTCCTACTTGGCTGACTTTTGAACATAACTTTTGGAAGTTTCCCAAATTAAATCCTTCTGCTGAGGTGAATTGTGCCCTGAATCCTACTCATACGAGGGTGACTAAATTAGCTTCTAAACTCAACTCTGGTGTCTTCTGAAATGAATTAAAAAAAATCTTGCTCATCCTAGCTTCTTTCTGAAATTGAAAAAAAAACTAATGGCCTTGTTCACTCTACCCTGCCAAACTCCCAACAGTATAAATGTTATTTCATGAATGCCATAGGGGTCTGAGTCATCAGCTCACTGACAAAATATTGGATTAAAGTCACTGTTCCAGAAGGACTCAGTCCGTATTTTTAAAGAAAATCTTTCATGGACATTACCAACACCCACCTGCATCTATTTTGAAATCCAAATTCCAAATGTATGGAATTATATACTTTCTCTCTGTGTCTTCATTCCTTGACCCCTGTTTCCCTGACCCTTGTACTGATAGAAAGAAACATTGAAAACTGTAATGTTGAGAGCAAAACGTTTGCACACTACAGTGACTGAATGTTACTGAATGTAGTGGAGTGACTGATCTTTGTGGTGATTTATTTTAGATCAATACTTCTTAGAAAAAGCCCTGACCCTGGCTGAGAGACATGCGAGTGCCCTGTTGGATTATTCTGTAACTGGTGATACCAAGATGTTGCTTGCTGTTCAGCGCCACCTTACTGCAGTTCAGGACCAAAACGGAGATACGTAAGTTATTCAAAACTGTTGTATCATATTATCCTTGTAGCAGTACTGCTCACTGCAGATGGCATTGAAGTTCATCCAATTGATTCTAATTATTATTAGGGAGAATTTTACAGCAGAGAAACAGGCTACTTGGCTGTCTGCTCTATATGATACTGGTGTTCGTGATTTATCTCAGACTGCAGTTACTCCAGCACTTTACAACTGATGAGTTATTGCTGAAGTGTACTCCTGGCTGGAATGTAGGAAATATGGCAGCCAATTTGCACACAAGGATTCCACAATAAAATAATGACTAGAGAATCTGATTTTCTTGTATCTGTTGAGGAATGAATATTAATAGTCTTCGGAAATCTTTTACATCTAGCCAAGCCCTAAGTTTCACAACTCATCCAGAATATGCTTAATTTGACAGTGCAGTACTCCCTCAGTCTGGAAACTTGCTTGTGGGCTTAGGTCTCCAAAATGGGACTTGAATTCACCAAGACCCCAGTTTAACCTCCAACCCTGCCACCAGGTCAAGGTTAAAATCACACTTTTAATATTTAACAACATATGTAACTTCAAGTATTTTTAATTCTAAATCTTCTAATAAGAATATTGCATCAGTAGACCATTTTCAAAGCCAGTATTTTTTTCCCATTTTATTAATTTCATCTTTCATAGGAGTCCAAATATTGTATTTCCTGCATTGCAGCAAGTTTTGTCTTCAAATCTCTCTTCACCATCCAGATCTCGAGATGCCTCGCCCAGATTGCAGAGGTTCTTTACCACAACAGCAACTGTTAAAGTGCGTCAGTAAATAGTGTGAACCACATTGCACTGTGAAAAGTGCAAGAGGCTTTATTTATGCAGTAAAGTAAAAGGCTTCAAGGTGATTGAGCCATAAAATCTGTCCGAAACATTCACTGGTACTGAAAGCCAGACATGCATGTCGGAGACACTGGGTAGTGGTGCCAACAAAAGAAGTAGCAGCAGGAGTGCTCCATTTGGCTCCTCAAGACTGATTCACCCTTCAGTGCTATGATCCCTATCATCAGCCTTCAATTTCTCGCTCACTCCCCATATTCCTTGATTCTGCCAGAAATCAAAAGTTTTAACCACCTTCCATAATGTCAAATCCACAATCACTGTGGTGTAGAATTCCAACAGTTCAAAACTGTCTGCGTGAAGGAACTTCTCCTCGGATGTGGAAAATATATTTCCTCAGCTAAAACCTAGAGGGAGACTTTGCTTAAAAATTAAGGGTCACCCTCCCAGTACAGAGATGAGGAGAAATCTTTTCAGTAAGTGTTGTATGACTTTGGAACTCTGTCTCAGAAAGTGGAGGTGGCAAGGTAGTTTAGTATTTTTAAATGAGAGATTCTTCTTAGACTAGGGTGTGAAGGGTTATTGGGGATAGATAGGAATGTAGAATTCAGAATTCAAACAGATGTGCCACAATCTTATTGAATGGCAGAGCAGATTCAAAGGGCCAAATGGGCTAATTATGTTCCCAATTTGTACATTATTTTGTGTCCTGTGGTGCTGTAAAATTCTAAAATCTCCAGGACATTCAACTATATTGTTCAAGATATATAGAGCACCACATCCAATGATTTTTCTTTGCCTTTTGTTGTCACTGACAGAGCTTTACATCTTGCAATTATTCATTTCCAATCTGGAGTGGTTCATCATCTTTTACAAGTCATCATCAGCCTTCCTGGACAAGACATCATCAACATGAGGAACGATCTTTATCAGGTACTTTTACTCAGTGCAGAATCTGGAAAGCTTCACTGGACTTGGACAGTTAACTGCATAACACAAGTTATAGAAGATATATTACACATAAGGGAATGAAATTCAAAACAGCTGTTTAATTGGAGGTTTGAAGTGAGAATTGTAGGCACTGGCTGAATCCAACCGTGTGACATTTCTCCTTCTGCTATTTGAATGGTATTGAATCTATCAGTATTTACTCATTTTATCCTTTTTTGAAAAATATATAAATTGTCTTAATCTTCTTAATCAAATATGTTTTGTATGACATGTACAGTGTCCAGCTTGTAGCGGTAGACCAAACAAAGTAAAGGAATGGGCCGTTCAGTCCACCTTACCTGTTCATGACCTGAATTGAACCAATTCCAAATAAACCCTGCTGTTTTCCCATAGCCCCATATCAATCCCAAACTAATTCTACTGCTCTGAGCTCTCCCATTGCTATTGATTTAATTTTTTTCCCAATCTCCTCCAGTGGTTCTGATGTAAATCACTCCATGGGATAAAATATTCTATGCTACAATGACCTACCGCACAAATAAAGTCCTCCAAACTTTCTAGTTTGTCAGACTCTTAAATTAATGATTTTCCAAACAGACATGTTTCAACTATAATTTGTCACTGCTGGGATTATTCTGGTGAATCTACACCAGGCTTTTTGTGATTTTAAAGTTTTCTCTGTCTGATCAGGTATCACCCTTTTAAAGAAACTGTATTTTCTGCGAAGTTTGCATTCCTTCCATAGTTTTGAGTTCTATACTCCTCTATTAACACAGAATGCAGATGGAAATTTAAATTTTTTTTGTCTGAACTGTAAGTCAGGCATCTTTGCAAGTTTGTTCTCAAGTGCAGCTATTTATTGTCCATTCCTAGTTACTCTACAGCCAAAGTCAGGCAGATCAATTCAGACAGAGTGATATGGTCAGTTACATCCTGAAGCACTTAGAGTCCCTCCATTGGGTTTTCAGAACAATCCAGACACTTTCCTGGACATTTCTTTGGTGTTGACCACAATTTTCTGAGTTTATTGAATTCAGTTTAATTGAACCATGTTGACATTTGAATTCTTGACCTCAGTATTGTTGGTTCACTCTTCTTATACATTGGATTTGAATCTCCAACTCTCACTGTTCATTCACCCTTTCAAGGGGTTCTGTGTTCTGAAAACACATTATGATGCACTGATCTGTCTTAATTGCTATATCATCAACCTATTTGCCTTATTTCACAGGTAGTGGTTTTCTCTGTCTACTAATAATCCAGAGGCACAGGATAATAATAATGTGTTTAATTTCCTTGTTCCTGATATTTTCAGTAGTTCCTCACTACTTTTTAAACCACCTCCTTCAGTGTCATCAGCTGGTTTCAAAAGTGCTCCACTGTACACAAGATCAAATCATCCATATTTTTTAGTCATTTACAGGATGTCAGCTTTGTTATGCCTGTACCTAACTCCCCTTTCCCAATGGCTCATGAGAAGATGGTGAGCTTCCTTCTTGAACCACTACAGTCCACATGCTGTAGGTTGACCCACAATGCCCTTAGGGATAGAATTCCAGGCTTCTGACCCAGCAACACTGAAGGAACAAAGATATATTTCCAAGACAGAGTGGTGAAACTTGCAGGGGAACTTGCAGGTGGTGGTGTTCCCATGTAGCTACTGCCCTTGTCTCACTGGATAGTAGTGAAGGTGGGTTTGGAAGATGCTGTCTGAAGAGCTTTGGTGAATTTCTGCAGCGCACCTTTTAGACGAGACACACTGCTGCTTCTGAGAATCAATGTTGGAGGGAGTGGTCAATTGGGGGGGTGGGGAGCAGTCAAGTGTGATGCTTTGTCCTCGATGGTACCCAGTTTGTTGAGTGTTGTTGGAGCTGCACTAATCCAGGCAAGTGGGGAGTATTCCATCACACCTAATGATGATCATGTCTTTGAATGTCAAAGGGAGATTATTGCCAGACAAATGTGGCTCAAATGTTACTCTCTCCGTATTGTCTCAAGCCCAGAAGTTTTTTAGTTCTGGCTGTGTGGGGGCAAGGGCTACTTAAATATCTGAGAAATTGTGTTGGATGTTGAGCATTATACAACAAACAGTAAACATCCACTCGTCTGATCTGATGATGGTAGAAAGTTTATGATGGAGGAGCTAAAGATGGTTGGGTCTAGGACACCACCCTGAGGAACTCCTGTTGAGATGACTGACCACCCACAACCATGTTCCTGTGTGCTAGGTATGACTCCACCCAGTACAGCGTTTCCACAGATTCCTGTTGAGTTCACTTATATTCAGATGGTAAATTAAGAGAGTTTAAGTTGGTGCACCGTTTGTATTCCTGCTCCAGTCCAAAGAAGCTGAATTCTTTATTCTATCTAATATTGACCAATGCTTTGTTTACTTTCAGACACCATTGCACCTGGCAGTCATCACAAGACAAGCTGAGGTGGTTGAGTTATTGCTTCAAGCTGGAGCTGACATGAGTCTCCTCGACTGCCTTGGAAACTCTGTTCTACACCTGGCAGCACAACAGGGAGATGTGAAGGTGCTCAATGTCCTCCTAAGCAAAAAGAACAAGCCTCTGTTAAAACTCCTCCATTTGCCGAATAATGCAGGTTTGTAGATTGAGAAATCAGGGTCAGCTCGATGACTGGGACAAGAACTGGGCCCCTCTGGTGTCTGAAGTGCAGATATGTTAAATCTCATTTGTTAATGTTGGGTGTATAGTCTAGAGTGAAAGGGACAACTGAGACCTTTATTCCTCATGACTCTTTTATTAGAATAAGTAACCATTAACTCAAAATGTTTTGGTTTTTACAGTTATGCTTATCTTTATAATTTACACCATTGAGAACTTTGGCTGTAGATCAGAATAGACACACAATTTCTATTGTAGAATTTATAAGGGTTTGGTTTTCTGTTGAGGCCCTGTGCTGTCAGAGGGTCAGTGCTGAGGGAGCGCCGCACTGTCGGAGGGTCAGTGCTGAGGGAGCGCCGCACTCCCACAGCACTGACCCTCCGACAGTGTGGTGATGGCTTAGTCCTGCACTCAGGGCTTCGTGTTGGGATTTGTAATCAGATAGAACTCTCTGAAATAGAACTGAATCCATGATTTTCAGGTGTGGGGTTTGGGCCCAGCCCACTCTACTCAGCTGTTTATAAATGTTTCTATTGTGAATAGAGATGATTTGGAATGGATCCTTTAGAAGAATATTCCCCTTATGATCCATGATACTGAGATTTTCATTATATATGACATAAAAATGAAAAATAAATTTGATTATATTTCCAGACAGAATACTCTTAAAGTCAGTTAGCATTCAGACAGAAGTTTGACAGAAAGATAAGTTGAAACATTTAAGAAGAAAATGTTTTAAAATAAAACAATGGGAATGGTTATTTCTCATATGGTAGTTACATTATTCATTCGCTGCCCTTGATTGATTTATAATTAATCAATAATAATTGATTTATTATTTTTGAATGCTATAAATGATCCTTACATTGAGGACTGATGCCAAGTATTTATTAAACACCTCGCTGAATGCTTTGATCGGGTCTTCCGGAGCTCACTCTTCAGATCACTTCAACTGGCAACATCTGAAATTAATATTCTTGAAGAAAGATGAGCTCTCTGCATTTGTTGATTTACTTGAATGGACTGTTTTAAATGGTGTGGACAAAGGTTGTGTATTGATTGACACAAGGTTTCCCACCCTCCTCCCACATTCTAAATATGCTTTTTCCAATTCAAATTTTCCATTGCACAGGACATAGATCGTTCATTGATTATTGTAACAATTGCCAAAAGTAACAAGTAAGGAATATTTGTTTGTAAACTAACACATAGTTGCTAATCTTCTGCTGTCTTTTTTAGGTTTCAATGTTGTTCACCTGGCTGTGTTAGCGAATAGCCTGTCGTCCCTGAGGCAGCTGATTGCAGCTGGTGCTGATGTGGATTCTCCTGAGCAGCAAGCAGGTCGGACTGCACTCCACCTCGCAGTCGAGCAGGAAAACATTTCCTTGGCTGGTAGTCTCCTCCTGGAGGTGCATTTTGTCATGCTTTTTACACCTCGACGTCTCAAATCTCTTCATAACTAATGTAGTACTTTTAGAAGGCGTTATTGTTGTGAAGCAAACAGGAAATGCTGGAGAAACTCAGGTCTGGCAGCATCTGTAGAGAGAGAGAAAAACAGCGTTAACATTTCGAGTCCCATATGACTCTTCAATTTGAAATGTTAATTGTTTCTCTCTCTCTACAGATGCCAGACCTGCTAAGCTTCTCCAGCATTTTCTGTGTTTGTGTCATTTTTCCAATACCCTGTAGAATTTTGCTTTTTTAAACTATTGCCCTGAACCACCTTCAACATCGCAGCGCTCCCTCAGTACAGACCCTCCTACATCGCGGCACGCCCTCTGACCTGTAACAGTACTGGGTGTTGTATCAGAGATAATAGGTACTGCAGATGCTGGAGAATCTGAGATAACAAGGTGTGGAGCTGGATGAACACAGCAGGCCAAGCAGCATCAGGGGAGCAGGAAAGCTTGACGTTTCGGGCCTAGACCCTTCATCAGGGTCTTCTGATGAAGGGTTTAGGCCCGAAACATCAAGCTTTCCTGCTCCT